>CAWUFW010012730.1:0-522677 GCA_963921515.1 Calotriton arnoldi
GTGGCAGGCATCCAGCCCACCCTGAGTAGGGGTGGTGGTAGTGGTAGGCATCCATCCACTATGGGTGGGGATGGTAGTAGTGATAGGCATCCAGGCCCCCATGAATAGGGGTGGTGGTAGTGGTAGGCATCCAGCCCCCTATGGGTGGGGATGGTAGTAGTGACAGGCATCCAGGCCCCCATGAGTAGGGGTGGTGGTAGTGACAGGCATCCAGCCCCCCCTGAGTAGGGGTGGTGGTAGTGGTAGGCATCCAGCCCCCCCCCCGAGTAGGGGTGGTGGTAGTGGCAGGCATCCAGCCCCCCTGAGTAGGGGTGGTGATAGTGGCAGGCATCCAGGCCCCCATGAGTAGGGGTGGTGGTAGTGGCAGGCATCCAGCCCCCCCTGAGTAGGGGTGGTGGTAGTGGTAGGCATCCATCCCCCTATGGGTGGGGATGGTAGTAGTGCCAAGCATCCAGGCCCCCATGAGTAGGGGTGGTGGTAGTGGTAGGCATCCAGCCCCCTGTGTAGGGGTGGTGGTAGTGGTAGGCATCCAGCCCCCTGAGTAGGGGTGGTGGTAGTGGTAGGCATCCATCCCCTATGGGTGGGGATGGTAGTAGTGACAGGCATCCAGGCCCCCATGAGTAGGGGTGGTGGTAGTGGTAGGCATCCAGCCCCCTGGGTAGGGGTGGTGGTAGTGGTAGGCATCCATCCCCCTGAGTAGGGGTGGTGGTAGTGGCAGGCATCCAGCCCCCTGAGTAGGGGTGGTGGTAGTGGTAGGCATCCATCCCCTATGGGTGTGTATGGCATTGGTGATGCCCATACCACCCCTATGGTTGTGCTGTTGCTAGTGTACGTCATTTGTGCATCCCTATGTGTGTGTGACATATTTTGGGTACGTGTAGTTTGTTTGTATTGTTGGTGTTTGACTTACCGTCTGCGCCGTACATGTCCGTACCGGTCCCGGTAATAGATGTAGAGTGCAGGTAGGACCTGCGCGATGGGATTCATGGTTGGGTCATCTCGTTCGGGTTTCTCGTGTCTTCGACTCGTACTCGTCGCTGGCTTGTTTGTCTCGTAGCCGTGGATCGTCTTGTGGCGCGAAACGGAGCTTATGTGCGGCTCTCCCGGATGCTGAAACGTGCCGGACGTAGCGACTGGTTCGGCGCGTACGGAGCGCGCATCGTACTAGTCCGGCCGGAAGGTGCTGTGTATTTGGTTCCGTGCGACTCGATTCGGCGTTTACGGATCCGGCTCGGGCGGAGAACAGGAGCTGGATTGGGTGAGTACGGCTCGCTCGGGAAATGGGTTGTTATACGCATCGTACTTGTTCGTCCGGACGGGTGTACGAATCGGTCGGGAAACACGCATTCGGCTGGGTTTTTTTCCGGACGAATACTGTTAGGTGCCCTACCGGCCGAGATCGGAATCGACCCCTTAGTGTCCAGCACCTTCCCTGAGGTAATGTGGTTTGGAGTGGAAATAATAAATTATATATGTTTAGTGTCCAGCACCTTCCCTGAGTTAATGTGGGTTGGAGTGGGAATTGTAAATTATATATGTTTAGTGTCCAGCACCTTCCCTGAGTTAATGTGGTTTGGAGTGGTAATAGTTAATTATATATGTTTTTTGTCCAGCACCTTTCCTGACTAAGGGGTCTATTACGATGGCGGTCAGATGTCCACCGCCGAGCCGGCGGTGGCGCCCGCCGGACCGGCGGTGGACATCCGCCCGCAATCGAAACCAAGAAAATCGCCGGTCAAATTAGGATGGCAGTGGTGACCGCGGCGGTGGGAAATTCCGACTGCCGCTTTTCTGCTGGTTGCCATCCGCACTCGTGCCTGGCGGACGGAGCAGGACCGGGATAATGGTGGCGATGCAGAGCAGGCTCCACCGGCAGGATTATGATGCCGGTGGTATTTGGATGCTCCCTTTACCCACGCAAAAAACTGTTGTTCAGGCCTTGATCATGTCCAGATTGGACTACGGCAATGTCCTGTATTTGGGTGTAAGTAAGGAAGTGACCCGTAAGCTGCAAGTGGTCCAAAATTCTGCGGCCAGACTACTATGTCAGCTACCCAGAAAGGCCTCCATCTCAGGTCATCTCCGTGATCTTCACTGGCTTAGGGTTGAAAATCGTTCAAAATTCAAGGCCCTCTGCTATATGCATAGGATTAAAATGAATCTAGCACCACATTATCTTAAAGCTTTGGTGCATCCTTACCTTCCCTCTAGACTTCTGCGATCCTCTAACCAATTAAAATTTCAAGTTCCTAAAATCAAACGAGTACGCATGGGCGGACGGTCTTTTGCCTACTTAGCTCCTTCTTTATGGAACTCTCTTCCATTTCAATTACGCCAGGAAACCATCTATCATAAATTCCGTAAGGATTTAAAAACGTGGTTATTTAACCACTAGAGCATGTTCTTTTCTTTAGCACGGGTCCGTAGGCGCCGGGAAACCTCCGGGTAGCTGTGCGCCATATAAATTTAATTTAATAATAATAATAATAATAATAATAGCCAGCCTTTCCTCAGCGTTCAAACCGCCATGGAAAGGCATGCAGAGATTGTCTTCCGGGGGCCCGTTGCGGGCCCCCAATGTGTTGGGGGGTGCACTGGGGGGGTACCCATGGTCCCCCCCTACATTTCCCTGTACTAGGTGGCAGGCACTGTGCAGTGCCTGCCACACAATGCAGGGAAATGCAGGACATGCTACGTTCGGCATCGCGGCGGTGCTGCGGGCAGCAGCACCCGCCGCAACGTTAAGGCCCGCGATCTGACCGCCGCGGTCAGATTTTGAGCGCAGGTCATTGTAATTCGACCGGCGGTGATGTCGCGGTCCATGCGGGCGGTCTTTTCCCGCTACCATGGTGGTCGGGGAGGTTTTCCGACCGCCATCGTAATAGGCCCCTTAATGTGGTTTGGAGTGGGAATAATAAATTATATATGTTTAGTGACCAGCACCTTTCTAGAGTTAATGTGGTTTGTAGTGGGAATAGTAAATTATATATGTTTAGTGTCAAGCACCTTCCCTGAGTTAATGTGGTTTGGAGTGGGAATAGTAAATTATATATGTTTAGTGTCCAGCCCTTTCCCTGAGTTAATGGGGCTTGGAGTGGGAATAGTAAATTATGTATGTTTAGTATCCAGCACCTTCCCTGAGTTAATGTGGTTTGGAGTGGGAATAGTGAATTATATATGTTTAGTGTCCAGTAATTTTACTGACTTAGGGGCTCATTACGATGGCGGACGGAAAACCCCTCCGACCGCCGTGCCCACGGTAAAAAACCATCCGATGGTACCGCAGGTCAGATTACGATGCAAAGCACGTACAGACAGTCCGCGGCAGACGCAATTCACAAAAGTCCGTCCGCCACAGTCGGAAAAGCTGCAAATTGGACCGCTGCAGTCGGGGAAAGCTGATCAATGGACCAAAATGGCCGCACCTACCGCAGAATGACCGCACGGCCAATTACAATGAGACAGCGGAGCTGGTGTAACGCTCATGGCTGTTCCGACCACCGCGGTCGCGCTCAGGCCAAATGAATGGTGGACGGAACAAACTTTGCTACAATGCTCAAAGTGTGCCAGTATTATCCGCAGCCCTCAATAACATCAGACACGCACCAATGACACACCACAAATGCATTCCGGAATTAAATCCACGGTCAGCATGGAAGATACACCTGGTGGTCAACACTCATGTGGACACACCCACATACCACAGTATTTAAACCAACCTCTTCCTGGACCAGCATCCTTTGCAAAATAGGCACAGAGAGAGGCCGAGACACAGAGAGAGACAGGACACCATTTTGGCACACAGCACACCATCGCACCATTGCACCATCACAACTCCACACACCACCACTTCACATCCACACACCTGACACACATCACACATCCTCAGTACCACCTTGCACCCTGCACCTTTCATTCATTTGCACCATGCCCAATCCCAAAATGCCCAAATTCACAGACACAGAGTTAAAAGTGCTGGTAGATGAGATAATCAGGGTAGAACCACATTTGTATGGGAACCTGGTCCAACAGACACCCATTGTGTGCACAAATCAGATGTGGGCTAGAATCTACAACAAAGTCAATGCAGTAGGGACTGCCCTACGCACACTGCGTGAGATCAAAGGCGGTGGACCGACCTCAAGGCCCGGGTCAAGGCTCGGGCACAGAGGAACCACGAGGCGGCCCAAAGAACTGGTGGCGGCCCTCCCATTCCACCACTAACATTCACCGAATGGGAGGAGAAGGTGCTTGCCATACTGCATCCCGAGAGTCTCACCGGAATCGAGGGGGGAGTGGAGGCTGGTAAGTACAAACAAAATGATCACATCCCACTGAAATGGACTGCTGTGCACAACAAGTGAGACTCAATTGCCAGACCAAATCAAACTCATCTCGAATGCACGCTTTCAATATGAATGTCTCACAAGGCTAGAATTTCCTCACACTGACTCACCTAACAGGTAGGTAGTCAGCTCATGCACCCTGGCCTCCCTCCCAAACAGCATGGAGCACCCTCCCCACCCCGCAGCCATGTGGCAGCCTTCACCATCGACAGTGCCTCCTAACAGGTAGGTAGCCATCTCACTGTGGAGGGGGTTGTCGAGACCTGACTGCAAGACCACAACTCCCACAATGCCCTCTGTACTCCCTCCCAAACAGCATGGAGCACCCTCCCCACCCCACAGCCATGTGGCAGCCATCACCCTCCTCTGCTTCACTTAACAGGTAGGGAGTCAGTTCATGCACCCTGTACTCCCTCCCAAACAGCATGGAGCTACATGACCACCACATTCCGCACTTGTCAGCCAACCCTGTAAAGCTCCATAAGTTGTAGCCAGTGCAACACAGCTAATCCCATTGAGAGGTCACATGAATCACAGTGTCATTGATGAAGTCACATGTAACTGCAAAGCAAATCCCTGAATCGCAATGGCCAAAATCCAATGTACAAGTCACATTGTCTCAAAGCATAAAGGCTCATATCAAAACAACACATGCATGGAGACTCAGTCACACATCACTAAAGACAGGAGGTCAGTACAAAAAGCACAACAGAAATCTAGTATTAGCGGCATACTAGATAGATACGCATAGAAAAGTCACAAATATCCTAGCATAAATTGAAGTGGATGAGCAACAAGTTGCTACCAGAGGACATGTCCTTGGACCCACAATATCTTTACAATTGAAATTGTTGCTTACGTCATGTCACATTGCTAACGAACAATGTATATACCTCTACTTCATGACCGACTGCTGACAAACTGTTACGAATGCCAAGTTTTGGCAATTTCAGAATTCAGGTTATTCCAAATGAAAATTGCAAAGCATGACCCTTCAATTGGGGCCAATGCTGGGCCCCACAGTGACGGAGCTCACCTACCGCGATTTTCAAAAATGTAAGCCGCTGGCGGTTCCCATTGGCTGATGGTTATTTCTCATAAACGGTGATGCACCACGGAGGTCAGGAAGCGTCCACCGCTATCCAGCATCATTCCATTGGGGACAATGCCGGGCCCGGCAGTGGCGGAGCACGCCTACCGCGAGTTTCAAAAATGTAAGCCGCTGGCGGTTCCCATTGGCTGATGGCCATTCCTCATAGGCGGTGACGCACCGCGGAGGTCATGAAGCGTCCACCGCTATCCGGCATCATTCCATTGGGGCCAATGCTGGGCCCCGCAGTGGCGGAGCACGCCTACCGCGAGAGTCAGTAAAAAACCAAACAAGAGAAATCATGAAGTGGCGGCATAGTAGACAGATACTCATAAAAAAGTCACAAATATCCTAGCCTAAACTGAAGTGGATGAGCAGCAAGTTGCTACCAGAGGACATGTCCTTGTAAATACAATATCTCTACATATGAAATTGTTGCTTACGTCATGTTACATTGCAAACGAACAATGTACCTCTACATCATGTTCGACTGCTGACAAAATGTAATGAATGCCAAATAATGTCAATGTCAAAAGTCATGTCATCTCAAATGAAATGTGCAAAACATGAACATCAAAGTTGTGCTGTGTACTGAATATGCTGTCAATATAACCTCTGTTCAACAGGTGACTCACTAGCAACAGCAGGCGCCCGTGCCATGGATGAGCCAAGCCAGTCTCCCCCCCAGGAAGGTAAATTCTCGGATGCAGATTCCCTGGTTTTTTCAGATGAGGAGAACCGACCTGGCCCCTCCGGCGTGCCCAGGCAAGCTCAGTCCCAGGACCTCACTGTCCCCACCACCACCACCACGACTCCCACAACAGCTGCACCTACAATGCTGACCCATGCAACAACGACCTGTGTGGCAGCCACCTCCAACATCACTACTGCTGCCTCCAACACTGTCCCTGTGGCAGTTGCCAACAATACCACCAGCCAGCCTGGAAATGCTGGGGTCAGTGTGCGGGATCATCGACAGGCAACGCCACAGGTCTGTGTCTGTAGGGCAGGTGGGAGGGAAACTGGGGGACAGTCACAGGAGGACACTGAGACTGAGTCCCTGTCCACTGTGGAAACTGTCCTTGGTGCATACCAGCAGAACCAGGGACAGATGGGCCAGATCCTTGAAGAAATGCGTGAACTCCGCTTGCTGCAGAGGTCCATTGACACACGCTTGGGTCAAATTGCTAAATACATAGACCAGCTTGTGGGTGTCCTGAGGGACATTCATGCTGCTCAAATAGCGACACCCCCTCCCAGTGGCCAGCCTGCTGATACTCACAACACCTCAACAGTGGCCACAGGGAGGCATGAGGCAGAAGGCAGAGACTCCTCAGACACCTCTGAGCATGCACCAGGTTCCCCCCTGCCAAACGGCAGAGGGTACATCCCAGAAAGACCACCGGAGGATCACGTGGTAAAGCACCTTCCAAAACAAGTTCTATGAGCCACCGTTGATGTCACCAGTGTTGCACAGAGCATTGACTTGCTTGTAGATCCGATCCCACAATGCCACAATGATGGGAGTGTTATGTTTGACTGTTGAATTCCACCATTGGGTGTTCTAACCTGAGTATCCATGTACCAGCACTTTCAACTTCATCCCTCAACTGTCACTCATGTACAAATAAACACTATTTACACCACTATGCCTTTGTGTCAGTAACATGTTTATCATAGTAAGTAGCATGTTAACTCACATTGCAATGCATCACATGATGTGAAGGTGAAAATCCATTGAGAGAGCGGAGGAACCTAGAACGACACAAGGAAATAACATTGAGTTGACATATGATGGCATGACAGCTAAAGCACAGCACTAAGCAACACTGTACAAGAAGCATTTCAGATCACACTGGACAACACCATCACCATGGACAGAAGGGGGATGGGAGCACACTACTTCACCTCCCAGCACAGTTCAACCCTTAGCATCCTGGTAAAAGTACTTCTGTTTAAATGCTTACTTGAACTTCCGTTGAAGTGTTTCTCCAAGGTTGTTGCAGGTTAGTGCTGTGAATCTCCAGTCACATGTGTACCTGGATATTATCCTTCATCAATAGAGGTAAGAAATGAAATTCTGTGTTTGCTGAGAAAGCTGCCCCAAAACTCTCAGGTCTCTGTACCTCTCCCTGACCAACTTTGGTGAAACACTTCAGCTACATTTCAAGTAAGCATTTGAACTGAACTGCATTTACCAGGATGCTAAGGGGTGAACTGTGCTGGGAGGTGAAGCAGTGTCCTACCATCCCCCCATTACCATCAACATGGACATGACATAAGTGCTACAAATTCACACAGCGCTGCCCAATGTAACCCTTAGCCATGTGCCAACAAGAGCCAGCATCCAAACACATCATGTTAAATGTCCTTTGGGGACATTGTTGTGGTCAGTAAGTCAAGTACAGTCACAAGGGGCTTGTAAGGTCTCATTGTGGTTTTTAGCCTGTTTTCACAAATGAACACCAGTCCCAGCCAAATGTTCCACGCTAAATTTCCTTTAGTTTTCGGAAGTCATCTAATCATGAATTACCCAAACAGCTGCGGTTTACGTGCAGGCCTCACGTCTACAGTAACAGTTTCATTACATGTCACTTGCTGTAGCAATGTCCTTTCATTCCCCCATATGTGAATGTTGATAGTGAGTTGTGGCCTCACATTCCCACTATGAAAGCATACTTCAAAGAGTTAAGCAGGCTGAAAGCGCCTTTGTATCTACAAGAAGGCGCTCACACATCAGCCCGTGAGACCTTCAATTTGCAGGTGGCTCGAATATCCAGCTCGATCCAGTCACTGCGAAACAAGACTCTCCCACTTCATTTTGGGGAACTGCTACACCAAAAATCAAAAACTTCTGATACTGAAGGCCTTGCACATATCATTTTTAACTTGTGGGCTATGGCCTTGTAACTTCGTTTCAGGCTATTTCAGGAGTACTACCGGGGGTCATTCCAACAATATTTGTAGTGCAATGGGCAGTTTTGCATCATTTCTTTGGCTGTTCTGCAGAGCCCTGGTTCACTTACAGCCCTTACACAATGGCTGCCCATCCTGTGGTCCAGCCCAGCCCCAGTCGGTTGCAACTGTACCGTGAACGAATGCAGCATATTTTCAGATGTTTGCTATTAGCTGTGCTACGCATCACTTATAGGCTAACTATCCGCTATGCCTATTTCACCTGCGTGCAACCTGTGTTCCACTGTCGAAACTGCCGCTTTCAATGGGCCATGGATGTCTGCCTTTCAAACACATATCTTGCTGATCTGGATTATGACCTGTGGTTGAGTCCTTTGATGGCCCACGACCAGGACTGTTCCAGGGATAGCCGTTTATGGGATGCCTTTCAACGTGGCAGACGGGCTGCCAGCTGCTCATGTGCGTTTGCTCAACGTCTCCTGTGCCATGCCTACATGGAACCTCTTCCAGGTTGCCCTGAAATGCTCCTTTTGTCCACGGGGTGTGAGGAGCACATCTGTTCCTTCATACTACTGGATTGGATGGTGGTCCTGTTTGCTGAAGCTGATTCTGATCGTCTATTGGAACTGATTGCCTATGAAGCTGCAAGGGCTTTCCTGGATTAGTCACCACTTACCAGCATCCGTAAATGTTTATAACTAAATCAATATTGTTTGACCTTTTCTCGCCTCCTTCTGATATTCAATCAGATTTATCACAAACTTGGGCCATTCGCTTGGAGTCTGTTATATGCCCGTTGTGGACATTGTGGCCTACTACAAGCCCAGCTTCCATCATGCATCTGTAGCGCACATTAATACATGGCTTTGTTGTTTTGCAAGTACCTTCGTTTATGTCTTTAACATGAGAATGGTCCGCAGAGCTTGCTGTCTGCGCTGTCCTGGAGTACAGTACATTTCACCATCTATGGGCTGAGGAATGGGCTCTGCTGACAAAGCCCAGAGGGCTTTTGGTATACATTACATGACTTCTTCTAGAAAGGGGAGGGGGGATAGGCTCGTAGGTCTTCCTCATGAGGGCTTATTAATATGACTTCTACCTCCATGACATCTGGACATGTTTCTATGGTGACTGTTTGTGTATGATGCATTAATCTGCTTGTGGCACGTATACTGCATGTTCAGACACGTTATTTGAAAGAAACATTTAGAGACGCTTCTTGTCTTCAACTGATCTTATTGTGGAGAAGTATAAGAGTGAGGGCGACTGGGTGTGTCTTGTTACCGTGATTCCTGAGAGATCTGAGAGTGTTGTGTCATGGGGTGTATAAGCGCTTGTTCCACTGTCAGTGAGTAGGAGAGCTAGTGAGGCACTACAGCCATTCGGCCCTGTGCTTATGGGTACTCAGGTGGTAGGATGACTCAGTCCCTGCCTGCCCAAGTCCTATAATCCTGTGCATAGTGCTATCTGTGGGCAGAATCCCTGCAACAATCCTCCAAGTTTGGCAGACAACAGCAAAGCGCACAGACACAGTCATAGTTGCTCATTACTATCTTACACTCAATGGAAGTAGTTGGCGATGAGCTGTTCACACAGATCAAGACCTTCTTCCTCACCACTATCATCGTCGCTGGGCATGTGTGGGTTTGCTGCTGCTCATCATCGTCCTGAATCAGGGGGATCTGTTTGCGAAAGGCCAGGTTGTGGAGCATGCAGCAGGCGACTACTATCTGACACACCTTCTGAGTTTAGAAGTGCACCACCACTCTTGTCCAGACACCTAAATCTGGACTTTAGAAGTCCAAAAGTGTTCTCCACCACACAACGTGTCCTCCCATGGGCCTCATTGAAGTGGACTTCCCCGGGTGTAGTAGGATTCCGCAGTGGTGTCAGCATCTACGGATGATTTGGATACCCTGAGTCACCTAGTTGTAAGGAACACAGACCAACAATGTAACAGTAATATGTGAGGAGAGCAGCATGTCACACATACATCACACTCATTGACACAGCCCACTCACCGACAAGCCAGGCAGACTCTGGATGAAGATTTGCCATCAATTGTGGTATGCTGCTGTTCTGCAGAATGTAAGGGTCATGTGCTGATCCGGGATACTTTGCACACATGTGTGAAATGATCTGATCCGCTTGGCATACCACTTGCACATTGATGGAGTGATAATGCTTGCGATTTCGATATATGTGTTCACATGCCTGTGGTGGAATTAGGCCAATGTGGGTTCCGTCAATGGCTCCCACAACATGTGGGATGCGTCCCTGGTCATAGAAATCCCCCTTCACATCTGCCAATTCATTGCACCTTTGGAAGTGTATGTAGTTGTCCTTGTATGTCATCAATGCAGACAAGACATCACGCAACACCATGCTGAACATAGGCTGTGACATCCCACTGGCGCTGGCCACGGTGTACTGGAAAGACCCAGTGGCAAAGTAATGCAGCGCAGCCATAACTTTTACTGTGGCAGACAATGCAGCAGGATATGTTCTGTTTGGCTTCAAATGGTGCTCCAAATGAGCACATAGCTCTTGCAGTGTGAGGCGATCCAGACAGAACTTCTTAATGATATCAATGTCCTCCATCATTGCCAGGACTGGGAAAGGGCGGTAGATAGGTGGTCTCCTCCTACGTACTCTGGCAGGTGACACATGCAAAAGATGATAAAAAGATGATATGTGTGAGAAGAGCTTAAGCAAAGACTCACACCAACACAACATTGCCATGACTCATGGAGAAGTTAAATGCACAAGTGACCTGCATGCAGACCTCCATTTCATACACTCACTCGACATACTAACTACTACAACATTTAAAGAAGTCAATGTGTATGACATGTGGTACACTGCTACAGCAAAGTGTGAGAAGCGCTGTGGGTGTATGGCACAGCACATGTGGTTAACAGCATCAATGCTGAGTTGCAGTATCTGCTTTCATTGCACGGTCACAAGCTTCAGTCCCACAATACACATCAACTTCACAAAATGATCCGGCATCCACAGCGGTAACATGCATTGGCCCCTATAGAATGATGCCGGATGGCGGTCGCCGCTTCCTGACCTCCGCGGTGCGTCACCGCCTATGAGGAATAGCCATCAGCCAATGGGAACCGCCAGCGGCAAACATTTTTGAAAATCGCTGCAGGCGTGCTCCGCCACTGCGCGGTCTGGCATTGGCCCCAATGGAATGATGCCGGAGGGCGGTGGATGCTTCCTGACCTCAGCGGTGTGTCACCGCCAATGAGGTATAGCCATCAGCCAATGGGAACCGCCAGCTGCATGATTTTTCGAAAGTCGGGGTAGGCGTGTTCCACCACTGCAGGGCCCGGCATTGGCCCCAATTGAATGATGCGAACCAGGCTGGTCGATGGTATCAGCAGAGCCACATTGGAACAAGACTAGGGCACTATATATATGCCTATGAAATGTCCACACCGGTCACTTGCCTAGAGACACTCCTGCCTGGCATTCCTCACCACGAACTGCTGCTGTACCTCATCTCTGGACCAGTCATGGCTTGTACTGAGAACCTGAGGGCCCATCCCTTCACCACAGAGGAGCTGGAGGTCCTGGTGGACGAGGTCCTTGGACAGTACGGCCGGCTCTATGGGGCTCCCAAGGTACTGGTAAGTGAATGCCAAACTTACTTAGGGTGGTCCGAAGGCTCACAACATGTCACTGTACAGTGCTCTGTGCCTCAAACTTCAAGCCTATATTTGTGCTTTCTGATTTAGTCATCCTCATTGATTGATTGATTGATTGATTGATACATGACGTACTACTTGATGCACATCAGTTTATGGGGAGGATGGCACACTCTATAGTTGGGAAACATCACACATGTGAATCTCAGAAAGGATGATGTATACGTGTTGGAGTCTGTGAAGCCAAACGAGTTCAAGTGCATGGTGTTGAGCCTTGTTTCCGCTGAGCCCTGAGTGCATGCAATGACGATTTATCCAGAACCTGGTTTATCTGTAGTACAGTTACAATGATGAGTCCATGGAATCTCTTTTAGGACACACATTCCCTGTGCCATATCCTCTATGGGCCTGATTCACAGAACTAACTTAGGTCAAAACGTAAACGTAAACGTAAACGTAAAGTTAGTACTTTTTAGGTATTCACAGAAGTTAGTAGTCCTAACTTTAGGACTCCTAAATGCCTTCTGTGAATACCGAAAGTCTTAAAGTTAGGATTTTACTTAACTTTACTACTCCTAAACTGAGAAAAATTCTAACTTTCAGACTTTCGGTATTCACAGAAGGCATTTAGGAGTCCTAAAGTTAGGACTACTAACTTCTGTGAATACCTAAAAGTACTAACTTTACGTTTACGTTTACGTTTTTGATGTAAGTTAGTTCTGTGAATCAGGCCCTGTGAGTTCATTACGTGTACATACATACATTAGTAAGATGCTAAGTTTCGATCGGGCAGGGGTTAGTGATTATGGGGTGTGCTCATTCTACAGGGATACTATGGAGGTGAGCCCAGTATGCACGAGGGTACAGGGGCTGTTACTGTCTAGATTAGTGAGTAATAACCTCTCGCATCGGATACAGGTACAGTGGACATGTCATCCTTCTTTTGGTGTCCTTATAGGTAGACTCACTCATGTGTATGCACTGTGTACTGACAAAGAATGCACCTCTACAAAGTGTTACAAATGTCTCCTCTTGTCTCCCATGCCTACAGCTCAAGGTCCATCAGCGGAAGGCAATATGGAGGGCCATCGCCCGGAAGATGCGGGCCCTAGGGGTATCTAACCATCGACACAACCACTGCCACAAGAGGTGGGATGACATCTGCCGCCTTAGCAAAAACGTTGCCAAAATGACGCTGGGCCTGGTTCCTTGGACTGGCCATTTGGCACGCCGGAGCATGACCCCACTGTTGGCCCGCATCCTGGCAGTGACCCAGCCAGAGCTGGAGATGTGCCTGAGGGCCCAGCAGCAGCAAGTTGGGGGTGAGTAGTGTACAAAGTGTGAAGTTACGCATGAAAGACTGCACAAATCCCAGCCCAGAGCAAGGCAGTAACCTATGAGTTGTCTCTGGTGTGGGGTAATTGCCTCTCAGTTGACTCAGTGGTGAGTGCAGATATTCTGCGCCTGTACAATGTCTGGATTGTCATGTAGCCATGTGACATCAGCATAAGTGTCAGTCTCTGTGTCATGAACTGGAAGTGAACATCAGTGAGCATCGTCAGGGTGAATTTCGAAATGGATGTTGTGCTTTTCCATGTAGGTGATACATCTACAGATTGCTTACCAATGCTCAACAGTACTTGTGTTTCAGTACCTACATTAGTGGATGTAAGGATGTCATGTCACTTAACAATTGTTTCCTTTATCTCACTATGAGTGTGGTTCTCTCACCTCAAACTTCCAGTGTGACACACACAGTGAATTCAGATGTGTAGCTCTCTTAGCTGAAGGCATGTCGATGTTCCTTCAGACAATAGGATGTGATGTTGGAATGCCAACACATGCCTAGCAATTTGCCAGTATGAAGGCAACATGGAACATGACTGTCCAATGAGCATGTTAACATGCATAAGCTGAGCATAGCAATCTTTAGACGTATGCAGACAGTACATGGGAAGTCAAAGGTGTGCCTTGAGTTCAACCTTTTCAGTTGGTATTATCTAACATGTTTGTGGTCCGGCCACTTAGCTGAACAGTGTCTCTGTCTCCTACAGAATCTACCGAGGTGAGAGAAGGAGAGGGGCACGAAACCTTTGGTAAAGCTACTGGCATCACTGCTCCCCGGGAGTACAGCGACACTGAGGGGACCAGCGCATCGGAGGGGGACAGGAGTGCCCTGGAGGAGTCCGCTCCAGAAACGCCTACCTCCACTTCCTCACACTCCAGCGGTGACTCCTCTGTGTTGTCGGGCAATGGAGGATCAGCCTCTGCTTCATCGTCCGCCACACCCCGTCCTGTGTCCACCCTCCCTGATGCTCCCCCAACTGGTATCCAGGCCCGCTGCCCTAAGAAGGGTAGGGTATCTTTCCCCCAGGCACCGCTGCCCCAGCCCCTGTGTCCCCTGCTGCCCTCAGTGTGGAGGCCATAGACATCTTGCGTCAGGTGTCTGTGGGGCAGACTTTGCTCCTGAATGCCTCCAGGATCATGGCAACAAGTTGTCACAGGTTGTTGTGTTCATGGAGGGCATCCATTCTGACATCGGTGGCCTGCACAGGACTGTCCAGTCTTTGGCCTCCACACTGACAGCAGCCATTCTGCAGTCACAGGCTCACAGTCCGGCTCCGGTCCCTTCCGCAACCACCCTGCCAGTGATCCCACCTGACCTGAGCACACACACACCAGTACACTCAGGCACCAGGTCATCCCCACGCAGCACACGACAACAGGAGTCCAAGCTACAAAGAAGCAATACATCATCCCCAAGGCACACAAGGAGCACACATGCCAGCCCCACCACAAAGACATCACAGGACACAGAGAAGTCGAAACACAAGAAACATGCATCCACATTGCGGAGCTCACATTCCTCCCCACCAAGAGCCCTCCAAGATCTACAGCTGTTCCAGAATCAGAACAGGAAGTTGCCCTGACTGACGTGGGCCTGTTGCATGCCACAACTGCACCCTCCCCAATTAAGGGGGCTGTTGTACCCAGGACTCCACTCCCACCAAGCCACCTCCTAGGATGCATGGACAGAGAAGCAGTGAGGTAGTGGTAGGTCAAATACAGGGGAGGCAGGGTAGAAGCCCACCCCCCAAAGCGTACCACCAGATCAGAAGGTTTTTCCAGGAAGGTTCCACGAGCACCTGCTCCACCTTCTGGGAAGGAGAAAGCTGTTGTGGCCATCTCACCTGTCCCATGGCCCAATACACTTGGGGGCCATCGTATCCCCAAGCAAGTGAGGCCCAGCCCTCCACATGAAACAGCAGCCACTGAGCCTCCCCAGTGCATTTCACCACCTCCCCGTGCGACGACTCCACCAGGTCCAGCCAGCCCGCAGGCTCCCACATCCAGGGATCCCTCTACATCAACCAGCTCTCCCCCTCCCAGGTCCAGTCGTCCGACTACCCCAGACAGTCATCCCCACCCAGTTCCAGTTCTCCCCAAATTTGAAGCAGAGTCTCCCTTCCCAACCCATTCCTCCATGAGCGGTGCCTGAGCTGCCCATCATCTGGCCCTATCTTGATGATGTTTCCATGGCTGTGGAGTGTGATTCATTCAGCTGTGTGGAATTTCAAAGCACACATGTGCGGACTTGAGTTTTGACTGGCCGTTGCCCTTCATGTTTTGCACTTTCCATGCTGATAATGAGTTTATGTAATAAAAATAATATATTTATGTTCTGAGCATTGTCGCTGGCCTTACTGATGATGCTGTACAATATATGTGTATATGTTCATCGGTTCCATTCTCTGAATTCACACTTACCCATTGGCATGTATTTAAGTTGATATTGCATGTGTTACCAGAAGTTACAGCAACTAATGTCCACTTTTGACTCTGAGGATTGATGGGGGCGAGCTGCTTGTCTGTGATGGTCCCCTCTGGTCCTGTTCATTTTGTGAGATGAGCTCTACTTATTCACACATGTCAGATTTGTTTGATCTCCATCATGAGAATCTATTCCAATTTACATGTTGACTTGAGGGGTGGACAGGGTACAACATATCTATGTGATCTATCTTGATGTGCACACACCAGTGTAGGTGTGTTGTCATCTTGTATAGGTATGGCTTCATAGTCAAATGGATGGATGTACATGTGCTTACTGTAGTCATCAGACAGTGTGAGTGTACTGTCATTAGCATAGGTGTTGATGTGTATGTGCCCTTGAGCATTGCCCTTTCACACATGTAAGATCCAGTTGATGAGTGCCTGTTTGTTTCCCTGATCAAACACCATGTGTAGTGTTTGTAGACATGTTGTGGTTGTTGCTGGAGCAGTGTGCAGTGTGTCATTGTAACCTCACAGTCCTAGGGTACACCTACATCTTATCCACATCATTTGTGAGTATGCAGAGTGTGTCACTGCAATGTCTGTGTTGTGTGTCTTGTGATACAGCCTGGCTCTTGCTTACCTTTGTTTTCACTGTGCTGCATGTCTCTGGGTTACAAACATGATATGTGAGTTCTTACATGCATTGCTGTCGCTTTCCACTTTATGGTCTCCAATAGGTGTTGGTCTGATTCCTAGCAGTCACAGTCATACCATTGACGCCTACACAATGGGAGATACTCCACTATGGCTTTTTGCTATGTACACTCCTCACTTGTGCAATTCTCATGTATACACCACTTCAGTCAATCCATGTGCCAATGCATGCCATGCACATATTTAACCCTCCCCGCCGCTCCATGTTGTTACACTGTACTGTGTGCAAATGATTTGTATCCAGAAGCACTGTGGCCATGAGCACTGTTTCAGTAGGTGATCTGTGCTATTTGAACCTACTTGATTTCAGTCATGGTTGCTGAGGTACAGTACAGATGTATTTCCAGCACAGTCCTCTTGTCTTGTTCCAGCATGGCTGTTTGCATGGGTTGTGTAGCAGTCGGTGATGGCAAAAGTGTGTAGCTGTTTGCTGCAACACTGCTACCCATCGTGGGCACGCATCTTCCTCACTTTGCAGTCTGCATTGTATACACTCCCAGCCCCCAAGCAAACCTGCCACCTTGAGCACGATCGGAGCTGTGTGAGTGGTGCTTGTAGGTGGGGGAGAGGGGAACAGCGTGCCAGGTAGAGTCAGCACAGGGCAGCCTTCAGGGCCCTGAAGGTGTCACTCATGTAAATTGAGGGAGCTTCACACATTGCATTTTGCATGTTTCCCCAAACATCGTAGAGCAGGCCCTGCCTGCACGCTTGCTGTGAGTTGTTGTTGTACCGGGGTTGCATGCGTGGATATGTTTTGGACATACCTCTGCTGTAGAGCGTGGCAGCGTCTTATCTGCTGGTGATGCATCAGGTAGAGCAGCGGAAAGGCCTGTAGAGCAGGATCCATGCCGGCTCTGGTCGTGCGCGTGTTCTGCTTCGATTTTTCCTCTCCGTAGTTGTGCTTCCGCCATCCGTGCTGAGGTGGTATTTCCGCCACGGTGGGATTGGCTGTTTGTTCCATCGTAATCTGGTTGGTGGACGGGATGTGATTCCGCACGCAGTTCGTGCTCTATTGGCTCCGTCCGCCACCCTCGCGTAAGGAAAAAAGGTGCGGACCCTGAGACACCGTGGCGGATGGAAAATGGCTTATGCTAGCCCATCGTAATATAGCGGTCGCAGTCACCGCATCAGGAGCGGAATGATCTACGGTTTTCCGCCACCACTACGGATGCACTTACGTCCGGTATCGTAATCGACCCCTTAATGTAGGTTTTAATAGTAATAGTATATCATATATGTTTATTAATATAATAATTATAAACATGTTTTGTATTTAATAAATAATTTTTATTGCAATTTTGATATATTTAAGTTAAAATAGAAAGTAAGTAAAGAAATAGATTTGTATTTAATTTTTCAATTTATATTTGTTGAAAAAATCAAGAAAATAAATTTAGTACACTTTATTTTATGTACAATATTTTGTATGCATTTTTTAATAAAGCAAGACAATAATACATTTTGAAATATATTTTGTAATTATTTAACAAAAATTATAACATTTTAAAACATAGTTTATATTTCACATTTTTATTTTATATAATGGAAAAGTTTGGAAACATACATTTTTATCAAATGGCAAAATATTAATTGGGTATTTTGCATCCATTTTATTTTTTATTTTGTACCATTTATACAATTGTTCTTATGTTTTAAAAATATATTAAATAATTACATAAAGTGTATATTATTATTTAATATATTTTTTAACATTTCTGTGTTATATTTTCTTTTTTTATATGTTTGATATTAAATATTGTTATAATTTTTATAATATTATTTAATGTATGAGAAAAATACACATTAAATAGTTAGTAAAATATTGTGTAAAAGTAAAAAAAATGGAACATATAAATTTTTTATATTTATATAAACAGTAAATAGCAAAAATTTTAAAGAAAAAAACATAAAATATGTTTTAATGTATAGTAATAAATATTATATATGTTGTAATATTTATGACTATAAATTTTGCAATTTTTAACATATAAAAAAATATTTTTATACTTTGTACCATTGATATATATTTTATATACATTTTTTTGTTTTAGATTTTTATTTTACATTGAGTTCAATGGGGAGCACTCTTTTTTAATTTCAATTATGCGGCATTCTTGTTTTTTAGTAACTCGTATCTTTTAGTCTATTGGTGTTGTTTTGGGTCATTTCGGAAGGAGGAAGCTCGCGGTTGGAAGCTGCATCGCATCAGTTAAGGTAAGTTTATTTAATTAATTTTTTAAGGTAATTTAAGGCTAGGGTAAGGGTAGTTTGGTACTGTTCAGGGCTTGTACATTGTGTTTTTGGTTGTTGTTTTGTGGCGAACTAGGTAGATTGTTTTATTTGAGGTACGGTTAGTGCGTAGTAAGTTTAATGTTATGGTTTGGTTTAGAGTGTTACTTATATGTATAGTTGTATGTGTTAAGTGGTAATAAGTATGTTTTTGTTTGTTTTATAGTGTTATTATTGTATGTTTGTGTGGGAGGGATTTGTGTTATTTTTTTTTTACAGGTCCTGTTCGTTTCGGACTTGGCATTAGAAGAAGGTTTCGTTTTAATTTTTTTTTTAAAGGAAATGTGTATTAGTTTCGAGTAAACTTATAATTATTTTACATTTCCTTTATTTTTCGGGTTTTCATGGAGTGTTTCTTTTTTTAAATCTATTTTTCAGGTTTTTTATGGCTCTACGTTACGGATTTTCTGTCGGAGGATTTCGTTTTGGACAGTTGTATTTTTCCATTTTTTGGGGGTCCTTTTAATTAAGTAATGGATTTTCGACAAGTTTGGATTTTTCCTTGCTTTGTGGATAACATTCTTCAGCTATGTAAATATAAGTAATTTTAAATTATTTATAGTGGGTGGGCAATGTTAGTTATACATTTGTTATTGTTCAGTATTTTAATTATGTGTTTATATTTGTTTTCTATATAGGTAGGATTGTTATATATTTTGATGTGCTTTCAGATTAGATCTATATTTTTAAGATATAAAATATTATTGTTATGTAAAATATTTCTTTTTATGAATATATTTGACATTATATTTATATTTTATATCATAAAAATCATTTGAAGGTTTTGTTAGAAATGTAATTTAGACATTGGTGCTTTTTATGTATGTGTGGAAGTTTTGTGATGGATTCTAAGTATTCTAGTGTGGATTTTGCGATGGATTCTAAGTATTCTAGTCCTTAAGTGTTTGGGTAGAGCCTTACTTTGAATTGTAAATGTTGGTACAGTGTTTTAGTTCGTTTTGTTAGTTTGGGACATAGGGGTCGATTCCGATCTGGGTCGGAAAGCACTCCGACCGAGCCGGATCCGGAGTGTTTTCCGACCGAGCCGTACCCCTTGAGTCCGACCGAGCGAGTACGATGCTGCCGCATGCTGACGGACTCGTCTCGGTCGGATTCCCATTGAAGTCAATGGGAGCCGGTCGTACGACGCGTGCATGGCCTCGCAGAGCTGAATAGGTACTTCTCGCACAGGGGCGCCCCCTGCAGTGGGTACGCGTTGGTGCCATCTGCACCGTACATGCATGTGAAGGGGGGACCCTTGGGTCCCCCCTGTGTTCGACTCGTTCGGCTACGGGTGAAGGGGGTCCGGCACGGACCCCCGAAGTCCGCTTCCCAGAGCTTTTTCGACCCGGAGACTCCGACTCGATCCGGCTGTCCAAATCGTGCATCGTACTGGCTCGGTCGGAAACGAGTCGTTCGGCGATTTCGCGTTCGTTCGCATCGTACTTGCTCGTTCGGACGACTGTTCGAATCGGTCGGGAAACCCGCGTTCGGCTTGTGTTTTTTCCGGATGAATCGTATTCGGTGAGCTTCCGGCCGAGATCGGAATCGACCCCATAGTTGTGTTACAGATTGCTCTAGTCTTAGGGGTCGATTCCGATCTCGTCCGGAAGCTCACCGAATACGATTTGTCCGGAAAAAATACGAGCCGAACGCGGGTTTCCCGACCGATTCGAACAGTCGTTCGAACGAGCATGTACAATGCGAACGAACGCGAAATCGTTGACCGACTCATTTCCGGCTCTGAACCGCTCCGTATGACTCGGTCGCAGACGAACCGTACCGCGCAATGGAGTCGATTTATGACCGAGCCAGTACGATGCACGATTCGGACAGCCGGATCGAGTCAGAGTCTCTCGGTCGAAAAAGCTCTGGGAAGCGGACTTCGGGGGTCCGTGCCGGACCCCCTTCACCCGTAGCCGAACGAGTCGAACACAGGGGGACCCAAGGGTCCCCCTTCACATGCATGTACGGTGCGGATGGCACCAATGCGTACCCACTGCAGGGGCGCCTGTGCGAGACATACCTATTCAGCTGTGCGAGGCCATGCACGCGTCGTACGACCGGCTCCCATTGACTTCAATGGGAATCCGACCGAGACGAGTCCGTCAGCATGCGGCAGCATCGTACTCGCTCGGTCGGACTCCAGGTGTACGGCTCAGTCGGAAAACACTCCGGATCCGGCTCGGTCGGAGTGCTTTCCGACCCAGATCAGAATCGACCCCTAAGTTGTTGGTAGCTTTGTTCTTTTTGGATTGATTCTAGTAATTCATGTAGGGTAGGTTTGGTTCTTCCCATTGTGGCTTGGAAGGCATTATGACTAGAAAATGGGATCCGGAGATCATCCGTTCCTACTCACAGCGCACTGCGCGAGGTCCCTAAGGTTTCTATTTATGTTTTAGACATTTACACATGATTTCAGCCCAAAAAATTAAACTTTTTACACACAAAGAGTTTTGAGAATTTTTTTTTCATCAATATATGTATTTCAACCAACTTTGTTGAAGCAGATTATATATACAAAATTATAGTATAGCAACAATGATTCATAGATGGTACAATGCCAGTACATTTAGTGATTTCAAAACATTACATTTAACAATGACTTAAAATAGACCCAATGCATTTCGGGTTAAATAACCCTTCTTCAGGGGCAAATTAATGTATCTGTCATTCAAGAATACAGTCTTCTGTGGCCTCCTGCCGGAACAATAAAAATGAAAAACAACAAAATATCAATGCCTGTCTTAGGAACAGTTTTGTACATGAAAAATACGATATCTGTGTCTGCACCAACAGTGCTCGAGGATTTGCTACCTATTAAAACACGCTCCCACTAGTGCAATGGTGACACATGCAACGCCTGTTAAATACGCAATATTCATACTTCCACTCCTTAATCCTTCATGATACTAAAGTTACAGTGAGAGACTGATGCAAATTTTGAGTGCGCTAATGCCAGACAATAAATGCCACGCTACAACCAATGTTCAGATACCTTCAAAATCGTTTGTGGATATAAGAAGACTGCCTCTCTCGTATAGAGGCGTGTCTGTGAAAGATAAAATAAAAAACAACCATACATAAACCTCAATCCCATCATCAATGTGGCTCAAACTTAGTGATGAGAGATAAAAATCTTACCGAAATGTACCTCAGACCGACTCTAAAATCTGTAAAGATATCCGAATCACTAGGTAACTAATTATATTACTGCAGTCGTCTGAAACATATACACCGTTTAGACTCGGGAACGCCCGATTTAAAGTCAGAGTTTCGTGCCTTACCTTAAGACTGTAACTCAACCTCGTATCAAACGAGCTCTGAAAGGCAAAGTATGCTTTGTTACTCCCTTGTACACTCAAAAAATACCGCTCTGTCTACAAGCAAAATACGGTTAAGCTTCCGAGACTCACCAGCGTGTGACGTAACCTCGTCCTGCATCACATGACCCCGTCTTGACGTCGGTCCTGAATGCGTCCCTCTCTTCTTAAATATCCTGCCTCAACCACTCACAAGAGGGGTGTGTCTATATCAAACATCCGCTAACTTTATTGTTAAAATCAGCACCAGTAATGACAATCAATGAATGGTAAACGGTCTATTAACATGTTGACAATGCAACAACTTTCTAGTGAAACAATACATGACGTATGAGGTGACAAAACTGAAAATGTGTACAATAAAAGAATAAAAAAATCAATGAATAAAAACGAAAGAATAAAAACGAAAAAGTGTAACATGACTACTAAGCTCGATGAATGATGTAACAGTGGGTGCAGACACAGATGCACAAACATGAGTAAACTCTTAGACCGCGCTACTATGGTATTACGGAGCGATCTGCTTTACAAAAAACACACCATTTCGTAATGATCATTGAGACCTTTGGGTATTAAGGTCCCAAGGTACTTAATCCAGAATGTTTCCCTGCGAGCCAGTAGAGTATGAGATTCTATCCCTGCTCGAATGGTGATTTTTTCTAAAATAGTGAATCTAAGTTGTGGAATAGTGTGAGGTGTATTGATCCAGAGTGCAGCTAAACATGAGTTGCTATTGCGGATCATGCTTTTGTGTTCCACTATTCTGGTTTTTATTTTGCGTGATGTTCTACCTACATATGTTAATCCACATGGACATTGAATAGCATATATTACTCCTTCAGTATTACAATCAGACAAATGTTTTAAACTGATCTTTTTCCCAGTATGGGGATGAGAAAAAGTATTACCAGTGATCACATTGCCACATTGTCCACAGTTCCAACATTTGCTCATGCCTTTATGTGCTTGTTGTTCTGTGAGTGGTGCCGTCTTCAGTAATTCCTTCAGATTCTTAGAACGTGTGTGAGTGAAAAGGGGTTTATCCCAGAAAACAGATCTGAAATCCGTTTCCTGCTCCAAAATTTCCCATCTTCTCATGATGGTCTTTTTTATTTTAGTCGCTTGGTGAGAATATCTCAATAAAAACACCTCACGTTTGTTGCTGATTTTGGGTGTTTTAGAAAGTAAATCTTCCTGTTTCTTTTGAGACACAAAGGGGTATATTCACAAGAACGTGTGATAACTACCGCAAGAGTAGCGTAACGCAACTTCCAATAATGCAGCCTATCACGGGAAAATAACCCCGTGTCAACGTGGATTCACAACAAGGCGGTAGCATGCAATAGTCACCAGATAACTCGTCAAAAATCAACACCACACCCAAAAAATGCGAAACGCGAGAAATCATGCGATGAGGCCAATCGCGGTACAAAAAGCTGCGAAAAGCAGCCTCAGGCCTGCAACTCCCACGCATCTGGCGGGCAATTGCACCATTAAAACCACAGGCACAACACACCAGAAACAAGCCAAAGCACGTAGCAACATCCATGCACCCTGACCAAGCGCAGAGGGCAACGCGAACCCCACAACCCCCACAGACCACCAGCAAAGAACAAGTGGGTCGTGGAAGGCCAAGGAGAAAAAGGAGAGGAAGACGGGGTGCAGACCGCAGGAAAACAAGACCAAGGCCACGGAGGCGACAGAACACTACCAGCAAATGACCCACAAGCAGACCGCCTGGAATGCAGTCGCAGAGCCCAGGAGGCCAATCCAGGAGGCCAAGAGGCTCCGCCAGGACGTGACAACCTAAACTAGGCACAAACCCGCTGCCAACAGGAAGGCAGCAACGGCGACAGGAGGTGGCAGTCCAGCGACACAGGAGGAGCAGGAGGAAAGCCAGGCCGCAGTCATCAGTGTGGAGAGGGTGCAAGGAGTAGGGAGTACGGACACAGCTCGACAGGACCTGACACAACAACAACAGGGTGAGGATCCAACAGGGACTGGGGGGACGGGGGTGATGGGCACAATGCCACACATGCACAATGAGGTGTAGCACACTGTGTAGGAGAGTAGGATCTGCTTCACATGGGTACCCCCACTTTTTGCTGATGCTTCACTGTTTTTCGACCTTAGTCTGGCTGGGGCCCTGCTAATCAGAACCCCAGCCTAGCTGCTTCCTCTTTAAAATGGTTTCCATGTGCCTTAGGCACATCTCTGATTGGAATCTGGAGTGCCCTTATAAGTCCCTAGTATATGGTATACTATGTACCCAGGGCATAGGTACCTCAGGAGGCCTACCAGGGGCTGCAGCATGTATTGTGCCACCCCTGGAAGGCCATCCAAACTGACACCACAGGTCTGCTACTGCAGCCTGGGTAAGGTGGTGCATGCACCCCTTACTGTGATATAGGCTACCTATATCACTACATACATACACACATATAAACCTATAAGTCACTCCTATGGCAGGCCTTATCAATCCTGAATGCAGAGTGCGTGGTTCCTATGTGAGAGGGTGCCCCTGCATGAGCTGGGCCCCTCTGCAGCGTTCGGAGACCCTTCTCTGATGCTGTTTGTAGTGCAGCCCGACCATATACTCTTAAGCGCATTATAACCTCGCGTTAAATGCTAACTTTGGGATGGCTGCACGGAAACATGTTGTGTTTGGTGTCAAACATCTTGGAATACTACCCCCCGCCAGTTCTGGTGGCGGGGTAGCATTCCACCCTTCTAGAGGGAGAGACATGTACACACCGGTATACCCGGTACTGACTTTCCAGAGCCCTGGCATCACAAAATGGATGCCGCTGCCACAGACACGAGTCTGGCCTCCTGCTGCTGACCGAAACTCCGGCAGGGGAGGCCTGGACAATAGGTTTCCTGTCCCAGGGAAGTGTAACCACCTCCCCAGACAGGATAGTGTGTATTGGGGCTGGGCGGGAGCACTCTCTGGTGCTTTGAAGTCCTGCACTGGGGGCACATTTGGTGTCCCTGTGCATACCCCAGTTCAAACCGGCTCAGGGGCTTCCAGCCCCTGCTCTGTGCGCAAACTGGACAAAGGGAAAGGGGTGTAACCACCCCTCTGCCCTGACCCTCCCATAGGTGTCCAACCCCCTACCTTAGTATAAGTATGGGACCCCAGTCCTTAGGACTTTAGATTTACCTGGACGAAACTCTGACACAGAATCCTGGACCTTCAACGCTCTACTTTAAGATTAGAGGACTGAAGAATCTCCCTTGGGGTCAAGGAGTGACTCCCCTGCTTGGCTGGCACCAAAGAAGCAATTGTCCAGTCTGCATCGCTGAATCTCCCGTTGGACGCCGAAGTCTTTGCATCACCAGAGGTGGATTTCCAGACTTTCCCGAGGCTGCCCTGAGTCCCCAGCAAAGCTGAGGCCCATAGCTGTCGTGGGTAACGTGGAACCGTGACCCCTGGACACTGATCACATTTGCAAGTGCATCCTCTTCTGGGTCTCCCATGAAGTCGTGCTTTGGGCTCCGAGTGGCCCCAGCCTCCAGCACCAACTGCTCCGAAGATCCCTGGCCTCCACTCCACGAGTGTCCTGTGAGCCAGCTCCACGTGCATCGACTCAAGGCTCCTTCGCGGTCGCTAGTCCATTGGCTAGTAGGCCCTCCCGAAGGCCAATCTTTTTATGCTTGGGCTCCCTGGTTGCTCCAGGCATGCCCTGACTTACCCTCGCTGGGTGAGTCTCCCAGACCTTGCTGGTCTGCAAAATCATCCTTCTTCCATTTCCACGAGACTTGCCGTTGCCAAGGCTTGTTGGGTCCAATCCGGTCGCCGACACCCCTGCAATCGACAGACACTATGAGACAGCTCGAATCCAGCTCCTGGTTGTCATCGACTCCTCCTGGACCTCGTGGCTGAAGAGTCAAGACGACCATCAACCTACCTAAAGCACTCGACATCGGTGGGCATCTGCTCATCGCCTTCCTGGTCACTGGCTAGTGACCCAGACTCTGTCCCCTCTGCTTTCAGGTTCTTCAGATCTTCGATCCACCTTTGGATCCACCCGAACACTTTCGACTTGGCCGCCAGCAGCACTTTGCAGCAGATCGCCATTGAAAGCGACGACGAAACCCGACCCCGAAAGACACCTATGCACCCGGCTCCCTGGGTGAGGTAACTCGAGTACTCCGGTGCTCCCGTGGGTATTCACACTAGAACAGCCTAGTTCTCAAAGGGTTTGCTCCAAGTCCTCCTCTAATTGTCCCTTTTCTTTTAAATTCTAATCGCGACTTTCCCCATAGAAGTTAACGGTAGTTCGCGGCTGTGTTCATACACTGCACGCGTCCCCCGTGGGTCCCCTGTGTCACTGCCTTGGGTGGTTCCTTGTGGTCCAAGCACTTCTACAGGCTCTAGGCCTTGTGTCTAGCTCAGTCGTGGTTCTTATACCACTTTATTGGTATATGGTTTGGTACGTCCCTGGGGCTCAAACGTGTGTTTGTGCTATTACTGTAGATAACTAACTTATAATTTATGTACTTCGAACTCTAGCCTCATAAAGAGACTAGAGGGGTGTGTTTAGCAATAAATACATATATTTTGAATATATACCTGGTGTGGTCCTCTTTCATTTGGTCACTCAAGAGATTATAGACTGGTAAAACAAGCTGCTTTACATTCCTTCAAGACTTAGCCTGAAGGCTGCTCTCCATAGCTACCACTAGGATAGCTTTTAATAAAGGTTGTCTTTAACCTATCTCCAATAAGGGGTTGTTTGGACTGGTGCAAGGTGCCCACTATAATTAGTGGACAGCATATGCCAGGCCAACTTCTCACACACTGCACATCCACAAGTACCCAGGGACATGTCCCCATCCCCGTAGCACACTGCAGCACACACACATAGCAATCACAGCACATACCATGACAATGTGGCACAAAGTGCAACACCCACACTGCAGAACAGGGGACACAACTGGGTCCACCCAGGCGCAGAAACAGAACAATCACATTGGACAGAGCAGGGAACTGTGAGATGCACATCTACCCCTACAACCCCACATAGCCATGTAGGCCAAATGTACACTGCCCCAACTCAAATAGCCACCACCGCCCAAACAGTCACAATGTACATTGTCACACAGTCTGCATGCCGACAAGAACAAGGCGCCAACACAATGCCAACATGCACCTCCCCTTCACAATGCAGAGGGACAAACAACACCTCTAGCAGGTCTGAACAGACAACCCATCAGTGATGCCCGAGACGAACACCACACCCCCGACGCCCCACAACAGCCCATGGACATCCCACACAACCCACCACCAGGACCAGGGAAGACAAGCTACTCAGAGGAGAACCCAGACTCTGCAACAGACCACACAGCATGAAGCACCCGCAATCATGGCTGCCTCACAACACGTCACCCACCCACACATGGCACCCCAATGCCGGGTGGCTGAACACCAAAAGGAGGTGGCCCAACAGGTGAGGGTGTTGCCTAACCCATGGAATGCGAAGTAGAACACATACGTGGGTGTCCAATACCCTACAGGGACCACCTACACCCCACAAAGGAGACCCACACCTCCACAGAAACACATGCACATATCATGTTGAACTGGCTACGGGCACGTATGCCCGGCCCCTTTATTGGCAGGTTCACATGTACAGTGACGCCTGTGCTGGATGTGTGTGGGGTGAGTATAAGCCAGCCCGCACGGAGTGCTTGGTGCTGCCAACAACCTGAACAGTGGACACCAGTGCAATGGAAACAGAAAACACCAGCATAACAGAGTCAATTGCAGAGCAACATGGAGGGATCCGGAGTAAGGACAGAGGTCACCCAATATTTAGTCTGGACGTTCCGTGAGTTGCAGTGCACTGAGGTAGGGGCACTAGAGAAGAGCGCGCTCATGTGAAGGAATTGCTAGGATTGTGTCCCTTCGGGTTAGTCCTGATGCAGATGCAGTGGGGTGTGGTACACCTGCATCAACTTCCTCATCAACGTCCCAGGTCTCCCACACTGCCTGAGGTGACAGTTGCGTCCGCAGTCCACAGCGCAATACCCAGTATCACATCCGGGTGTGTAGCTTGACTACCTCCACCAGTCTGCATTCCTGCCTTGGGGCTGCTGCCACCTGCCCTCCCATTGTCTGTGCCTTCTCCCATCCGCACACTTGACACATCCTCCTCCTCATGGTCCCAGGTCTTCCACACTGCATGAGGTGACATTGCTGCGCAACCTCACAACAGCACAAAACTCAATCAGTAACGGACAATGGCTTGCGGTGCACTGAGTCGCTGGCACCTGGAGTGCTGAGCAGGGCAGCAGGCCGATGATGGCATCCACGACAGGTCTGGGCAACTCCGTAGGTCTGTCAGGACCACCCTTTCGACTCTGGCAGATGGCGGTTGGAGGTGGTCCTTGCCGTGATGGTGTGTGCCTCCTGCGGTGATGCGACATCCGGGCCGGTCAAGACTTGATGCCATGTGTGGGCACTTGTGGCCCGCAGTTGGGGCCGGAGGAGGCGGACAGCGCAGGGCCACAGACACATGGCGTTGATGACCCCAAGACCATCGCTACAGAGGCCATTCAGTGTCTCAGAAGAAGGGGTCCCAGGCCTGAGCAGCACAGAGTTAGTGGCCCCGGATGCACTGCGGCCGGCACAGGCACCCAGCCACGGGATGGTGACTTGCGGTACAGTCAGATGGGCCATGCGACCTGAGCGGGTTACCATCAATGTCTGAGGTGTATGTTGCGGAGTGTTGCGGGGGACAGTGGAAGGTGTCCTCCAGGGCATGATGCGGAAGGTCTGATGTTATCTGGAAGCAGCAAATTGAGGAGTGGAAAGCGCAACCCTTGTTGCCACCAACAATTCGGGATCAGCTACATGAGGATGAAAACTAGCCCCTATTCCATTGACACAAACGCCACCAATGTATGACCAGTGACTGTCCATGAATGTCGGGGAACACACTTAGTGGCACAGGTGCTCAGAGGGGATGCAGTCTGCAATGATGCCGGTACACAGATGTGAACTCCAACATTGCCAAATCAAGTCTCTGTGACCTACTGGACTGCAGTGTAGGCCGGAGGCAGCGGTCAGCATGGGCCCACAGCCACCTGTCGTTGGCTCGCGGGGCACAGAGTTAGTGACACAGTGGCAGTTGCCGGTAGTGTTCAATCACCTCCGTGACAATGATCCTGTTCCCTCCGGCCTGCAACGCGTCATCCTCTTATGCCCCTCTGTGCATGCGAAGACATGTATTCAGCCTTTTGAATTACCGATGTTCAGTTCCAATTCTGTGATCCCACTCGTGCGCAGCATAGGCCGAGGGCAGTGGTCCGCGTAGGCCCACAGACACGTGTGGTTGTGATGCCATGCACAGACTTGTTGCCACCACATCGAAGGGTGTATGGTGAATAGTTCTCTGCCTTAAATAATGTTCACTGCCAATGTGTAATCAAGACTCAGTTCCAAATGTGTGACCTACCTGAGCGTGGTGTAGGCCTGAGGCAGCGGTTAGCACGGCCCATTCACCTTGTGTCGCCAGCATAGGTTGGATGGCCCCACCGGCCTGCGTAGTTCAGGTTCAGTGGCACCACGTGTAGCAGGCTGGTGTTGAACAGGGTTAGTGGCACCACGTGTAGCAGGCTGGCGTTGAACAGGGTTAGTGGCACCACGTGTAGCAGGCTGGCGTTGAACAGGGTTAGTGGCACCACGTGTCGCAAGATGCCCATATGGAAATATGCCTCACTGAACTGGGGGGGTCTGGTGCTGTGGCCGCTGGCCGGGATATGGGGTCACTACCATTCATAACTCAAGACACAGTTCCAAATGAGGGACCTACTGGTCCGAAGAGTAGTCCGGGGGTGGCAGTGGAGTACGTCAACGAAAAGGGAATAAAGCGGGCCTGTGTCGTGGAGGCCTGGTGGTCTGAGCTGACTGCCAAGTTCGCAGGACTCGGGCTTGGAGCTTGCGCCGGCACCTGGTGGGCCCTCCTTGACACACGCCGGTGTCGGAAGGTGATCAGTGTGGCCTGGCTGTGCAGGGGCGGGCCTGACGTGTTCGTGGTCCAGCCTGCCGGGGTCCGGCAGGCGCACTGCATCGCAGGCAACTCGGCTCACGAGAACGGCATCGGCCTCGTGGCGGGGTGGGAGGTGCCGCCCTGGCAGAGACGTTGGTCTTTCCGGAAGGGGACCACACCCAGGCCTACGTGCTTTTTATTCACACCCCTACGCTGGCGTGGCGTACGCCAGGCCATTCCACTCCGCTGACGCTTAGGGGGGGCGAAACAGGCAACATTTCCCCGATGTCCCCCACTGGCTGTGGTGACATGGTGGCGTCCACTGTCCACTACACTCCATACGCAAGCGGTGTATGTCGCCATGGATATGGGTGTGTTCTGCATACTGCGAGGTGTCCAGCACATCTCCGGCACTCTTGGCATTGTGTACTTTCCCAATCATGGTTCTACTGCATCCTTCACACATGCCTGGTTGCCACCTCTCCCCACATTCGGCTATTATGTGGCTGAGGTGCCATGCCGTTGCTGGCTCATGTTCAGGGCTTGCCCATGTGGACATTGTAAGTTGTTCTGTCGTGTCTGGTGGGTGGGCATATTGTTGTGCCTGTTGTATGTGATTTTGTGACGTGTGCATTGCCAGAGTTGTGAGTTGCATGGTTGTGGTGTTGAGGTGTGTGGGATGTTCATTTGTATATTGCCAAGGGGCTGTACATTTCCCTTGTTGCCATCCTGGGAACGCTGGTTGGTGATGGACTGTTGGAGGATGAAGGTATCATACACACTGGCTGTGCATTTGGAGGCGACATTGTTGGGTGTTCCATGGTGTTCAGTTGTTGCCTGCACATTGGTGTGAGACGTGTGCTTCCTGTTGCGGTGATTGTGTGCTGTGTCACCAGGGGGCACAGGTAGTGCATGTGTGCTGTGTGTTTCCCCCAACACGTGCGTGCATTCTGCTATGGCGTATGGTCCTTGCTTGGTCTCCAGCGGATCCTGCGCCTTGTGTTGTACGTATGGGGACTGGGGTACCAGGGTGATGGTGATGTCCAGGACAGGTGTGGGGGACTTGTATGTGGCTGGCTGTGAGACTCCTCCGATTCTGGCGTGTGTTGGATGGGGGTCCCAGGAGCCAACAGGTGCAGCCATGCCATCAGCTTTGTGTGGGGTGGGATGTTGGTTGTCCGCTGTGTTGTTGCCGTAGGCCTGTTAGGCGATGATGGTCAGGATGCGTAGGTTGGTTGTCCCTTTCAGCCTGTAGTGGAAGGTGACATTGTCAGGTGTTGGGTCTGTGCGGCTGGTGCGTTTCCTGGGGTTCCGCTGTCTTTGTCTGCGCTGCGTCTGTGTTGGTCCGGGGGGGGTGTTCCGGGTGTGGGATGGGGTCCTGGGGGTGGTGGCGGTGGGTGTTGTGGCCCTCTTGGGTGTCCGGGCCGCATGATGGGTGGCTCCATGGCATCTGTTGCCCTTCGGATGTGGCCCTGGGCTGTGCTCTCTTTTGTGGTGCTGGCTGCCGTCCGACTTTACACCAGGTCAGAGCAGGTGTAGATTTCCTGGTGCTAACGCGCCTTATCGCCTGTTTTGTGTTTTTATCGCGGATGTGGCTGGTCGTTGTGAATGTTGAGGTGTGCTGTTGTCTCTGCTTTTGTCACAGGAATGCCTACTCTGCATCTCATTAGCAATATTTGCGAGGGTCCTCTGTGGCGATGTTTTTTGCGGCTGCTATCGCGGGTAAACTGGTGCTGTGGGCTGTTAACACCGGCTTGTGATTGGGGGGGTAAATGTATCACGACTTTGGCTGCGATAAAGTGCCGTTAATTCGGCTATAGCTCCTTGTGAATATGCCCCAAAGTCTCTTGCGGACTTCAATATCTCAGGAGGATATCCCCGTTTGTTGTATCTTTCGGATTGCTCCTGAATTAATACTTCGGTCTGTGATTCATTTGATGGAATTTTTTTAAACTGAATAAACTGAGAGACAGGTAGGTGTCTCTTTAGAGACCAAGGATGAGAGCTGGCGAAATGGAGTGCATTGTTTCTATCGGTAGGTTTCCTATATACCGATGTATGTAAACCTGTCTCGGTTTTCTGTATCGCAATGTCCAAGAAGTTGATCTTGTTGGGATTAAGCCTGGGCATAGTTCGCGAAGTAGCGCTACGCGAAGCTACGCAAAGTGCAGTTCGCACTACGCGAGCTACGCGTAGCATTACGCGAACTGCGTAGTGCACTGTTCGCAATGATTGCACAGTGCCGGATGCTTGTCCGCACTGTGCAATCATTGAAACGGCATCTTGCACAGTGCGAGCTGTCTTTACTGCCGCCGAGTAGATTTTTACTCGAGCGGCAGCTTCTCAACGCGGACTGGTAGTTTCTCATCGCGAGCGGTCGCGAGCATACGCGACCACTCGCAATGAGAAACCTGACCTCCCCGCGTTGAGAATCTCGCCGGAGGTTTATTTTCCACGCTCGCGATCGGCAACTTGATGTTGCTGATCGCGAATGAGGAAAAAGTCTCGCCGGGATGTCATTTTGCTTGCTCGCGGTCGCCAACTTGACATTGAGGACCGCGAGCAAGCAAAAAATGACCGCTGCACTACGCTACGCTACGCTACGCGTGTTTGCACTGTGTTACGTGCAATTCACGTTGTGCGAAGTAACGCAAACTTCGCAAACTACGCGAGCGTAGCGTAGTGCTTTGCCCAGGGTTAGTTGGGATGAATATTGTGTGTAAATTGAATCCGGGGGTTGCATTGATTAAGTAAATCGATATTATCCTCAAGTGTCTGGCGACTCCCTTTCCAAATCACTAGTATATCATCAATAAAACGCTTGTAGGTGACTAGATGCTTTTGCCAATGATCATTATGTGGAATGTGCATATGTTCAAAGTGTGCCATGTATGTATTATGCGAATACATACATGGCAATGTACTGTCCAGCACAACTACAAAGCTACATCGCAGAGGCCCAAGTATATCCATATGCACCACAATATCCAACACATGTCCCACAGATGTAACATCCACTACATCTGAATCACCCCAAAAGGTAGCCAACATTTACAGGGTTGTATGTGCCCAGTCAAATAGCACTACAACTCCTACCATGCCCCCTGTCCCACCCCTGAGCAGGATGGAGCACTCCACACCCAGAAGCATTTGGAAGCCATTGTCTCACTACAAACAAACTAACAGGTAGGTAGCCATCTTCCCTGGGAGGGCTGTTTGGGGGTGGGAGGCCTGCACAACAACTCCCACCATGCCCCTGCCCACCCCTGAGCAGGATGGAGCACTCCACACCCAGAAGCATTTGGAAGCCATTGTCTCACTACAAACAAACTAACAGGTAGGTAGCCATCTTAACAGGGAGGGCTGTTTGGGGGTGGGAAGACTGCAGTACTACTACCACTATGCCCCCTGTCCCACCCCTGAGCAGGATGGAGCATTCCACACCCAGAAGCATTTGGAAGCCATTGTCTCACTATAAACAAACTAACAGGTAGGTAGCCATCTTAACAGGGAGGGCTGTTTGGGGGTGGGAAGACTGCAGTACTACTCCCACCATGCCCCCTGTCCCACCCCTGAGCAGGATGGAGCACTCCACACCCAGAAGCATTTGGAAGCCATTGTCTCACTATAAACAAACTAACAGGTAGGTAGCCATCTTAACAGGGAGGGCTGTTTGGGGGTGGGAGACCTGCATGACAACTCCCACCATGCCCCCTGTCCCACCCCTGAGCAGGATGGAGCACTCCACACCCAGAAGCATTTGGAAGCCATTGTCTCACTACAAACAAACTAACAGGTAGGTAGTCATCTTAACAGGGTGGGGGTTTGGGGATGGGAAGACTGCAGATCTACTCCCACCATGCCCCCTGACCCACCCCTGAGCAGGATGGCGCACTCCACACCCAGAAGCATTTGGAAGCCATTGTCTCACTATAAACAAACTAACAGGTAGGTAGCCATCTTAACAGGGAGGGCTGTTTGGGGGTGGGAAGACTGCAGTACTACTCCCACCATGCCCCCTGTCCCACCCCTGAGCAGGATGGAGCACTCCACACCCAGAAGCATTTGGAAGCCATTGTCTCACTATAAACAAACTAACAGGTAGGTAGCCATCTTAACAGGGAGGGCTGTTTGGGGGTGGGAGACCTGCATGACAACTCCCACCATGCCCCCTGTCCCACCCCTGAGCAGGATGGAGCACTCCACACCCAGAAGCATTTGGAAGCCATTGTCTCACTACAAACAAACTAACAGGTAGGTAGTCATCTTAACAGGGTGGGGGTTTGGGGATGGGAAGACTGCAGATCTACTCCCACCATGCCCCCTGACCCACCCCTGAGCAGGATGGCGCACTCCACACCCAGAAGCATTTGGAAGCCATTGTCTCACTATAAACAAACTAACAGGTAGGTAGCCATCTTAACAGGGAGGGCTGTTTGGGGTGGGAAGACTGCAGTACTACTCCCACCATGCCCCCTGTCCCACCCCTGAGCAGGATGGAGCACTCCACACCCAGAAGCATTTGGAAGCCATTGTCTCACTATAAACAAACTAACAGGTAGGTAGCCATCTTAACAGGGAGGGCTGTTTGGGGGTGGGAGACCTGCATGACAACTCCCACCATGCCCCCTGTCCCACCCCTGAGCAGGATGGAGCACTCCACACCCAGAAGCATTTGGAAGCCATTGTCTCACTACAAACAAACTAACAGGTAGGTAGTCATCTTAACAGGGTGGGGGGTTTGGGGATGGGAAGACTGCAGATCTACTCCCACCATGCCCCCTGACCCACCCCTGAGCAGGATGGCGCACTCCACACCCAGAAGCATTTGGAAGCCATTGTCTCACTACAAACAAACTAACAGGTAGGTAGCCATCTTCCCTGGGAGGGCTGTTTGGGGGTGGGAGGCCTGCACGACAACTCCCGCCATGCCCCCTGTCCCACCCCTGAGCAGGATGGAGCACTCCACACCCAGAAGCATTTGGAAGCCATTGTCTCACTACAAACAAACTAACAGATAGGTAGCCATCTTCCCTGGGAGGGTTGTTTGGGGGTGGGAAGACTGCAGTACTACTCCCACCATGCCCCCTGACCCACCCCTGAGCAGGATGGAGCACTCCACACCCAGAAGCATTTGGAAGCCATTGTCTCACTATAAACAAACTAACAGGTAGGTAGCCATCTTCCCTGGGAGGGCTGTTTGGGGGTGGGAGGCATGCACAACAACTCCCACCATGCCCCCTGTCCCACCCTGAGCAGGATGGAGCACTCCACACCCAGAAGCATTTGGAAGCCATTGTCTCACTACAAACAAACTAACAGGTAGGTAGCCATCTTCCCTGGGAGGGCTGTTTGGGGGTGGGAAGACTGCAGTACTACTCCCACCATGCCCCCTGTCCCACCCCTGAGCAGGATGGAGCACTCCACACCCAGAAGCATTTGGAAGCCATTGTCTCACTACAAACAAACTAACAGGTAGGTAGCCATCTTCCCTGGGAGGGCTGTTTGGGGGTGGGAGGCCTGGACGACAACTCCCATCATGCCCCCTGTCCCACCCCTGAGCAGGATGTAGCACTCCACACCCAGAAGCATTTGGAAGCCATTGTCTCACTACAAACAAACTAACAGGTAGGTAGCCATCTTCCCTGGGAGGGTTGTTTGGGGGTGGGAGGCCTGCATGACAACTCCCACCATGCCCCCTGTCCCACCCCTGAGCAGGATGGAGCACTCCACACTCAGAAGCATTTGGAAGCCATTGTCTCACTATAAACAAACTAACAGGTAGGTAGCCATCTTAACAGGGAGGGCTGTTTGGGGGTGGGAGGCCTGCATGACAACTCCCACCATGCCCCCTGTCCCACCCCTGAGCAGGATGGAGCACTCCACACCCAGAAGCATTTGGAAGCCATTGTCTCACTACAAACAAACTAACAGGTAGGTAGTCATCTTAACAGGGAGGGGGGTTTGGGGATGGGAATACTGCAGATCTACTCCCACCATGCCCCCTGACCCACCCCTGAGCAGGATGGCGCACTCCACACCCAGAAGCATTTGGAAGCCATTGTCTCACTACAAACAAACTAACAGGTAGGTAGCCATCTTCCCTGGGAGGGCTGTTTGGGGGTGGGAGGCCTGCACGACAACTCCCACCATGCCCCCTGTCCCACCCCTGAGCAGGATGGAGCACTCCACACCCAGAAGCATTTGGAAGCCATTGTCTCACTACAAACAAACTAACAGGTAGGTAGCCATCTTCCCTGGGAGGGTTGTTTGGGGGTGGGAAGACTGCAGTATTACTCCCACCATGCCCCCTGACCCACCCCTGAGCAGGATGGAGCACTCCACACCCAGAAGCATTTGGAAGCCATTGTCTCACTATAAACAAACTAACAGGTAGGTAGCCATCTTCCCTGGGAGGGCTGTTTGGGGGTGGGAGGCATGCACAACAACTCCCACCATGCCCCCTGTCCCACCCCTGAGCAGGATGGAGCACTCCACACCCAGAAGCATTTGGAAGCCATTGTCTCACTACAAACAAACTAACAGGTAGGTAGCCATCTTCCCTGGGAGGGCTGTTTGGGGGTGGGAAGACTGCAGTACTACTCCCACCATGCCCCTGTCCCACCCCATAGCAGGATAGAGCACTCCACACCCAGAAGCATTTGTAAGCCATTGTCTCACTACAAACAAACTAACAGGTAGGTAGCCATCTTAACAGGGAGGGGGGTTTGGGGGTGGGAATACTGCAGTACTACTCCCACCATGCCCCCTGTCCCACCCCTGAGCAGGATAGAGCACTCCACACCCAGAAGCATTTGGAAGCCATTGTCTCACTACAAACAAACTAACAGGTAGGTGGCCATCTTAACAGGGAGGGCTGGTTGGGGGTGGGAGGCTGCATAACAACTCCCACCAGGCCCCCTGTCCCACCCCTGAGCAGGATGGAGCACTCCACACCCAGAAGCATTTGGAAGCCATTGTCTCACTACAAACAAACTAACATGTAGGTAGCCATCTTAACAGGGAGGGGGGTTTGGGGATGGGAAGACTGCAGTACTACTCCCACCATGCCCCCTTGTTCCCCAGCTCATCAAGATGGAGCACTCCCTCCCACCCAGATGCATGTGTCAGTAATTGCACTGTCCACTTCAAACTAACAGGTAGGTAGACATATTATGCCCTCTTGTCCCACCCCTGAGCAGGATGGAAGCTACCAACACACACACACATAGATGTGACACAGATCCAACACAAATGTGAAAACAGAACAGGTAAGTAGCCAGTACATGCACCCAGCCATTCCTCCCAAAAAGCATGGTGCCATATAACAACACCAGCCCTCCCATCACACAAAAATACACACAGATCCTATTGCCACTCACAGTGTGCAGACAGCTAAGCAAATGTAACTGTCACAGCAACCAAAGTGTGACACACTAATTCACATGTAGAAGAAAGTCTGTGCACAATCATGCACAGCACTGAATGCCATGTGTAAGTGCCATGTGGCCAGAGCAGCAAGGACCATATGTAAACAAAGAAAGCATGGTTGTCGGTACAAATTCAGATTTGCACATGACAACACAAAGGTATGCATGAGATGACAATGGCCAGTCCATGCTCAGATGTAACGTCTGCCAGAGCAGAGTGATCAACAAAGAAGCGTCACAGAAATGCTTTGTTGCGCTAGTCCCTAGATGGCAGCATGTCCCTGTAATCACAAAACATGCACGTGGCGCATGGTATGTTGTGACACCTCACACCATGGACAACTAATGCATGTACCTCAACATCATCTCAGGAGGCACAGTAGTGCGCATACAAACAATGTGATGACTAGTCAACTGTGTGGTGTACAAACAGTGAATAATACACAGCTAACACAAAGCTTGAGGGGTGCACTACAATGACCATTTCCCATCTGTCCCACAGGTGACCAAGAACTGACTGCAGAGGACAACACCAGCAACCTGCAGAGCCAGTCTCCCCCCCCCGGAACATGGACTCTCGGATGTAGACTACCGGTATTCAGAGAACAAGGAGCTCGGACCCGGCCCATCTGGTGTGCTAGGATGCAACCGGTCCCAGGACCCCATCGTCCCCCCCACCACATCTGCAGCAACACCAACAGCTAGGCAGACCACTGCTGTTACGGCCTGTGCATCCCACACCACCACCACCAGTGCTGCCTGCAACACCCTCCCTGTCCCAGAAGATGACCACCCCACACCACCAACTGAGGAGGGCAGGGAGAGGAGGCGGGTGCCTACAGTGGTGATGCAACAGATCTGTGGCAGCAGGGCAGGTGGGAGTGGCAGGGTCACTCACAGACAACCAGAGCCTGGTACCGAAGCCCTGGACAGCATAAACAGAGTCCTTGGGGCATAAGAACGGGCCCAGGGACGAACGGCACGGTCAGAAGAAGATTCCTGCGAGCTCCTCCGGCTGAAGAGGTCCATGGACACCCGCATGGGACAAATTGTGGACCTCCTGGGCCAGATAGTGGAGGCAATGAGGGACAGGCCTGCACCAGAAACAACACCTCCACCTCCCCCTGCTGGGCTGCAGGATGACATTTCAACATCCTCCCCTGCGGCCACAGAGAGGGGTGAGTCCTCAGACCCCACAGGCCCTACAGCAGAGGCCCCCCTGCCAAGCGACGAAGGGGCCGTCCCAAGAAATCCCTGGGTGTATCCCGTGGCAAAGCACCTGCCAAACGTCAGTCACGGAGCCAGCCATGATGGCAACACTCTGCACTACTGCATTGACTTTTTGGACTGTCCTTCCCCACACTGCCTTGTGAATGGCATCTGTCTGTTGGACTGGGTCCCCATATCAATGTGGTGACAACTCGATTCTCCCATGTACCATAACTGTCAACTCACTGCTTCACTAATCACCTCAATGTAAATGTTCACCTCCTCATATGTCACCATTGTAAATAAATACACCTCACACACATGTTGTTGTTTCTGCTCCGTCTTTATTCCAGGATGTGCAGTCATCACCACGATTGAAATGTACCACGAGTATGGAATGTATGTAGGCAAGGAGAGGCTGAAGTGACCTAGGAAAACATAACAGAACAAGATTCACTAGTCTGGGTGTGGCATAACAGACATCACACAACACATACCATAAAGCTAATACAACATGCACACATCTCAATGAGCAACAAGTGCCAACATACACATCCTGTAGATGATCAAAATTATCCTGTCCCATAAACATTGTCAGCCACCACTGAGTCAACAACCGGCTGCAGTCACAAAGCTCACATACACCTTCACAACAAGAGCAACATCATCAGACAATGGGTCAGTTGTACATTGTCCCTCACCTTCAAGTGAAGTAGCGGTTGATGAGCTGTTGACGCAGGTCAACACCATCCTCCTCTCCACTGTCCTCATCACTGGACACGGGTTGGTTTGCAGGTGGGAACCTTGGCTGCTCATCATCATCCAGGATCAGGGGGATATCCTTACGAATGGCTAGGTTGTGGAGCATGCAGCATGCCACTGCAATCTGACACACCTTCCTGGGCAAATGCATGAGTGCACCTCCCGTCTTGTCAAGGCAGCAAAATCGTGACTTCAGGAGACCAAAAGTCCGCTCTACCACACGACGTGTCCTCCCATGGGCATCATCGTAGCGTACATCAGCTGGTGTCCTGGGATTCCGCAGTGGGCTCAGCAACCACGGACGGTTGGGATATGCAGAGACACCTAGGTGTGAGAAACACAGATAAACCTTGTAATTATACTGTGGCAGAGGACAGCATGTCACACACACAGCACGCTACTGGACTCTTCGTACTCACCCACAATCCATGCACGCTCAGGAAGCAGATTAGCCATGAGCTGTGGTACAATGCTGTTCCGCATGATGTATGAGTCATGGGCTGAGCCTGGAAGTTTGGCACACACGTGCGTGATGATCATGTCCGCCTGGCACACCACTTGCACATTTATGGAGTGGAAATGTTTGCAATTCCTATAAATGTGCTCCCGTGCCTGTGGTGGAACAAGCCCAACATGGGTGCAATCAATGGCCCCAACAACATGGGGGATGTGTCCAAGGGCATAAAAGTCTCCCTTTACAGCTGCCAATTCAGGCACCCTGGGGAAATGGATATACCTGTCCTTGTATATCATCATGGTGGACAGGACATCACGCAGCACCATGCTGAACATGGGTTGCGACATCCCACCTGCGCTGGACACCGTGTGCTGGAATGATCCAGAGGCAAAAAAATGCAGGGCCGCCATCACCTTAGATGTTGGGGTGAAAGCTGTTGGTTATGTTCTGCGAGGCTGCAGGTGGGGCTCCAACATAGCACATAGGTTTTGTAGGGTGGCTCTATCCAGACGGAATTTCCGGATGACCTCCTCATCCTCCATGTCTGCCAGCACTGTGTTGGGACAATGCAGATTTGGTCTCCTCCTAGTTGAGATGAAAGTGGACACATGTCAATTCAAACACCATGAGACGTGTACAACATCTTACGTTTTGACTGACACAACGCCAACAATGACTGTCATCACAATTGAGTTACAGAGCAGCTTACACGTAGGGACACCTTCAGCTACACTACTCGCACACTTGTCCCCTTTCACACAGCAAGTACATCCAAAACAACATCTGACTATGCGAACGCACGTAGGGATATGGCCACATCTAGCATGAGCAGGCCTGAGAGTATTTCATACAGCATATGGGTAAAACTGCAACACCACTGTCTCATACCTAGCTGCTGTACCTGACACACCTTCAGGCGTAAGTTGAACATGGCACACATCAACAACACAATGACTACAGGCTGAGCGTAAACAACAAGTGTGTGCATGATCCAAGTTTTTAAGACAGTCAAATCTGCACATTCTACATTAAGACATACATCGCTGTGATTTTCACAGCACTTTCACACATTGACATGTGTACACATTTGAGAGTCCATAACAACACTGTTCTGTGTACATGCCCATCAATATCACAAGTGACATGTGAGTGAGTACATGCCAATGTACTACATGACATACACAAACATGGCATGTGTAGTCAGCAATGTGTTAAATGTTACACTGGCATTGTGTGCACAATGAGTGTGCCATTAATCATGTGGCCACTGTGCACTGTTGATGACTGCACATTGGCCATTGACACAGCCTGATGTGTCCACAGGTGCTGACAAAGTGCTCCGCCACCCAAATCACGGTCACAGGCACCAATGTATGGCTCCCAAATTGCGGAAGCAACCGCCTGCCACCAGCGTTGTGTCACCACCAATCCCTAGAACACAATCGCGGTAGTGAGAGATATATATGTATTGCCAAATGGCGGTTGGCATGCTCCGCCACCCAAATCACGGTCACAGGCACCAATGTATGGCACCCAAATTGCGGAAGCAACCACCTGCAACCAGCGGTGTGTCACCACCAATCCCTAGAACACAATTGCGGTAGTGAGAGATATATATGTATTGCCAAATGGCGGTTGGCATGCTCCGCCACCCAAATCACGGTCACAGGCACCAATGTATGGCACCCAAATTGCGGAAGCAACCGCCTGCCACCAGCGGTGTGTCACAACCAATGGCCATGAACTTGCAGCCAATGGGAACCGCAATCGCGGTAGCCTAATGCAATTTTGAAAATCACGGAAGGCGTGCTCCGCCACTGCGGGGCCGGTCATTGGATGCAATTGAAAGATGCACCACCGTGGTAGCGTCCGCCTGGCCCCTGCGGTGTGTCACCGCCAATGCCCATGCCCTTGCAGCCAATGGGAATCGCAATCGCGGTAGCCTAATGCAATTTTGAAAATTGCGGAAGGCGTGCTCCGCCACCCCGGGGCTGGTCATTGGATGCATTTGAAAAAGGCTGACCTGGCACACCAATTGCAGTAGCTTGGAACCACTGAAACCGCCCCAGGGGGCTATATATGTGGGAGAGAGCCTCACATTTCCACAGCTTCCAGAGACTGCTGCCTGAGACTCCTCACCTGCTGCTGCTGCTGTCTCCAGGAACTGTTGCCTGCCACCCCTCAACACCACCTGCTGCTGCTGTCTCCAGGGACTGCTGCCTGCCACCCCTCAACACCAACTGCTGCTGCTGTCTCCAGGGACTGCTGCCTGCCACCCCTCAACACCACCTGCTGCTGCTGTCTCCAGGGACTGCTGCCTGCCACCCCTCAACACCAACTGCTGCTGCTGCTGTCTCCAGGGACTGCTGCCTGCCACCCCTCAACACCAACTGCTGCTGCTGTCTCCAGGGACTGCTGCCTGCCACCCCTCAACACCAACTGCTGCTGTCTCCTGGCCACAGTGATGGCGAGGACAGAGAAGACCCGGGCCAGTCCCTTCACGAGCGAGGAGCTGGAGGTCCTGGTGGACGAGGTGCTCACACAGTATCCAAGGCTATATGGTGCCCCAAATGTCGTGGTAAGTCTTCAACAGTGTGAGTGAGAGTGCGGGGGGGCACACATGAAGTTGAGCTGCTGCAGTATGTGCCTGGGAGTGTGGGGTTCTGTCATGCACTGCCTAGCATGCTTTCTCCAGGGGGAAGTGGTGTGTAGCCTATTTCACACGTTTCCCTGCCTGCACATCAAGATTTGAGGGACATGTATTGTCTTGTCAGCCATACAGTGACGCAGCAAGTTGGTAATGCAGGAGTCAGGACAGTGATTGCTTGTGTGAATGGCTGTGTGGGTCCCTGTTGTCCTTCTCAGTGTGAGCCCACCTGGCCTGCACAGTCACCGCCCAAACTGACAAGGACACATCACTGAATGTACAGAGTGTTACATGTGTCTTTTTTTCTTTACTCTCCTTCAATGAGCCATCTCAGCCCTGTAGCTTGCACACCACAGGTCCTGTGAGAAGGGTGTGGGTTTGTGAGATCATGTCCCTCAATGTGACCTCCATGACACAGTGAGCCATTCACAGGGCAAGGACATTGAGGGCTGCGCAGTGTTGGACACAGTGAGTCTAACCCCCAACATATGTTGATATGTAATGTATGTCTTGCTCTACCTAACAATGGACAGTAGATGAGGGCAGACTAGACATGGCTTCATGTGCTGGCATCCTGCATGTGTATGAGATGGGCAGGTACTGTGTCCACCCTCACACCTGCATGCATTTACGTGTTGTTCTCCCATGCTGATGTACTATGTGAGATGCTTTCTTGTCTCTGTGAGACATATCTGTGGATTTGGTATGAGTCAGTATCATGCCACTGTACTGAGAGATATTGGTACATAACACTGTGTCACTGATGTTTTCCCCCTCTTGTCTCCCATGTCTTCAGCTCAAAGTACACCAGCGTAAGGCCGTGTGGAGGGCCATTGCATGCAAGGTGCGGGCTCTGGGTGTCTCAAACCGACGGCGCACCCACTGCCACAAGAGGTGGGATGACATCTGCCGGCTGAGCAAGAACGTGGCGGAGATGACGCTGGGTCTGCTCCCTCGGACTGGCAGGTTGGCGCGGCGCAGCATGACACCACTGATGGCCCGCATCTTGGCCGTGACACAGCCTGAGCTGGATGCACGTTTGAAGGAGCATCAGCAGCAGGCTAGGGGTGAGTATTCTGGGAAAGGTGACTTTGGCTGTGAGTGGCTGCATGTGTTCACAGCCCGGGACAGCGCTGGGCAATGTGATGTTGGTAGTGTGATGCAGTGGCTTGTAAGTGGCCTCTGTGCTGGGTGCAGCTGTGATGCATTTGCCCTACCTGTACTTCCTAGTGTGATTTGAGTACTGAGCATTGACATTGCATTCTGAGTCGTGGGCTTCAGGTATCGTCTGCATTGGGGTAGTCTGAGAAATCACATGGAAGGGAACGGCAGTGTGCCTAATCGGAGTGTGCTCTCATCAATGCGTGCATTGCCTGACCTCAGATTTGTGAGGCTTAGACATCTGACGCCAATGTGCTACAGTACTTGTGCCCCACAGTACAACATGGTGGATGGCATGAGCTCATGGCCATTGTGGACTGTTATGTTGGAGTCTGTATCTGTGTTGTCCCCTTCTGCTCCATCCAGATATGACAGTAGCAACATGTTGTGGGGTTCATCCTTGCCCACATCAGGGCCCTAGGTGTGCTCAGAGCTATTTGTGTGTCTGGTTGAACGGAGCCACCGGCAGGATATTGTGCTGTTTGGTCATCACATGGCTCACTTATGCCTGGTTTTCTTGTTTACACGCACTGTTCGAGTTCTAAATTGAGGGTGCACAATGTCATAGCACAGGGTGGTGTGCAACAAGTAGATTTCTTCATCTTCAGTGATGCTTTGCTTGCATATGTTTGTTCTGTTGATGCCAATGAACTGACCCTACATCTCTCTCTCTCATGCAGCATCTCCCGTGGGCACGGGAGGACAGGGGACGGACACCAGTGGTGAGGCATCAAGCACAACAGCTGCACACGGGCACAGTGACACAGATGTGACCAGCGCCTCGGAGGGGGACAGGAGTCTGCTGGAGGAATAACAGCCAGAGGCGCAAAGCTCAACGTCATCTGATGCCAGCGGTGACGCATCCATGTTGGCGGGCACAGGGAACGGGAACTCTGCCTCCTCTTCCACCACACAGCGAACAGTGCCTACCCTCCCAGCTAATTCCACTGTTGCTGCCTGTGTTCACACCAGTAAGCAGGGAAGAGTGTCCTTCACCACATGCACTGCTGCCACTGCCCCTGTCCCCCCCTGCTGCCATCAGTGCTGAGTCTGTGGACCTTTTGCGCCAGCTGTGTGTGGGCCAGACAGCTCTCCTCAATGCCTTCATAGACCACGACAAAAAGTTGGCACAGGTGGTTGCTTTCATGGAGGGCATACATTCAGACGTGGGTGGGCTACACCAGACTATACAGTCTTTGTCCTCTGCAGTGACGGCAGCCCTTCAACTGGCACAATCTTGAAGTCCAGCTCTAGTCCCTTTGTCCACCCCCCTGCCAGTGGCCACATCGGACAATAGTGACCACTCACAACAGTCCTCAAGGTCAAGATACAGCACACGCAGCACACAGCAGCAACAGCCCAAGCAGTCCAGGGCGCAGACACCATCCCCACAGAAAACTAAAGCCACCCCAGAGCGCAAAGACATAAGCCCGTCAGGCGACACCAAGGGCCACAAAGCCAAGAAGCAGACCTCAGGGTCACATGCCTCAGAGGCATCCCCAGCCAAGGACTCTCCTGTCCCAAAAGTGTCTCACATTCACAAGCAGACAGTTTCCGTGCCCGCTGAGAAGGTGGTGCCTGCTAAAAGTACACATAAGAAGAGCTCCAAGGCAGATTCACCCACAACCTCAACTCCCATCCAAAGCCCTGTGAAGCAGGGAAATGCGGGCACTGTAGGGGGAAAACCTGGTAAACAGGGGATGGAGGGGCAAAGGCAAGGCCAGGCCAAGTGATCAGCTGGATCCAGCATGTCCCCAGAGGGAGGGCCACCGTCTGCACCTGATGCAGTTTTGGTGGTGAGTGTGCCTGTGTGGCCGCCCCACCTCCCACTCCTACCAAAACCACACTTCCATATCGAATCCCCAAGAAGTGGAAAGGTACCCCTCCACATTCTCCCTCCCACACTGTGTCTCATGGCAGCATATCTCCGCCTCCACGGGCCACCACACCACCCGGTCCAAGCAGCCTTCCGGCTCCCAAAGCCACTGATGCCTTAAGCTCAGCTGGTCCGCTCTCTCCCAGGTCCAGTCCTCCAACTGGCCCCGACACTCAGCCAGCTCCCAGTCAGACTGACAGACAAGTCTGAGGCTAAATCCCCCTCACACACCTGTCTCTCCCACAGCGGTACCTGTACTGCCCATTGTTATCCCCCTAGCTGTGTTGCTGACCATGACTGTGTACAGTCTCACACATTCCCTGTGGAGCTTCTCATGTACCTACTCTGCTGTTTGGACTGGCCACTGACCTTGCTGTACATTGCTGTGTTTGCCCATTCCCTGTGCAGCTTCTCATGTACCTACTCTGCTGTTTGGACTGGCCACTGGCCTTGCTGTACATTGCTGTGTTTGCCCATTCCCTGTGCAGCTTCTCATGTACCTACTCTGCTGTTTGGACTGGCCACTGGCCTTGCTGCGCATTGCTGTGTTTGCCCATTCCCTGTGCAGCTTCTCATGTACCTACTCTGCTGTTTGGACTGGCCACTGGCCTTGCTGCGCATTGCTGTGTTTGCCCATTCCCTGTGCAGCTTCTCATGTACCTACTCTGCTGTTTGGACTGGCCACTGGCCTTGCTGCGCATTGCTGTGTTTGCCCATTCCCTGTGCAGCTTCTCATGTACCTACTCTGCTGTTTGGACTGGCCACTGGCCTTGCTGTGCATTGCTGTGTTTGCCCATTCCCTGCACAGCTTCTCATGTACCTACTCTGCTGTTTGGACTGGCCACTGGCCTTACTGTACATTGCTGTGTTTGCCCATTCCCTGCGCAGCTTCTCATGTACCTACTCTGCTGTTTGGACTGGCCACTGGCCTTACTGTACATTGCTGTGTTTGCCCATTCCCTGTGCAGCTTCTCATGTACCCTCTCTGCTGTTTGGACTGGCCACTGGCCTTACTGTACATTGCTGTGTTTGCCCATTCCCTGTGCAGCTTCTCATGTACCAACTCTGCTGTTTGGACTGGCCACTAGCCTTACTGTACATTGCTGTGTTTGCCCATTCCCTATGCAGCTTCTCATGTACCTACTCTGCTGTTTGGACTGGCCACTGGCCTTGCTCTTGTCTACTGTTTATGCCTATCTGTGACATTTGTAATAAAGACAGTTGCTCCTGTTGTCTGCTTTGTCAGTTTCCTTGCTAAATAAAGGGTTTTCTGTGTGGGTATGGTTTAATGTGACACATGCTCTGAATGCCACTTTAACGTTGCCAGTTGCTAGTTTCACTATTTCAGAGTTTGGCTGAGGTGAGAGGCACTTCAGTTCTACTTGACTCTGAGGCTTGGGGGTGCACTGATGGTTGTTTGTGATGATCTACTGTTATCCCAATGATTCTATGTTCAGGTTTGCTAAATTGTACACATGTCATGTTAGGATGCACTGCCAGCACAGAGTGGGATTCTATCCACAGGATTGCAGGCAGGCTGGCCAGGGTCATCATGTATGTGTGATCTTACTTTGTGTGTGCCCAGCAGTGTAGGTGTATAGTCATCTTGTGATGGTCAGTCACCCTAGTCACATGGGTTACTTTCAATGTGTGCACTTGGGTGGTCAGGAAGTGTGCAGTGTGGAGGGGGTGACTTTGTCGTGAGTGTTGATGTGTGTGTGCACCTGCAATGTCAACTACACACATGTATCACCCAGGAGTAGGGTGCCTGTTTGTGTAATTGTTCAGCCCTGTGATGTGATTGTGTGCACATGTGTGTGTTGTATGTTGTGCACTGTGCAGTGTGTTGGTGTGTCATTGCAGTTCTGGCTGACTCCTACTTGTTGTTTTTGCCAATTGTGAGTATGCAGAGTATGTGACTGGCAAGTCAGTGTTGTGTTTTGTTGATCATCCATGTGTCTTGATGCTGTTTGTACTCACTGTGCATCCCTGCTCAGCCACACTGACATTGTGGGTGTGTTTTCTCATGCATTGCTGTCACATGGGGCTTAATTGCCTCCAGTATGGCATGTGGTGTGTGGTGTCATACCATCCCCTTTCTGTGCTTCAGATGCCTACCCATTGTGAGTCTGCACTCCATCTATTTGTGTATGGTACACTCCTGCCATGTCCACTACTGACCTACACACCACTTCACTTTCATGTCAGCAGTCCCCTTGGTTTGCCTGTGTGTGTGCCTCCCCATCACTTCATTTGTAACACTGTGCTTTGTGGTGCAGATCTTTGCACAGGACCAATGTGCCACTCAGGACATTTTCCCTATTGGTTATATGTTATTTTCTTGTACTGTTTAGCAGTCATGGTTGCTCATATGCAGTTCAACTGTTTGTGCTGCACAGTCCTCTGGTCAAGTTGTTTCCACTTTGGTGTCCCAGACTTGTGCATCTGTGGGTGTTGGGTTAGGTGTATGTGTGTTTGCTGAGGTACTGCTTCACTTCCTGAGTGTGATGTTGTCAGTGTGCTGTTTTGATTGTTGTTGTGGGTGTTCATGGTGTGTCACCCATGTCTGTGTGGGACTGGTATGTTTGGTATGCACACACTGCTTGGTGTGCATGCAGTGCTGTGGGTGTATGTTGCCTTGTCCTTGCCTGGTGTGCATCCCCTGATGTCCTGCTGTGTTTGCAATGTGATTTATTGGCATGTGCTTCTGTTGTGTGTTTGATGTGGCTGTGTGCAGTGTTTGGACTGTGTTGTCTCTTGCAGATGACAGATGCTCTGTGTGTGGTGTTCTATTTGCATGTCAGTGTGTGTGTTTTGTTGGTGTGGTGTGTTTTATTCAGATGTGTGTTGCCAGTGTGGTGTGCCTTACTTGTGTGTCTGTCACATGAACTTAGGTCTATGCTAGTTCCTGTGCTTGTGTTAGGTGCGTCCTTGTTGTTTTCTCCTCTCATATCTGAGCTGTCTCTTGTCAGTCTTGTGCATGTGCAGGCATATGGTACACTGTGACATCATGTTAACTTGATGGGTGGTGTGGTATGTCTGTCTGTGTGTCATTGTAGGCCCATTTCTCCCAGTTTGTGTCCATGATTGTTTTGTGATGGTGCACTTCTTATCTGTGTTGTGGTATGTTGTCTGTGCATTGTTCCTGACTGATGGGGTTGTGCACTCCTGTTCTGTCTGTGCTCCCATTGTCTTTCCACAGTTTGGCTGCACAGTTCATGTCTGGTCTTGTTGTGCTTCTGTGTGTATTTTAGTTGAGTTATGTGTTTGGCTGTTGTTTTTGTGCAGACATTGGTTCTGGCATCCCTGTGTGTGTGTGATGTTTTTGGGTGTCCCCAGGGAGTGTGACTGTTTGTCTGTGTATTGACTGGACTTTATTGAAACCCTTCTGTGTGTCTGGCACTGGTGTTGTGTGCTGCAGGTGTGATGGGGGGTATGTGTGAAGATTCCTACTTGTGTTTGACAGTCATGGAGTGTGTCAACAATGGGCCCTGTGTGTTGTGCTGCTGACATGCTCCTGTCAAGTAGTTGGATACATATGTGTGGCTGTTCACTGTTTGACTTCAGGGCCTTCCTTTCATCCCTGTGCCTATTCATGGGTTGCCTTGCTGTCTCCCTGAGTTGTTGCACTGAGGTGACTGTGGTTTGACTTCACTCACTGTGCCAGCCATGTGTGATTTGATGGGCTGAGGGTGTTCTTATATATTCCTTGTCTTGCATGCGATGTACACATGCTTGGTAGTTGGCTCCTTGGCCATCCAATTGTGGGCACCTCACTTTAGCTTTCCTATATGTTGTACTCCATTGCAGCTGGCATGTGGTCTGTGTATGTGGCTGTGTGCCAGTGTGGGGTATGTCTGTGTGACTTGGCAGGCTGTGTGTCCAGTGGAGTGATTGTTCATTATCTGTGTGTGTGTGCATTTTCTGCTTGGACTCAGTTTTCTTGCCATGTGTCTGGTGTTGTTGTGGTGTGTGGGTTGCCCTGGCCCTGTGCTTCTGTGCTGTGTGTTCCTCTGCAGCCACTCCTGCTGTGGCTGTCTCCCTAGTTGTTTGGTGTGTGGTGCAGGGTGTGGGTTCACCTGGCTTGTTGTTGTGCATGGGGAGCACAGGAGGGGCACATGGCATGTCCCTTCATGGGGGGGGCCTGGTGTGTGGAGGGTGGAGGTGTGGCCCTGTGGTCTTTGTGCACTACCCATGCCTGGCGCTGGCCCTGCCTTCTGCATTGTGCGGATGTTTTCCCGCGTTTTCATCGCTGCGGTGACGGGACCGGGACATTACTTCATGATCGCGGTGGATGGGTGACCTGGATGCGGAGGGGTGATTTGGTGACAGGTAGGACATGTGTGGGTACACTTGTGAATGTGTTCCTGTCCCCACCAGGGTGTCTGGTGTGGACAGGAACCCTAGATCAGCCCATGCGTTGTGTGTTGTGGTTGTGTGCCGAGTTGTGTTGCTGCGTACCTGCGGCGTCGTCCGCGGCGGGCCATGAGTTGCTGGTGATGTATCAGGTACAGCGCCGGGAAGACGTGCAAAGCTGGGTCCATTGCGCTCGGGACCGGGGATCAGGTTTGGCGCTCCGCTGTGATGCTTCCGCCGTCTCTGGTTGGGCGGTTTCTCCGCTGCGGTGTGACTGCCTGTTTGGGGCATCCTGATTTGTACGGCGGTCGGGATGTCATTCCGCACGGCGGTGAGTCTCCATTGGCTCCCACCACCACGGTGGCGGGCGCACTTTGATGGCGGTTAGCGTCACACCACGCCGGACTGGAAATGGGCTACGTTTGGCCATCCTAATATGGTGGGCGTGAAGTCCACTGCTGGCGTGCGGAAAAAAGCATTTTCCGCCACCGCCAGCACCGCAGTGGTGCCTCCGTCTGCCATCGTAATAGGCCCCTAAGTTTGAGCCACATTGATGACGGGATTGAGGTTTATGTATGGTTGTTTTTTATTTTATCTTTCACAGACACGCCTCTATACGAGAGAGGCAGTCTTCTTATATCCACAAACGATTTTGAAGGTATCTGAACATTGGTTGTAGCGTGACATTTATTGTCTGGCATTAGCGCACTCGAAATTTGCATCAGTCTCTCACTGTAACTTTAGTATCATGAAGGATTAAGGAGTGGAAGTACGAATATTGCGTTTTTCACAGGCGTTGCATGTGTCACCATAGCACTAGTGGGAGCATGTTTTAATAGGTAGCACATCCACGAGCACAGTTGGCGCAGACACAGATATCGTATTTTTCATGTACAAAACTGTTCCTCAGACAGGCATTGATATTTTGTTGTTTTTCTTTTTTATTGTTCCGGCAGGAGGCCACAGAAGACTGTATTCTTGAATGACAGATACATTCATTTCCCCTGAAGAAGGGTTATTTAACCCGAAATGTACTGGATCTATTTTAAGTCATTGTTAAATGTTATGTTTTGAAATCACTAGATGTACTGGCATTGTACCATCTATGAATCATTGTTGCTATACTATAATTTTGTATATATAATCTGTTTTAACAAAGTTGGTTGAAATACATATATTGATGAAAAAAAAATTCTCAAAACTCTTTGTGTGTAAAAAGTTTATTTTTTTGTGCTGAAATCATGGGTAAATGTCTAAAACATAAATAGAAACCTTAGGGACCTTGCGCAGTGCGCTGTGAGTAGGAACGGATGTTTTCCAGATCCCATTTTCTAGTCAGTTGCCAATAGGGTCACAGGCAGATCCCTTTAATCACAGCAGCACGCACGGTTAAAAATTGGTTATTTTGATAAACTCCTTTGATACACTTTCTGAAGTTAGGTGTGCAGGTTGAAATATATTTCTGGAAGGCATTATGCCATCCTTCCACTGCATTATTAGTTTTTGCTTCCTTGTTTAGGGTACTATTGTGCATATTCCACCATGGAATGTGGAATTTTGGTTGTCTTTGATGTCCAGATCTATGTAGCCTTCCCACCCAGGTATCCTTGAAATAGTCTAGGTGAGGACTTAGGGGCTGATTACGATGGCAGTCATAGGCACCTCCACGGTGCTGGAAAACGTCCATTTAGTTACTCCGGAAGTGGTGATCGCGACCGCCATATTACAATGGGCAAAGATAGCCCTTTTTCCGGCCGTCACGGTGTTTCTGGATCTGTCAGAAATTGCGTTCCGCAACGGTGCTCGAGGAAGCCAACAGAGAAAGCCCGCCGTGCGGAATGACGTTCCGACCGCCAACCAGATCACGATGTGTCAAACAGCCCATCAGTACGTGGCGGTAGCTCATCTGAGATGGCGGAAGCACAACTGTGGAGAGAGAAACTTGAGTCTGAGACACCTCTACACGTTCCTGCCCGTCATGGATCCTGCTCTACAAGCCCTGACACTCCTGTACCTGATCTACTACCAGCGGATAAGACGCCGTCGCGGTCAACAGCAGCGGTAAGTTCAAAACATCTCCCCACATGCAACCCCTGTACAACAACAACACACAACAGTAGTGCTGAAATATGTGTCCTGTTTACATCGGACACCCTGGTGGACACAGGAATATATACCATAGTCAAAGTACCCATGTCTTGCACGTAGGTACATTGTCACCTCAGCATCGGGGGCACCCATCTCCATAGAAATGATGGCATCTAGCCCAGTTGTGGCGGTCAAGTCAACGCAGCGGTGAAGTGGCGGAAAAACTTGCCCACAATGTTGTAGGAGTCCAGCACATTGTCCCAGGCTAGCAAGATCCTCATGACAACCGCCTCCCCACAAAAACCTAAAAGAGCCTCCAGTCAGCACAACAAATCTGCTGCAAGGAGTCATGTGCAGGCACACTGTCCATAGTGATATCTCAGTAGGATCATTATCAAATGTATAGCAACCGGAGTGATGGATGAGGCAAGAGTCTCTTCAAAAGGATAATATTCATCATTGCAGTCAAATAAGGGTCAGTCCACATACAAGGTGGACAGAGGAGGGCAGAGCAAACAGAGTGTGCATGGGGAGTTCACAGTAGTCCAACAAGGTGTTGGATGAGTCAGAGAGCCAAGGTAGATGACATAGGAAGATAGCCACCACTGCCACATAATCACAGTTCAGCACACACCCCAAGCAGACATTGGTAGGCTCATCACATACAATGCCAGACCATACCACATAATGACAGCCCATACCATGCAACACTGTACACATTTTCAGACTCAAACAGCAAACTCAAAGTAAGCACCAGTGTGCATTTGACTCACTTGTGTACTGCTTCACTAAATGACCCCATGTGAGTATGTCCTGTACATCAACAACACTGACTACACTGTCACTTCACAGAACACCTCCACACCATAACTCCACCTCAACAAAGGAAGCATCAACTATAAAGTATTGAATGAATGCCAGAGTGTCAGGAAGAATCCATCTTGATAGCAGTAAACTCTGACCTGAGACTCATGACAACCCTCCTCTTCCTCACACCTGCCTTCCACTCATGTGAATAAATGTGAGTTATTGAAGAAATTTAGAATCAAGGTGCAGATTTCCAACCTTGAAACTGGTCAGTCTGCATGTTAAGTCCTTGATGCAGCTCACACACTCTTACTCTGCCTCATACACAAACTATAAGTCAGCAGCACTGTATGATAACAATTAAACTATTCAAAAGTGGAGGGCACAGTGCAGGAAATGCATGGAGAAATGACAGGTACCATATGTACATGGAATTCAAGAGGTACCACATATGACACTACACTTAGGACATCAAACAATACATGTGTGGCACAGAGATTCCAATTGTATGAAAGTAATCATCTGTGCAGTATCACTGTGATCCAGCAATACAAGTAATGCATTGGACCAGAATGAGATGACCTGTCATAAGCCATACAGTGACCAGCCCCTCATCTGTATTAACTAATATGACATGCGTGTGCCACCAGCACAAAACTCATGGTTCACTGTGACGTTCCCTGACTGTCAAACTTAACAATATCCTTCACACATACCCCTCACCTACCCATCTTCCCCATCACTGCTCTACAGCTGGGACAATCTCTGATAAAGGTGAAAATATGCTCCTATGAGTTCTCTGCTACCCAATGCTACACCCTAGTGTGTATCTAAAAATGTCTGAGGTCCACTTAAGGATGTGTGATCGAATGCTGAACTCAACCCAATTGCTAAATACATGTTTCACAAACCACACCAAAAGAAGTCCAACAAGCATGGCCATGTGCAGCAAAAGAGTGGATAGGCAATGTGATCCCAGACCACCCTGGAATAGATAACATTTCTCCTCTGGCAAACTGCACAGACAGCATAATCCAACCTAATCCAAATAAACATAAACAAGTGACACATATAACCCCAAAGTGTGTGCATCCAGACAAATCTGCCAAGACAGCCATGGACACTCTACCGGTTACAAAGTGAGCATGGTGTCAGTGTGTTGCAATAGCATTCCCACGCACAATCCTGACAAGTGACTGGTCAAAGATAGGAGGCCATAGCACAGTTGTTCACACAAAACAAGCTAATAAACAAGACTCCACATTGCCGTATGTGACATGCACATAAGAAATGCACAGTACAAGTTCAACACCCATTTGAACTTGAACATCACAAATCATCACAGCACACAGATCACTTCACACTCAGGATGGGTAGCAGTACCTCAGCAAACAGATACACACTTTTGCTATCGCCTACTGCTGCACAACACAGGCAACACATATGCATGGAACAAGACTAGAGGACTGTGCTGGAAACTCATCTGTACTGTACAGGAGCAACCATGACTGCAATCAAGTAGACTCAAATAGCACATAACAAATTGTGAAACAGTGCTGAGGGGCACAATGGTTCTGGACACAGATCATCCTCCCACAGAATAGTGCCACACTATGGAGTGGTGGGGAGGGTCAAACACTGGCATGGCATGGAGTGAAACATTTTTGACTGAAGTGGTGTATACAGTAGTATTGTACAGGTGAGGAGTGTACAGAGCAAAAACACGTAAAGGAGTAACTCACAATGTGTAGGCCTCAAATGGTCTTCTTGGAGCTGGTATGACTTTGAATACCACATAGTGTAAAGTGACATCAATGTATGTGAAAAGTCACATATAATGTTTGTTTGCCAGAGCCAGTCAGCACAGTGAGAACACAGGTAAGCAAGAGCCATGGCTGATCCCAAAACTCACAACACACACATTGCAGTGACACACTCTGCATACTCACAAATGATGTGGACAAGAAGTAGGTGTACCCTAGGACTGCGAGGTCACACCAACACACTGCACATTGCTCCGGAAACAACTCCTACATGTGCCTAAAACCTCCAGCAGGTATCTGATCATGTAAACAAACAGGCACTCATCAACTGGATCATACATGTGTGAAAGGGTCATACTCAAGGGCACATACACATCAATACTTCAGCTAATGACAGGACAATCACACTGTATGAGTACTCAAGTGCACACATTGTAATGTACCCATGTGATGACTATGAAGCCATACCTACCCAAGATGACTACACATCTACACTGGTGTGCACACATCAAGATAGATCCCACATATATGATGGACCCTGTCCCCCCTCAAGTCGTCATGTAAATAGAAATAGCTGCTGTTGATGTAGAGCATCCAAATATGACACATGTACAAAAGTAGAGCCCCAACAAAAGAATGAAGAGGACAAGAGTAGACCATCACAGACAAGCATCATGGCCCCATTAGGCCTCTGAGTCAATAAGCACATTAGTTGCCATAACCTCTGGGAACCTCTGTAAAAGCAAATAAAGTACATGCCAATGTGAATGTGGCATTCAGAGCATGGAACAGATGAACATATACACATACATTGTACTGCATCATTAGCAAGGCCAGCGACAAAACTCACAACATAAATAATCTTTTGTTACATAAACTCTGTATCTGCATCAAAAGTGCAAAACATTAAGGGCAACGACCAGTCCAAATTTCGAGTCCGCACATGTGTGCATGAAAACTTGCATGACGAACTTGCAACACAGTCCACTGTCACATGAATCTCACCAGGATAGGGGCTTCAAATGGGCAGTTCAGGCACCACTTTGGGAGGAATGGGGTGCGAAGGGGGACTCGGCTTCAAAATTGGGGAGAAGTTGAACTGGGAGGGGGATGACTGTCTGGGCTAGTCGGAGGACTGGCCTGGGAGGGGGAGAACTGACTGAGGTAGAGGGATCCCTGGATGTGGGAGCTTGAGGGCTGGCTGGACCTGGTGGAGTCGTGGCACGGGGAGGCGGAGAAATGCTGTGTGGAGGCTCAGTGGCTGATGGTGCATGTGAAGGGCTGGGTCTCAATTGTTTGGGGATCCGATATCCACCAAGTGTCTTGCCACAAGTGAGAAGTGAGGTGGCCCCAACAGCCTCCCTCTTCCACGAAAGTGTAGCAGATGGTGGTGGATCTTCCCGTGGCAATTTCCCTGACCTGGTGGTACGCTGGGGTGGTGGTGGCCTTTTCCCCTGCCTCCCCTGTTGTGGAGGTACTTTCCCCTCTTTGCTTTCTTGTCCATGCTTCACGGGGAGTGGGAGTGGAAGTTTTTGGCAAAACAGCCCTCTGAAGGGGGTGGGGGGCAGTTGTGGCAGGCACCATGTCCAAGGCAGACAGGGCAAGTGTTTGGGTGGATTTGGGATCAGGTATGGGGATGTGAGGGCGCTTGGAGGGCAAGGAATGTGATGTATCCAATGTGGATGCATGTTTTTTTTTCCTGAGGTTTCTGAGTGTCCTGTGATGGGCTTGTTGTGGTGCGGTCATGTGTGCAGTGGGGATGGGGTATGGTGTCCGTGTCGCTTGGAGCGCTGTTGTTGTGTGCTGCATGTGGATGACTGGGTGCCTGAGTGCTCTGGTGTGTGTGTGCTCTGGTCAGGTGGGGGCACTGGGAGTGTGGTTGCAGAAGGGACAGGAGCTGGACTGGGAGCTTGGGACTGCAGAATGGCTGCCATCACTGTGGATGCCAAAGACTGGACAGTTCTGTGCAGGCCACCCACATCTGAATGAATGCCCTCTGTGAACGCAACAACCTGTGACAACTTGTTGCCATAATCCTGGAGGGCATTCAGGAGCGCAGTCTGACCCACACATAGCTGGCACAAGATGTCTATGGCCTCCACACTGAGGGCAGCAGGGGAGACAGGGGCAGGGGCAGAGGTGCCTGGTAGGAAGGAGACTCTACCCTTCTGAGGGCAGTGGGCCCGGATACCACTTTGGGGAGTATCAGGGAGGGTGGACACAGGACAGGGTGTGGCAGACGAAGAAGCACTTCCTGTGCCCACCAACACCGATGAGTCACCGCTGGAGTGTGAAGATGTGGAGGTAGGTGTTTCCGGACAGGACTCCTCCAGGGCACTCCTGTCCCCCTCTGAGGCGCTGGTCCCCTCAGTGTTGCTGTACTCCCAGTGACCAGTCATGCCAGTAGCTTCCCCTACGGTGTCGGGCCCCTCTCCTTCCCTGCCCTCTGTAGATGCTTCAAGAGACAGAGACATAGGTTCAGTAAAGTGGCCAGCTCACAAACAGGATATGCAATACAAACATAAATACTTGGACTGAAAGTCCCACATCCAACTTCTCCGTGTACTGTCTGCATAATCCCAATTTCTGGCATGATCAGCTGATGCATGGAAACATGCTTAGTGGATTAGTCATGCTCCATGTTGCGTTGACACAGCTAGATTTCTGTGCATGTGTCTACATCTTATCGTCTGTAGGCACACCTACATGCCTGCAGGTAAGTGAGCTACACATCCAAATATGTTGTGTTTCTCACACTTGAAGTATGAGTTCACTGAACCCCACAGATACAAACTGAAAGCTATCCATTGTTAAGTCACATTACCTCCTTACATCCACTATGTTTGGCACTGAAGCACAACTACTGTTGAACAATGGTAACCACTTTGTAGATGTATCAATTACATGGAAGTGCACACCACAAATCTCTCAATGCACCGTAACATGATGCTCACTGCTGTTCACTGCCAGTTGATGTCTCTGAGACTCACACTGCTGCATATGTCACATGGAAACATATGTTGTGGGGATGAAGTGCTACTAAGCCCCATGTACTAATGTTGTCACAAAGACAATGCACAATAGCATGATTTGGGCAATGTGATGCAAGGACTTTGCGTGTTGTGACATGTCACATACCAACACCATTTCGATTGCCTGCCAAGCTGTCAATGATCCAAGGCATGAGAGTGCCTTCTGTAGATGTATCTATGAGTGTCCTCCATAAGGACAGCTAATGTGTGCCAATACCTAGGATCTGGCATCTGACATTCCTACGTTGTGCTGACTGATGACATCCATTACACACCAGTGTCTCTAGAAATCACTCACTGATTGGAAGCAGTAGCCACAACTTCACCATGCACTGATGCATATGGACACCCCTCCACAATGCACACATACTGAGGACTGCCACTCTGAGTGACATTTGTTTTTTCCATCAAAAGTTACAGTCGAACACCTCACTCATATCACAATTTGCCATACCCACTGATCACATCAACCATGTTAAGCCCTAGTGCCAAACCAATCTCAAAATAGCCACGTTTAGCTACATTGCATCAAACTTCCACTGTCTAACCATCCCAGACATGTTGCCATGTGCACAATTAGCAAATGCAGATCAGCCAATGCATCACTGCAATCATCACCATCTACACCATCAGCGCCTGTGTGCACTTGCTGTCACTGTGGCAGGGAATTACTTCATGTGATGCCATGCTGCTGATATTTGGCTAAATGTTTCGCAGAGATGCTGTCATTTGAATCATTTAGAAAAACACAAACCATGGGACAGGTGTAACCTCTGCTAACTCACAGCACCTGAGTCTACATTTGTGCATGTCTCTAGCCACTTACACATCATCACATGAGCAGACTATTGTGGGAGCCACACAGCACACACAAGGCTGACAAGTGTACTGGGCTACACACTTCTCCTGTGTAGGAATGTCTCAGTTCAGACAACATTCACCAGATGGTAGAAGAAAACATGTCAAAATTAATTGCTATGACACTTTTCATGTATTTCCCACATGAGAATCCAACCGTTGTACACATGCAGAAACTCTGCACTCGCCACTGAGGCTACTTAGAAGCAATTGCATCACACAAGAGACATCCCAGAGGTCCTGCCTTGCTCTGGGATGGGATTAATGCAGTCACTCATGCGCCAAGTCACACTTTCCACAATACTCACCCCCAACTTGCTGCTGTTGAGCCCTCAAGTGTCCATCCAGCTCTGGCTGTGTCACTGCCAGGATGCGGGCCAATAGTGGGGTCCTGCTCCTACGCGCCGACCTGCCACTTCGAGGGACCAGCCCCAGCGCCATTTCCGCTATGTTTTTGCAGAGGCGGCAGATGTCATCCCACCTCTGGTGGCAGTGAATATGGCGTCGGTTTGAAACCCCCAGGGCCCACACCTTGCGGGCGGTGGCCCTCCATATAGCCTTAAGCTGATGGACCTTGAGCTGTAGGCATGGGAGACAAGATGAGGATTTTTTTTAACACTGTGTTGTGGACCATTGTGTGCCAGTCCTGGAGCATGTATACACATACCACACACATACATCGATGGACAGCAGAGGCCAAAGACCATGTCACATAGTACACTCGTAGCAAGCTTTCTGATTCCAATGTAAACATCTATGATGATGGACCAGCTACCTGCCTATCTCATACACATGCAGAGTGCCAGCACAGAAATCAAGGTGAAACAGGGCCTCATCTGTGATGCACTATGTGAGTGAGCATGACAGACAATACAATGTAAATGATGTGTAGTGGTCAGACTCACTGTGTCTTACACTACACACCCCTTAATGTCCTGGACCATTGCATAGCTATACGTGTCATGGAGGTCACAATTAGGTACCTGATCGTACATTCTCCCACTCTTGTCACAAGGTGTAGACCTGTCTTGTGTACTCCTCAGACCTCTAATTGCTGCTTCATATATAGGAGGGTGGACTACACGTATGTCTTTCTAAGTCATTTTAGTGATGGGGCCTTGATACATTGTGCATTTTCATGACAGGCCTGAGGGCTTTTCACTGACGCAAATAATGGTCCATCGCAATAATCACATGCATGTACAATGAGAATGATGACACAGTGCATACACATGTGAGACTCTGCACATAATGGCACCAAAAGAAGAATGACATGCCCACTGTGTGAGAGGTGAGTTGCCACGAATCTAGACACATACAGGCCTTGTACTCATGTGCAGACTGGGCACATCTCCATAGGGTCACTGTCAAAGCAGTACACCCATTAATAAGCCTGGGCGGAGTTCGTGGAGTTCTGCTACGTGGAACTCCGCGAAGTGCAAAAAAACCTGCTCTGCGCTACGTGAAGCTCCGCAAGCGGTAAAGTGCATTAGAAAAATGCTGTTCGCAATGATTTTCAGTGCCAGATGTTTGTTCGCACTGTGCAATCATCGCGAACGGCACCATGCACAGGGCAAGCGGGCGCAGCTTCCTTTCTGTCGTTCGAGTAGATATTTACTCGAGCGGCAGCTTTCTCAACGCGAACGGACAGTTTATCAACGTGAGCTGTCGCGAGCATACGCGACCACTCGCAATGAGAAATCTGACCGCCCGCATTGAGAAATCTTGCCGGGAGGTTGATTTTCCACGCTCGCGATCATCAACATCAACAAGGAAAAATCTCACCAGGAGGTGGATTTTCCTCGCTCGTCAACTTGACGTTGACAAACGCGAGTAATGAAAAAAACTCCGCTACACGAAGCGAAGCAGAGTTTTTCGGAACTCCGCGAGCTCCGCGTAATGCATAGTGTGGAAAACTCTGCAAACTCCGCGAGCGGAGCAGAGTTCATCGCCCAGACTTACCCATTAATCAGTACCCTCTGCCCAATTGACAGGTAGCATCTCACTAATGATCATATGTACACTTAATGAACTATTATGAACTATTACATGACATGTCACAGGGAATGTGTGTACAGAGTGAGATTTCCTCAAGTAAACAGTGTAACTGTACTACTGCTAAACCACGTTATGTGCATATCATTATTGCATGCAGTCAGGTATCTGGGAAAATAAGGCTATACACCTCATAGACGTGAAATCATTCTGCTAGGCAGTGTCTTTAATGGAGCTGCACCAGTGTCTATGGTGCCATCCTCCCCACATACGTCATGTATGGCCCATGCTGATAGTAAAATCCGAATGCATTAACATTGACTTGCACTCAGAGGCACATACTAGTGTACAGTTACATAGAGTGAGCATTCTGAGCACTTAAATATTTTTGCACATTCACTTACCAGTACCTCTGGAGCACCATATAGCCACCCGTACTGGCCAAGGACCTCATCCACCAGGACTTCCAGCTCCTCTGTGGTGAAGGGACGGAGCCCTGATGTTCTCAGTACAAGCCATGACTGGGTCCAGAGATGAGGTACAGCAGCAGTTGGTGGTGATGAATGGCAGGCAGCAGTGTCTGTATGCAAGTGACAGGTGTGGCTATTTTACAGATATATATATATGTAAAGAGATTTGAGTGTGACATTTAACTTAAGTCTGCCCACATATGTCATAGCAGTACACATGTGATTAAATGCATTGGTCTGTCCGTACTCACATGTCATTTCCATCCATGTGGGCATGTATACTGATTTCATGTTGAATTGCCTATCATGTTTATGAACATGCCAATGTGTGTAATGCAAACTCCTCCCACCGTCATGATGGACTGACCACGTAATGTGCATATATGTCTGTACACAGTGCTGTATTTATATGGATAGTTGTCCAGTTTACACTCACTGGGCTCATTTTGTAATGATGTTGTACTTAGTGGGACTCAAGGTTGAGGTTGTGCAGTGACAGCAGCTACATACACCTCAGCATTGATGCTGTTAGCCACATGTGCTGTGTCAGCTACCCACAGGGCGGGGGACACATGATGTAGCAGTGTACCATATGCCATACACATAGTCTGATTTTGATTTGACAGTAGTTAGTATGTACACCCTGGCTACATGAATGACTACAGGAGATCAAGGTGTCTATGCATGTCACTTGTGCATTAAGCGTGTTCAACAGTCCTGCTAATGTTGTGGTTGTGTTGGTCATTTTGTAAGCTGTTACCCACATCTCATCTCTGACTCATTTTTACATGTGTCCCCTGCCACAATACGTAGGAGAAGACCCCCTGTGTATCGGCCTTTCCCAGACCTGGTGACAATGGAGGATACCGACATCATTAAGAAATTCCATCTGAATCGCCTTACCCTTCAAGAGCTATGTGCTCAGTTGGAGGCCTCACAGAACAAATCCAACAGCTTTGAGACCAACAGTAAAGGTGATGGCCGCCCTTCATTTCTTTGCCACTGGCTCCTTTCAGGTCACGGTGGCCATCGCAGGTGGGATGTCTCAACCTATGTTCAGCATGGTGTTGCCTGATGTCATGTCCGCATTGTTGACCTACAAGGACAGCTACATTCACTTTCCAAGGAGACATGAATTGGCTGATGTGAAGGGGGAATTTTATGACCTTGGTCACATACCTAATGTTGTTGGAGCCATTTATTGCACACACCTTGGCCTTGTTCCACCACAGGCACGTGAGCACATCTACCGTAACAGGAAGCATTACCATTCCATAAATGTGCAAGTGGTATGCCAAGCGGATCTGATTATCTCCCACATGTGTGCCAAATTTCTGGGTTCGGCACATGACTCCTACATACTACTTAACAGCATCATCCCACAATTGATGGGAAATCTGCATCCAGAGCGGGCGTGGCTTGTTGGTGAGTGAGCTGTGTCAGCTGTGTGACATGCTGGTCTCTTCAACTAGTTCTATTACATTGTTGGTCTGTGTGTCTCACAACTAGGTGACTCAGCATATCCCAACTGGCCTTGGTTGCTGAGCCCACTGAGGAATCCAAGGACGCCGGGGGATGTCCGCTTCAATGATGCCCATGGGAGGACACGTCATGTAGTGGAGCGAGCTTTTGGACTTCTGAAGGCTAGATTTCGGTGTCTGGACAAGAGTGGTGGTACACTACTCTACTCTCCCCAAAAGGTGTGTCAGATCATAGTCACATGCTGCATGCTCCACAACCTGGCCTTGCGCAAAGAGATCCCCCTGATTCTAGATGATGATGATCAGCAGTAGCCCCACGCTGCAAATCCACACATGCCCAGTGACGATGATAGCGGTGAGGAGGAAGGTCTTGACCTGCGTCAACAGAACATCACCAACTACTTCCCTTGAGTGTAAGTTAGCATTGAGCAACTATGACTGTGTCTGGTTTGCTTTGCTGTTAGTGCCGAAGCATTGATGATGTGTTGGGATGCTGGCTGTTGTTGGCACACTGCTAAGGGCTAATGTGTGTGGCGCTGTGTTTTTGTTTCCACTTACCTCATGTCTATGTTGATGGTGTTGGTCAGTGTTATCTGGAATGAATCTTGTACGGTGTTGACTAGTGGAGTGTTGTTGCTGTTATGCCATCATATGACAATTCAATGTCATCTTCTTGTGGTGTCATTCTAGGTTCCTCCGCCCTATCAATGGATAGTCGCAATCAAAGCTTGTGGTACATTGGAATCAGAGTTTACATTGTACTTACTGTGATAAACATGGAACTGACACAAAGGCATAGGGGTGACAATTGTGTTTATTTTCTATCATATTGTGTTTTTTTTACCGTGAGTGAGATGTTAGTTGTGCATACAGAGTGTTTCAGTTGTCAGTGATGGTAACAGAGACAGAGTAAAGCAAAACCAAAGGGGATGATGGACGGAGTGTTGAACATTGCAAACACTCACCCCCAGTCAACTGATCTGGGTTTAATCCATCATCATTCTTTAGCTCACTCCGCCACCCCAGTTCAGACATGGCTATATGCAAATCAGTCTGACCCTGTGCCTCATGGGAACAGTCCAGCCCGAACTGCCAAGCCATGTCTTCCCTGGACCGGAAACAAGCATCCTGGGACCGGTTTCGGGCTCACAGCCCTCATCAGCCAGGCTATCTTGAATCCTGTGGCAAAGTGAGCAAGGGACCCACGTCTGGGCATACCCTGCCAACTTAGGGCGAACAAAGCAAAACCAAAGGGGATGATGGATGGAGTGTTGAACATTGCAAACACTCACCCCCAGTCAACTGATCTGGGTTTAATCCATCATCATTCTTTAGCTCAATCCGCCACCCCAGTTCAGACATGGCTATATGCAAATCAGTCTGACCCTGTGCCTCATGGGAACAGTCCAGCCCGAACTGCCAAGCCATGTCTTCCCTGGACCGGAAACAAGCATCCTGGGACCGGTTTCGGGCTCACAGCCCTCATCAGCCAGGCTATCTTGAATCCTGTGGCAAAGTGAGCAAGGGACCCACGTCTGGGCATACCCTGCCAACTTAGGGCGAACAAAGCAAAACCAAAGGGGATGATGGACGGAGTGTTGAACATTGCAAACACTCACACCCAGTCAACTGATCTGGGTTTACTCCATCATCATTCTTTAGCTCACTCCGCCACCCCAGTTCAGACATGGCTATATGCAAATCAGTCTGACCCTGTGCCTCATGGGAACAGTCCAGCCTGAACTGCCAAGCCATGTCTTCCCTGGACCGGAAACAAGCATCCTGGGACCGGTTTCGGGCTCACAGCCCTCATCAGCCAGGCTATCTTGAATCCTGTGGCAAAGTGAGCAAGGGACCCACGTCTGGGCATACCCTGCCAACTTAGGGCGAACAAAGCAAAACCAAAGGGGATGATGGACGGAGTGTTGAACATTGCAAACACTCACCCCCAGTCAACTGATCTGGGTTTAATCCATCATCATTCTTTAGCTCACTCCACCACCCCAGTTCAGACATGGCTATATGCAAATCAGTCTGACCCTGTGCCTCATGGGAACAGTCCAGCCCGAACTGCCAAGCCATGTCTTCCCTGGACCGGAAACAAGCATCCTGGGACCGGTTTCGGGCTCACAGCCCTCATCAGCCAGGCTATCTTGAATCCTGTGGCAAAGTGAGCAAGGGACCCATGTCTGGGCATACCCTGCCAACTTAGGGCGAACAAAGCAAAACCAAAGGGGTGATGGACGGAGTGTTGAACATTGCAAACACTCACCCCAGTCAACTGATCTGGGTTTAATCCATCATCATTCTTTAGCTCACTCCGCCACCCCAGTTCAGACATGGCTATATGCAAATCAGTCTGACCCTGTGCCTCATGGGAACAGTCCAGCCCGAACTGCCAAGCCATGTCTTCCCTGGACCGGAAACAAGCATCCTGGGACCGGTTTCGGGCTCACAGCCCTCATCAGCCAGGCTATCTTGAATCCTGTGGCAAAGTGAGCAAGGGACCCACGTCTGGGCATACCCTGCCAACTTAGGGCGAACAAAGCAAAACCAAAGGGGATGATGGACGGAGTGTTGAACATTGCAAACACTCACCCCCAGTCAACTGATCTGGGTTTAATCCATCATCATTCTTTAGCTCACTCCGCCACCCCAGTTCAGACATGGCTATATGCAAATCAGTCTGACCCTGTGCCTCATGGGAACAGTCCAGCCCGAACTGCCAAGCCATGTCTTCCCTGGACCAGAAACAAGCATCCTGGGACCGGTTTCGGGCTCACAGCCCTCATCAGCCAGGCTATCTTGAATCCTGTGGCAAAGTGAGCAAGGGACCCACGTCTGGGCATACCCTGCCAACTTAGGGCGTACAAAGCAAAACCAAAGGGGATGATGGACGGAGTGTTGAACATTGCAAACACTCACCCCCAGTCAACTGATCTGGGTTTAATCCATCATAATTCTTTAGCTCACTCCGCCACCCCAGTTCAGACATGGCTATATGCAAATCAGTCTGACCCTGTGCCTCATGGGAACAGTCCAGCCCGAACTGCCAAGCCATGTCTTCCCTGGACCGGAAACAAGCATCCTGGGACCGGTTTCGGGCTCACAGCCCTCATCAGCCAGGCTATCTTGAATCCTGTGGCAAAGTGAGCAAGGGACCCATGTCTGGGCATACCCTGCCAACTTAGGGCGAACAAAGCAAAACCAAAGGGGATGATGGACGGAGTGTTGAACATGTACAGAGACAGAGTAGTCACCACAATAGTGGAATTACACAGTCCAACAGACTTCTGCCATCAACATGGCAATGTGGGATCGGATGATCAACAAAGTCAATGTTCAGCGCAACACTGGTGACATCATGGCTGGCTCAGCTACCTGGCTTGGCTTGATGCTTTGCCACGTGATCCCTCCGTGGTGTTTCTCGGACGTCCCCTATTGCGTTTGGCAGGGGGGTTTCTGCTGCAGGCTCAGAGGTGTTTGAAGAGTCATTGTCTTGCAGCTCACCCCTCCCTGTGGCCGCAGCTGAGGTGGTGGGAGTATCAGCAGGCTGGCCACTGGAGGGGGGGAGCCGTTATTTGAGCAGCATGTATGTCCCCCAGAACACCGACAAGTTGTCCCATTCGGGTGTCCATGGACCTCTGCAGCAGGCAGAGCTCACGCAGTTCCTCTACAACCTGGTCCATCTGTCCCTGGTTCTGTTGGTATGCACCAAGGACTCTTGCGACAGTGGCCAGGGTTTCAGTCTCAGTGTCCTCCTGTGATTGTCCCCCAGTTGCCCTCCCACCTGCCCTGCAGACACGGACCTGTGGCATTGGCTGTCCATGTACCTGCACACTGTCTCCGGCATCCTTGGCGTCGGTGGTGGTGTTTGTAACCACTGAGCCAGGGACAGTGTTGCATGCAGCGGTGGTGATGGTGGAGTTGGCTGCTGCACAGGTCGACGTCAACGTAGTTGTTGTTGCTACTGTGTTGAGAGTTGTGGTGGTGGTGGTGGGGACAAGGAGGCCCTGAGACTGAGTGCGCCCTGGCAGTCCTGAGGGGTTAGGTTGGTGCTCCTCATCCGAGAAACGGAGAGAATCTGCATCTGAGAGTTCGGGGGGGGGGGAGACTGGTTCTGCTGGTTGGCGGTGGTCTCGCCAGCTGTTGATTGCGAATCTCCTGTTGAACAGAGGTTAGATTGTCAGCATGTTAAGTACACTCCACAACTTTGGTGACCCTGTTTTGGATGTTTAAGTTGAGAAAATCAAACTTTTTACATTGCAATCACTTGGTATTGGTAAAGGTTTATGGGCATTATGACATGATGTAGAGGTACATACATTACTTGTTAGCAGGGTGACATGTAAATACCAAACATTTGACATGTACAGATAGTGTATTTACAAGGACATGGCATCATCTACCAACTTGGTGCTCATCCACTTTAGTTTAGGCTGGGATATTGTAGACTTTTCTGAGAATCTGTTTCAGCTATGCAGAAACTTCTTAATTTCTGTTGGTCATTTTGCTTTGACATCATGTGGTTTGGTTCGTTTGACTGAGTGTCAATGCATGTGTTGTGTGCATAGGAGCCTTCATGCTTCGAAACAATTGGACTTACACATTGCATTGTGCGCATTGTGTGATTGGGCCCAGCATTTATTTGCATGGGACTTTGTAATTCAAAGTGTGATTTATGTGTTAGCTGTGTGTGCACTGGATGTGACATATGGAGCTGTACAGAGTTGGCTAACAAGTGAGGGATATGGTGGTCATATAGCTCCATGCAGTTTGAGAAGGAGGATAGGGTGCATGAGCTGATTACCCACCTGTTAGGAGGTACTGTGGAGGGAGATGGCTGCCACATGGCTCTAGGTTGGGGGAGTGTTTCATCCTGCTCAGTTGTGAGGCAAGGGGGCATGGTGGGAGTTGTAGTGATGGCTGCCTGTCCCACCACCCTCTCCCTGGTGAGAAGGCTACCTCCCTGTGAGGTGGAACAGAAAAAGGGAATAGATAACACATGGCTCTAGGAGGTAGAGTGTTCCATCCGGCTCAGGGGTGATGCAAGAGAGCATGAGATGACTACCTACCTGTAAGGTGAAGCAGAGCAATGAAATGACTGCCACATGGCTCTGGGATGTGAGAGTGTGCCATCCTGTTCAAGGGTGATGCAAGAGAGCATGAGATAGCTACCTACCTGTAAGGTGAAGCAGAGCAATGAAATGGCTGCCACTTGGCTCTGGGATGTGGGAGTGTTCCATCCTGTTCAGGGGTGATGCAAGAGAGCATGAGATGGCTACCTACCTGTAAGGTGAAGCAGATCAATGAAATGGCTGCCACATGGCTCTGGTTTGGGGGAGTGTTCCATCCTGCTCAGCTGTGAAGCAAGGGGGCCTGGTGGGAGTTGTAGTGCTGGCTGCCTGTCCCTATTCCCCCCTCCCTGGTGAGAAGGCTAACTCCCTGTGAGGTGGAGCAGAGGAAGGGAATAGGTTACACATGGCTCTGGGGTATGGGAGTGTTCCATCCTGGTCAGCTGTGAGGCAAGGGGGGCTGGTGGGAGTTGTAATGCTGGCTGCCTCAGCCAGCCCCCCCCCCCGGTGAGAAGGCTACCTGCCTGTGAGGTAGAGCAGAGGAAGGGAAGATGTTACATTTGGCTCTGAGATGGGGGAGTATTCCATCCTGCTCAGCTGTGAGGCAAGGGGGCCTGGTGGGAGTTGTAGTGCTGGCTGCCAGTCCCCCCCTGGTGAGAAGGCTACCTCCCTGTGAGGTGGAGCAGAGGAAGGGAATAGGTTACACATGGCTCTGGGGTGGGAGAGTTTTCCATCCTGCTCAGCTGTGAGGCAAGGGGGCCTGGTGGGAGTTGTAGAGCTGGCTACCTGTACCCATACCCCCATGGAAATATGGCTATATACCTTTGAGGTGACTCAGAGGAAGGAAATGGTAGATATGTGAGATGTGTTGGAAAGAGTGTGTTGTACATAAGTGCATTTTGGTCTTGAAAGTGTAGCTCTATGGTTGTGCAAGACAGTGCATGGCAGTGTGATGGGATACAGTTGTTGGTACTTACCAGTCTCCATTCCCCCAGCTATTCCTGTGAGACTCTCTGGATGCAGGATGGCAAGCACCTTCTCCTCCCATTCAGTGAATGTTAGTTTTGGAATGGGAGGGCCACCACCAGTTCTCTGAGCCGCCTCATGGTTCCTGTTGGCAAGGTATTTCACCCTCGTCTTGAGGTCATGCCACCTCTTCTTGATGTCACGCAGTGTGCGCAGGATGGTCCCTACTGTATTGACTTTGTTGACAATCCTTTACCACATTTGATTTTTCTAACAAGTGGTATCTGTTGGACCATGCTTCCAAACAAATGTGGTTCTACTCTAATTATTTCATCTACCATCACTGACAACTCATTGTCTGTGAATTTAGGCATGTTGTTCTGTGATATGGTGTATGCTGTGCAAATAAGAGACAAGTGCAGGGAGGAAGGTGCTGGTGGAGGTGTGTAAGGTGTGTCAGGTGTGTGTGTTGAAAGAGTTGGTGTGTGTTGATGTAGGTGGGTGTGATGGTGTTCTGTGTGATAATTTGCCTCTTCTGACAGCTGTGATGAATGGCTCTTCAATGCTGTAGTTGTGCAAAGGATGATGGTCAGGGAAGGGGTTGGTTTTATACTCTGCTATGTGGGTGAGTCAAAATGAGGAATGCCTGTTAGGTGTACTTTCCATGTTGACCAGGGATTTCATTGGTTTTTAATAAATTGGAGGTGTATCATTGGGGTGTGTCAGATGTGATTGAGGGCAGGGGAGAGAACCAGCACACTTGGAGGCCTGGTTCTGAAGTTGCATTCTACCACCAATCATCTTTTAGCGCGACCGCAGCGGTCGTAACGCAATGATCATTATGCCAGCTCCGCCATCTCATTATAATTTCACGTGCAGTCATACCGTGGCTCAATCGGCCTTTTAAATGCATTCCGCAGCTTTTCCATCCGCCGCCGATTTTCTGTATTTCCGGACGTGGCGGGCGGTTTTTTGTGAAACTCCGTCCGTTGCGGTCGAATTTTGCATGCATCACATCGTAATGAGAACGCCGGATTTCCCGCGGAACATGTGGGCGTTTTTTTCCGGAAGCACGGTGGTCGGAGGGCTTTTCTGTCCCCCATCGTAATGACCCCCTTAGTTTCTGTTCATTGGTTTTGTAATATGGGCTTTAAATTAATAAATTGTAGTGTTCAGCAACTTCTGTTATTGGGAGCGTTGGCTAGTGCAATTAGTTTTTATTTCATATGCAAAGTTGGCGTTAGTTACCAAATTCTACACTGTGGGTAGATTTTTGAATGTGTCTCCATATGCTCTGATTAAAATTGTAATAGCAACCTTGTATTGCTGTGTAAGGGTAATTTTTTTAGGATGGCTTGTATCATTGACTGTTCGAAGTCTATGATCATTTTTAGTGGGTAGTAGTTAGTATTTTGCTTTATTTTTGTTAGCAGTTCTACATAGGTATCTGTTTGTTTGTTAGGTAAGAGTGAGTAAATGAAGGGGATGTTGCTTTTGTAGTACTGTCCATGGAACGTGTATAATTGGTAAAATGGTTTGGGACATTTTTTGGGACATATTTTAAATGTACCATCCATCATCCATGTTTCACATGTTTGAAGTTTTTGTAGGTTTGTGGGAGTTGCAAATATTAGAATTATTTTCTCATTTGATTTGTTATCATAAAGAAGGAATTGTTTTTCATTATGAGTAAGTTCAGGTGGTATTTGAATTTCACTGAATATTTTGGGGGCAGGTGGGGTGTGAGTAGTAGATTTTTTTAGTTCTAGAAATTAATCTTTTTCAAGTTGTGATGGAGGGTAGATGTCCAATTACATGTTCAGGTACTTGGGGTAGGATGTCTTTTAGTATTTCTGTTGTGGGTTTTCTGAGAGCTACTGCTAGCTTCTTTAAGAGTTTCTAAAATATCTCTTACTTCTATCTCAGCTATGTTAGGGGGGTGGTTATGTTTGGTGACATTTATTACAGTAGTTTCTTTTGTTGTTGACCTCCCATAACATGCATTTGAGTAGTATTTAGTGTTGGGATTCTGGGTAACAGAACCTGGTGAGAGCCAGACAAGTCATCCCATCCTGGATTCCCCTGGGTGTCTTGTTTTCAAAAATTTATAGGTTTGCTAGGTTTCCCTAGGTGCCGGCAGAGCTAGGGTTCAAAATGTACAGCTAGGCACTTTGCAAAAAAAGGGTCAGTTTTCACTGTGAATATGTGGTGTGTCCACGTAGCGTTTTGGGCCGTTTCCTGTCGTGGGCACTAGGCCTGCCCACACAAGTGAGGTACCATTTTTCTCAGAAGACTTTGGGGAATGCGGGGTGGCTGGAATTTTGTGGATCCACGCAGATTACAGAACTTTCCACCACAGAAATGTGAGGAAAATGTGTTTTTTTTACAAAGTTTGAGGTTTGCAAGGGATTCTGGGTAACAGAACCTGGTGAGAGCCAGACAAGTCACCCCATCCTGCATTCCCCTGGGTGTCTAGTTTTCAAAAATGTATAGGTTTGCTGGGTTTCCCTTGGTGCCGGCTGAGCTAGGGTTCAAAATCTACAGCTAGGCACTTTGCAAAAAAAGGGTCAGTTTCACTGTGAATATGTGGTGTGTCCACGTAGCGTTTTGGGCCGTTTCCTGTCACGGGCACTAGGCCTACCCACACAAGTGAGGTACCATTTTTCTCAGAAGACTTTGGGGAATGCGGGGTGGGTGGAATTTTGTGGATCCACGCAGATTCCAGAACTTTCCACCACAGAAATATGAGGAAAATGTGTTTTATTTTACAAACTTTGAGGTTTGCAAGGGATTTTGGGTAACAGAATCTGGTAAGAGCCAGACAAGTCACCCCATCCTAGATTCCCCTGGGTGTCTTGTTTTCAAAAATGTATAGGTTTGCCTAGGTGCCGGCAGAGCTAGGGTTCAAAATCTACAGCTGGGAACTTTGCAAAAAAAGGGTCAGTTTTCACTGTGAAAATGTGGTGTGTCCACGTTGCGTTTTCGGCCTGTCGCGGGCACTAAGCCTACCCCCACAAGTGAGGTATCATTTTTCTCGGAAGACTTTGGGGAATGTGGGGTGGGTGGAATTTTGTGGATCCACGCAGATTCCAGAACTTTCCACCACAGAAATATGAGGAAAATGTGTTTTATTTTACAAACTTTGAGGTTTGCAAGGGATTTTGGGTAACAGAATCTGGTAAGAGCCAGACAAGTCACCCCATCCTGGATTCCCCTGGGTGTCTTGTTTTCAAAAATGTATAGGTTTGCCTAGGTGCCGGCAGAGCTAGGGTTCAAAATCTACAGCTGGGAACTTTGCAAAAAAAGGGTCAGTTTTCACTGTGAAAATGTGGTGTGTCCACGTTGCGTTTTCGGCCTGTCGCGGGCACTAAGCCTACCCCCACAAGTGAGGTATCATTTTTCTCGGAAGACTTTGGGGAATATGGGGTGGGTGGAATTTTGTGGATCCACGCAGATTCCAGAACTTTCCACCACAAAAAATGTGAGGAAAATATGGGTTTCTTTGACAAAGTTTGAGGTTTGCAAGGGATTCTGGGTAACAGAACCTCGTGAGAGGCACACAAGTCACCCCATCCTAGATTCCCCTTGGTGTCTAGTTTTAAAAAATGTACAGGTTTGCTAGGTTTCCCTTTGTGCCGGTTGCGCTAGGGCCCAAAATCCACAGGTAGGCACATTGCGAAAAAGATGTCTGTGCCTAGTGGGCTTTCTGCTGCCCTGGGGAGGATTCGGGGGGGGGGGTGTTGCCCCGATATGCCTGTGGCAATTTTTTGGGGGAGTGGGGGCATTGGTATGCCCATCCTGGGCAGCCCCCACGCATAAAAAAAGCCAGCATAATCGCTGGTGCCTAGTGAGCTTTCTGCCCCCCCGGGGGGCAGAAAGACTGTTATGCCCAAAAATAAATGGGGGGAGCAAAGGCCCTTGCCCAAGGGGCCGCTCCCCCCTCCCTGGTGCTAGTGGGTGGATCCCTGCTTGGGGATCGCTCTCCTGGGGTGATCCCCAAGCAGGGTTCCACTAGGGAAGGGTACCATTGGAAAGGGGAGATTCTCCCCTTTCCAACGATACCTCTCCCAAGTGTTTCGGTGCTCGGGGGCTGAGATAGCCCCACAAGCACTGAAAACGAAACTAAGTTTCAGTTTCGTTTTCAATCTAATGATGACTGCGCGCCATGCGCGCGATCGTCATTAGATTGAAAATGAGGGTAGGTCCTCGGGAGGTAGGGGAAGCTCTTCCCCACCTCCCAAGGCCCCCCCAAAAAATGGAAATCCCTCTGCTGTTTGCAGCAGAGGGATTTCGTGCCCCTGTCCTCATGACGGAATGGTTCCGTCATGAGCACAGGAGCACTGGTGCTCATGACGGAACCATTCCGTCATGAGCACCCGAAGGGGTTACCAATATTTATGTTTTCGAAATTAGATTTATTGGCGGTTTTACTGTCATTATTTTTATTTCGATATTTGTGTATTTTTTAATTAAATATAGGATGTCGATAATTTTTGTGGTCGATATTAGTGCTTTGAAAATTTTGTTGGACGTTATTAGTAGTGTCGATATTATGTCAGTGATCCTTAAATAAATGTACGATTCCCCTTGTATCAGACATGTTAAAGATACGATGAACCATTTCTCCGAAATGTATTGGGAAGTTCATGCATACCAGGGCCTGTATTTCTGCTGAAGACCTTGCAACCTGGAGATCAAAAATCTCTCAGACTGAAGTTAAGGCCACACTTTGTTGAAACAACATGGCTTTCAGTCTGCTCAGAGGATCAAACCTTATACTGGAAACATTCAATGAAGGCCACAGTGGTGCCTCCCTAACTGTTCGGGTTGGGGGAAACAATACTTGCTTACAGCAAACAACCCTGAAGTTTATTGTGACTAGATATGCGATGCCTGGCGTCATCCCGCAACAGCCTTGATCATTCAGCATTAAATAACTCCCATTCGAGAGTAACTCAAAAACTGGATGAAACACTGCAGCTGGGGAGCCTTTCAAGTAGCAAGATAAGTTTGCTATTGAAGCATTACTGGCTCCGTAAAGCGAGACCTCCCTGCACACTAAAGACCCACTTAAAGCCTTCTCACAGTCTGTACCACTTAAGAACACTTCAGTGTCCTTATTTCTACACCTATATCTGTACGGCAACTCCCAGGTTTCCTGTATGTACCCTTCACTCAATGCTTCATACCTGCCTATTGGAGGTATCTAAGGCAGTGTTGGAACTGGAATGTCATGATTGGCAGTTTGATGTTGCCATGAATTAACCATTCCATAGACGGTGACTCTGCTACTGTAAAAGGTAACTTCTCTAATTTTTCAATGAGCAGCATGATGTACTTTGCATCTCTGAGTGCCATGGTCAATTGTCTGTCGGTCAGAATATAAGCTGAAAACAAATTTGTGCCGTTAATGTACCACCATGGCACGTGGCCAGAACGCAATGATTATAGCGTCCAGCCTAAAAGCATAATGGAGCGCAATTGAGATTGCCCTTGTTGTAGAAAAGACAATCTTGTTCCATTATGTCAATTGCTGAGGACACAATTTTGCCCAGTGAATAGATACGTGAAGAAAGTGTGGTCATTCCATTGTCTACCACAGCCAAGGCCTTTCTAGGTTAGTGCTATCAATCTCACGTAATCACTCAGCAGCTTCCTGTTGGGAGATTTTCCATAGTTCGCTGTAGATGGCATATAAGAGGCGTTTTTTACACGGTTTCTTGGGACCTAGCAAGAAATCTCTAAGATCTATGTTATCAGACAGAAGGGACAAGTGTTGTTTCACCTGTAATAATGTTGAGCTTTTTAGCCATTCTAGGCATAACTTCCCAACATTATAAAAAGTCACTACCCCTGGGTTGTCTGTGTGTACATAGCGTCGGTCAGGCCTATGGATACTAAACCCTCCGGTGGTACCCCTGAATCTTGATTGACACCTATTTGTGTCGATCGGCCAAACCAACCACCCCTTCCAATTGGGAGCAGATGAATTGTATGTATCATTCTGTATCATTGTACGCAGTACCTCCTCACTTATCAGTGTATCATTCGATATACCTTCAATAGGTGTGGGCGAGGGGATGTGCAGTGTTTTCATGTCTTTTATTTTTGCAAACCCATAGCAGGTAGTCTGTTGCACTGTTCTGTTCAGGAAGATTATCTGTAATGGTATGAGGCAAGCTGTAAATAAAGCCTCTGTTCCCTAAACCTGCCATGCTTTTGTCCCCCAGATGGATTTTGTATCTATCGTGTCCCTCCAATAGCCGAAACCTTGTATAGACAGTTGGGAGATAAAAGGTGCTGAATATATCAGCTTGGTGTTTGGCAGCATAATTTTTCTTGCATTTGCATTTGTCTGTGCTAGGTTATAGTAGTACGATGTTGGGTCAGATGTATTGAACCCTGTAAATTATGCAAATTTCTGTGCAAATGTGGCAGAACTACCTTTCGCTGGTGTCGGGCAATGTTCCATTGATGGTAAGTGTTGACAGTGCGTGGGACACTTGCTTTGTGCAAAAAGTGATGTCCATAAGGCTGGTAAAAATACACGGTACCAAAGTCAGGTGTATCTTCATACAATTCCTTGTAAGAAAATGCAGCAGATTGTTCTAAGTCTGAGAGCATAGTATTTACAGTTTCAATGTCCCAATCATCAGAAAGTGTACTCCGGGTAATGAAATCATTAAATTAAATTTTAAATACATGTGGAATTTTCAAATGTTCAGTAGGACCAAATACGTCATATGAAACCCTATCCCAAACTATACCATCGGGTACTGGAACTGCTGTAATGTTCCCTAGGGACAGGTCTCTCTGTTCATGGTGTGATGATGTATGTGGTTTCAGGACCAAGTTCACAGATTGTACTGCAGGGCGGTGTGGGAGGTAATGTCCATTCAGTAGTAGGAAAAAGACCACTACTATACCAATCCAAATTACCAGGAACAGGATCCCTAATGCAAAGCAAAGATGCAACCAAGGGGACACAAAGTAAGTCTTTTTTAGCCAGAGATAGAATTATCGATATTTCTCTTTTTTGGAAATGGGTGGCATTTGCTCTTGTTCACTTGGATCTGAAGAAAAGTCATCTAAGTTGATGAAGTAGCCAGATGCAGTTGGATCTAACTTTGGTAGCTCTCCAGGGTTTGTAGAACTCGCAGGTGTTTCTTGTGAAGGCATATTAATGTAGATGTCATTATTGGGCCGAATTGCAATTTGCTTTTCAGTTGTATTCGGATGTTGTTCAATTTCAACTGGTGTAATTCAAACTCTGTTATTTGATACTCCTGAATTTTCCACAGGGGAGTCTTGAAACATTATTAGTCTTTCCATCTGAACTTCCTGTATAGTAGCGAGAGGAGATCTGCGGCTACTAAGGATCCCACTCGGCCTATTGTTGTGAATCGGCCACATAGTGTGGTTTGATCAGATCAATGGCGATAAATCTTCTTTCTTTTTGCAGGCAAGAGGCGGAAGAAGTACTGTTCTTGTTCCTTCGACTGCCAGGACAGGTACAGGTGTTCTGTAGGATGGCCCAAACTCCTTCTTGTCCACAATCTTTTCTCTGACCAGGTCCCCAATTTACGGGACCCAGACAGGAATTGCCGGTACCGGTTTCACTTCCCCTGTGGCGGTGCGTTTGACTTGGACGTTGCTTTGTAATGCCTGGAATTCATTGAGTACCTGTAAAACAGCCAAACGATCATTCAATTCAAATGGTTTTACATCCGCCACTGTGCTGGCACAATTGAGGTCAGGTACCCACATTCTTGTCCCAAACAGGATCTCATATGGGGTACGTCCTCCCAAGGATTTTCTTGGCATGTTGTTAAGTGCCCTCTGGACCTCATACAGGTGATTGGCCCAACTACCACCCGCACCTAATACCCTTGCTGTTAAGGACTGCTTTAGGTCTCAGTTTTTCCTTTCCACCACCAAATTTCCCTCAGGATGGTAGGGGGAGGAGTACCGCAAGGCCACGCCCATACTTCACATGGCTTCCTTGTAAGCCAGTGAGCTAAACGCAGGGCCACGGTCAGAATGTAACGTGCCAATTGCGTATGTCCCGATGAAGACTCGCAAATCCTTTATAATAGTTCGGGCATCAGCCTTGCGCTGAGGCCAAACCCATAGGAATGTAGAGCATTAATCCACTGCTACCAAGATGTACTTGTAAGCCCCATCTGAATTTAAGGGGCTGCAGTGGTCCAGATAGACACTTGCAAGTCTGAAATAAGTAATGGTGTTTGAGGTGGCCGTGCTATGGTGGAACCTTTCATTTGCTGGCAGATGTCACACTTTAGGACATAACCCTTAGTTTGTTTAGACAAACTTGGCCACCAGTATCGCCGCTTCAGTAATGAAATTGTAGCAGCTAGAATCAAACCTAATCTGCAATCCATGTTTGGTATAACTCAATCCTCCACTCCTAGAATTTGAGCATATGATGTATTCTGCACATCTAATTTATAGGAATATTTGAGTGGAAAGCCCTTTGGCACTGCAGAGCCATTTTTCTAGGTGTTGACATCTATCAGTATGTCTCCATCTATCCTCGTGCTAGAACGAGTGACTGCAGCAACAGCAGCAGTTTGCACTGTCGCCTTGGCAGCTTTATCAGCCACTGAATTCCCTTCAACCTGTATGCCAACACACTGATGACTCAAGGTGTGAATAACTTGAGGCTGTGGCAGGCATTCCTTCAGCTTTGCCACATGTTCCCATAACAATTTATGTTTAATTGTGCAACCCTTGGAATCTCTAAACCCATTTTGGCCCCAGTAATGAAGATATTTATTTTAAGACTGTACACAGTAGAACGAATCGCACACTATCAGTGTGGGGAATTCCCGATCTGTATATTGTGGTGCTAGTATCAGAGCTTTTAGTTCTGCCAGCTGCGCTGTACAATTACCTAGAGATTGTGTAGTTGTATTGCTGGGATGGAACTTACAGTCCTGCATAAGTCCCTTCCATATAGCACATGCTGCGCTATACTGTTGTTTACTTCCAATGGCAGGCTGAGCAGAACCATCAGTGTAAATGATGTATTCATATTTTGCTAGAGGCAAGATTACATTCGGGAAAGGATATATTTTGTAACCTACGTCTGTTGCAGTGAGGGAATTAGCCCATTGTATCCATCGTGGATGCAGTGCTTTTGCATTTGGAATGCTCGCTTTGGTAACAGCTTCTAAAGTTGGTACCGAGGTTACAACGATTATGCGTTTCCCCTGTGCTATTGCTCTTTCTCTCACTACAGCAGTCTGTACTGCTGTCAGTATTTTTTCTGTGGCCGCAAATCGCATTTCAGAATTTGTGTATATATGTGATTTGTGTGCAATTGGGACTGTCTCACCTTCATTGAAAGTGATGTATGTATATCCTCATAAACCCAGGACCACCCGGATCACCAAGTTGGTGGAATTCCCTCGTCTGTGCAAATGTTTTGATGCTATCATGTCAGCCTGGACGGAATGGAGAGTATCTGTATGTTTCTGGGTCCACTGATGTGCTGTGAAATCAGGTCTGATTAAGTCGTAGAAAGGTTTTACTCTTTCTGCATAATCCAGAATGTATGTTCTGCCAAAATTTAGATATCCTAAAATGGATTGCAAACCCTTCAGAGTCTTCGGAGGTTGGAGCAGCGTGCACTTTTGTAAAAGGTTGGATGTCAGGCTCTTGCCTTCACGTGATAGCTCATATCCCAAAAATAGGACATTGAGATGGGCAAGTTCTGATTTTTTTTAATTAAATTTGTAGCCCAAATTGGTGAATCCCACAATGATGTTGTTCACCCTGCACAAGTGTCCAAGTAATTCATCATCTGTCAGATAGATGTCATCTTCATAGGACACTGCCTTCATAGGACACTGCCTTCTTGTCGCATGTTTGTAATAATAATTCTGACACTCTTGCCGAGAATAGCCCCGGGCTGTTCTTATAACCCTGGGGCAAACGACAGAAGTGACCCTGAGTGCAGAGGGCAGAAAATGCTGTCAAATGTCTTCTATCTGGAGCTATATTTTGGCAGAAGAATCCATTTGAGATATCTAATGTCGTTTTGTATTTCTTCTGCAGAATGCTATTCATTTATGCGGCACTATGTGCGTTTTGAACTGCAAATGTTCATGTGCATGTGTTTAGATGTCTGTAATCCAAAACTAGATGATATGAGCTGTCAGGTTTTATTACGGGAAACAAAGGATTGTTCATTGGAGAGGTGCAAGTCTTAATCACATCTTAATATTCATGTTGGCTTAAGATTTCTTTGACCTGTCTTTTTGCATCACTTTTAATACAATATATACCCTTACAACGCATGTGAATACATCGCATGCAATTACAACGCGGTCGTTACAACGATCGAGTTGTTAGAGTGCATACCATTACATCGCAAGTCATTACTATGACTTACTGTAGGGGGCACGCTGGACTTAGGAATAGTATTATTTACTATTCCTACTCCAGTTTGCACAACAGCAGGGAAGGTGTTGGATGCTAAATCCAACACCATTGCGCCCCCTACAGCAAGTCGTACTAATGACTTGCGATGTAATTGTATGCGTGGTAATAACGCGGTCATTGTAAAGACCGCATTGTAATGGTCCCGCGTTGTGGAGACAGCGTTGTAAACGCTGTTTCCCTTTTTAATAGGGTACTGTCTCTGTGAATTTGGAGTAGATTTTTTCACAGGATTTTGTGGTGAGTAGACTCCACGCATGGTTGCGGTATAATGCCGGAGCTAGTGCTAGCACCCACTGCTGCACATATGCATGTTTTAAAGATTTTGGAACAAGGTCGGAGAAAGCAGGCAAAATGATGCTTTCCTCTTTTGGGCAACCCATCACAAATTCTGGCGGCCAATCGTTTTTCTGCTAACAGGATGTTATATCCATTGTTAAGAGACCTTTAACTTTTCTTGAGATATCCCCCTCTATTTGTAGTGTAATTTCTTATAGTCTACGTGGGACACTAACTCTTGTATCAGGTGTTTCTGCCGTGATATGTTCATTCAATAATGCTGTCACCAGAAAATCCTACAGGTTCTGGCGAGCTATTGTTTCTTCTGCCGCACTGTCTAGCATCGTCAGAGCCCATTCCCTGTTCAGAAGCTGAATCCTCAGTAACCTGGGCATGTCTCATTTTCAAGCCAGCTACTTTCTTCTTTTTGAATTGAGGCTTTGCTTTAGGTTGCTCTTCCTGCTTGATAATGTAATCTGAATTACGATGTGTTTCCCTTTCTGTCTTTGGTCGATCTTCAGTCTTTTGTTCTGGTCACCCGTCCTCTCCGAGATTTTCATTAACCCTGAAAGGAACTAAAGGAACGTGTATCAGTGTCCTGATACCTGTCAGGTTTCCTAATAATATCACGATTCCTAAGAATATACCTCTTTTCAGAGGACTCGCATTGGGGAGACCCACCCCTAGATTGTGAATTCTTTTCTGTATTGTTATTTTTGGATTGTTTGTTATCCCATTTTTTTTTAGAAGAAGAGAGGGCTTGTTTCGAGTTGTCCTTGTTGGGACTACCCGTCCTTTGTGGTTTCCCTGGTTTGGCTCCCAAACTATCTCTACCTAATGCGGAATAGGTTTCTTTGATAATGTTTGGTAACTCTTGCTCCTTATTCATAGGAGCTATTTCCCTTAGGCGGTGGGGTATAGCCACTGCTGCTGCCTCCCCTTTTATGTTGCTCAGCATGATTGCAGAGACTTGTGCAAAATTACCCATCAGTTTCATCATCAAGTCCAGGGCAGGTCCTGCCCCGTACTTATTCTGTATCTGTTTCAATACTTCTGGAATTACTGCTATGGAAGGGGTACAGTGTATTCTGATGTAACGGCAGCAAACATTGTTCCACAAGGGGTACAATCCTCAATCGAGGGAACCATCCCGATTGTCAAGCAAATGGTTAGCATTCTATGTTTGTCCTTTGGCCCCAATTGGGAAATACTGCTTCCAGATGTGCTATTTTTTGTGCTATCCAGAACTGAATTTGCTCCAGTTTGGAAGGTATTGTCCCTATTACTGATTTCAGTGTCTGTGGCAAATTGTATGTGTGGCTTGATGTGTACCAACTGGAGCATTTCTCTCAGGTTGGACTGTTAATGTTCGCATGACAAACTGAACAATGTGTCTGTATAGCCGGACTATGTCTTTGTATATTGTACGGACTTCATCCACTGGTAGTGTATCTATCTCTGGTTGTGGAGTGTATGTCACTAAGACCAGCCAGGTCACTCCTTCTATGCTGAGTGGACCGAGTCTTACAACAGATGTTGTGTGTGGGAGGGCACCTTTAAACTAGTTTCTGTGTTGATGGTAAGTTAACAGAACTTCAATGTCTTCATATGGAATGTATTCTTCCGGTGGTTCAACTACAATGTATGTGTGAAACAATTTAGTCTGTGGATCTGCAGGCGGGAACTGAACCCAAGAATAGAATACCTCTGATCCGAACACCTTGGGCCCGATTCACAGAACTAACTTAAGACAAAATCCTAAATTTACTACCATTTTGGTATTCACAGAAGGCACTTACTCATTTTGGTATTCACAGAAGACACTTACTCATTTTGGTATTCACAGAAGGCACTTACTCATTGATGAGTAAGTTGCCTTCTGTGAATACCAAAATGAGTAACTCACTCATTTTGAGTAACTTACTCATTTTGAGTAAGTAAGTGCCTTCTGTGAATACCAAACTGAGTAAGTGCCTTCTGTGAATACCAAAATGAGTAAGTGCCTTCTGTGAATACCAAAATGGTAGTAAGTTTAGGATTTTGTCTTAAGTTAGTTCTGTGAATCGGTCCCCTTGTGTACCTCAATCACGAATGTAACACAGCCACCTGTTGCGGGTACGCCGTGTTCTAACAACTTTATAGTTCCTGCATGTCTGCAATTTTCTGTAATGTTGAGAGAGTTTGTAAATTCGTCTTCCCCCGGGCCCGAACCACTTGCATTGTCAGGCATTCTCAAAAGGAGAAGAATAAAAGTTTAAGTAATTAAGGGGCATATCTACAAGGCCCGGCGTTAAAATTATCGCCGCTTTAGCGTCCGTTTCCGGGCGAAAAGCAGCGATAATTTTATCGCCTATCCAGCATGGACACGCTAACGCGTGAATCCATGCCTTAGCGCCCATTTTCTTAGTGCCTCGCCTCGCATCGCTAATGAGATGCGAGGTAGGCGTATCCGACTGAAATGCAGCGAAAATAATACGCTAACACAGCTTCTCCCTATCAACAAGGAAATCGCTAACCCGCCTAGCGACATAGAAAGTAGCGCTAACCGGGTATATCGCCGGTTCCTAACACCTGCTAATTTTCTGACTAACCTATATGTGTCATGGGAGGTGGATTGTAAAGCTAAGTCCACATCTCCCTATCAACTATTATTTCCCTATCGCTGTTCCTTATCGCTGGTAATCAAGCGATATTCCTGCTTTCGCCGCTATTGCCTGGATTTCTATCGCCTCGGCGATGTAGCGTTGTTAATAAGCGCTAACCGGGCGATAGAATCCGGCGATAGACGGCGATAGGAATGTTCACACTAAACGCGGCTAGCGATAATTATCGCTGCCGCTTGATGATATGCCCCTAAGGGTTTTGCACAATGTGGGAACCTTTTATCCTTACAAACTTGTTTTAAACTTTCAGCCAATACACAGGGGGCCTCATTTATGAAAAGTGACGCATCGCTGCGTCAAAAAAGCAATGCGTCACTTTTCATTGCGCCCTCCTTGCGACACCAATGATGTGTCATATTTACAGTATGACGCATCTTGTCTCAAGGAGGTACAGATACGTCAGTATTTCTGACGTATATCTGTAGGCGCAAAAATGACGCATTGCTGGAGTGTGTCACAAAAGTGACGCAGCTCCAGCAATGTGTCCTTTCACATGGGGCAAGCCCCATGTGAAGAGGCCTGCGTCAGTCTTACGCCTGCCATGAGGCAGGCTAAGATGTTGACGCATTAGGGTCAAGAAATGGCGCAGTGAAATCTGATAGATTTCACTGCGTCACTCTACGACCCTTTCTTGCATCAGAACGCCCCCCCTGCATACATTATACCTGGCGCAGGTATAATGTAGCTCAGGGGTTTACAAAGTGACGCATCTACCTAGATGCGTCACTTTGTAAATATGACGCAACCTGGCGCATTTTTCACACTGCTGGTGCGTCACAAAAAGTGACGCACCGGCAGCGTAAAAGTGACGCATGGGCTCATAAATAAGCCCCAGGGTATATCTGCTCAGGTGAGGCAGATCTCCCTTCCCACTTCAGATGTCTCTGAAAAGTGTGAGTAGGGCTTTCTGAAAAAGCACGACTGAACTACTCTGAATTCAACTGTTAATATAAGAACCAAGCCAATGTTGACTGCGCCATGTCGTGTAGTTCATAGGAATCCCCAGGACCTGCGCGTTTTGGATGACCTAAACTGAGGGCTTGGTGTCCAAACCGATTCCGGACACCCCCAAAGGATATGACAGCCATTAGACCAGCTAGCTCTATAGTGCCACTACCACCCCCCTGTACCTTACAGTGGTGTAGGTAGTTCCTGGCAACCACTGAACATGACAACCCTGATTCCTCAGGGATCGTGGAAAGTACAGTACTTTTCGCTCAGTCACTCGTGCTTACTTATTCTCAGAAAATACACAGAATAGCTATTAGGACGTTTCAATAAGTATTTATTGGTCCAGCATCAATCTTGTCTAAAACATATTTGCTGCGACAACCAGGAGACAGAAGCATACGAAAGAAATCGCCAGTACTAATAAAGTAAACAGTAGATACATTTCTGCCATAGTGCTCAGAAGATGAACATATACAGTTCATATGAAACAGTAGCACTTGCATACTCCTATAATGCGTGCCCTACGTAAGTTGCCTAAATGTACCTAGCCTAGATATGTAGGTGTAGCATGTATATGTATATAGGTATATATGTATAAAGCCAAGAATCCCCTAGGGAAGAACCAAGCCCCTCACCTGATGGTAGCGAATGAAGGAACCGTCCCTGCTCCGAGGATGACACCCCGCAAGGGATGTGAGACCGCTGCGTGTCGAAGATTCAGCATGCAGGACCCCGTGTCAGCGTAGAAGGAATTCTCCTCTAATTTGCAGGGGGGGTATAAGGGTCTTATATACTAGAGTGGTCACTCCATTGTTTCTTCTAGAATCGATATGTTTTGAAAAAAAGCATGAATGTTTTGGAAACGATCATAAATGTTTTCTAAAACAATGCGACCATGCACAGCGGGTTGTTGGCCAAGGATGAAAAAAAGTGGTGACCTTTATAGAGAATAATTATGCAGTGCCTGAGGACATGTTTATGTAATCAGGTACAGGAATTATGATAGAATACTAAGAGACTGGTGTCGAAGAAACAGGAGCAAGCTACTAGGTAAAAGGTCACCTTTTCAGAACCGTTATTGTCGTGTGGATGGACAATGTATGTAAAAAGGGGTATACATGACAGGACTAGCCTAAAGGACATGACAACTACTCATATACTCATCCCATCACCCAGAAACTCCACTCAAGCAATGACCCAGGTAGTACCCATATACTCAACCAATCACCAACACATTACCTATGTGTTTATCCAAACACCCAGGTACTACTGATGCACTCATCCAATTACCCAGCACTACCCATGCACTCATAATATCACCCAGGCACTACCTGTGCCCTCATTCAACCATGCAGGCACTACCCATGCACTCATCCAATCCTCAAGGCACTACACTTGCACTTATGCACTCACACAGGCACTGCACTTGCACTCATCCACTCACCTAGGCACTGCACTTGCCCTCATACATTCACCCAGGCACTGCACGTGTACTCATCCAATCATCCAGGCACTGCACTAGCACTCATACAATCACCCAGGCACTACTCATGCACTCATCCATTCACTCAGGCACTACCCATGCAGTCATAGAATTACACAAGCACTGCACTTGCACTCATTCATTTGGCCAGGTACTGCACTTGCAATCATTCATTCACACAGGCACTACACTTGCACTCATACCTTCACCCAGGCACTGCACTTGCACTTATACAATCATCCAGGCTGTGCACTTGCACTCATACAATCACCCAGGCACTACCCATGTACTCATCCATTCACTCAGGCGTTACACTTGCAGGCATCCAATCACCCAGGCGGTACCCATGGAGTCATGACTCAGGCACTATCCATGGAGTCATGCAATCACTCAGGTGCAATCACTCAGGCACCACCCATGCACGCATCCAATCACACAGGCACTGCACTTGCACTCATCCATTCACCCCAGCACTACACTTGCACTCATCCAATCAACCAGACTGTACTCATGCACTCCTCCATTCACCCAAGCGCTGCACTTCCACTCATCCATTCACCCAGGCACTACAATTCCAGACATCGGACATCGCAAATTCTGGATAATATTTTAAACAGCATTCTTAAAATAAAAGGAATGACAAACATAAACTTTGTTTCTTTTTTTAGAAAACTTCTAGGATACAGAAAACTCCAGGGTATCTTAATATATGCAAATCTAAAATATTGAAAATAGTGCAAGCATTGCGGATGACGACATCACCTCGAAGGCCGGCAAAACTACGGAGGAAAATAAATTGTGGACTCATTTGAAATGAAAATCCTAAAGACACAGTATTATATAGAATGAACTAAAAAACCCTAAGTGATCATTACTGTGTCTGAAATTGTTAAATGTACATTTTACACAGTTTATATATTTGGTAAATTTATTGACATCGCTGCGACACTCTCGACAGTATTTTAAAAATAAGAAGAAATAGGAAAAAACAAAAGAAAATAAAAGAGTGTGATTTACAAGTTTAACATTATGAATAAAAAAGAAAAAAAAATTGGATGCATGGACATCTTCACCCCAAGATCTAGCCACAAGCAGACCCTGTTACTAATAATCTGTTATTAATAAAGAAAAAATTAAAGCCTTGTAAAGTAATCACAAGTTATGATGAATAATACAAGTAGGGCTCCCGGTTTTATGGAATTTATTTTTTAACATTTCTGTCTGTATTTATCCATATTTATTTGTTGCCCCTCTTATTGGTATTTATCCATATTTATTTTGTGTTTTGCGAATATATGGAGTCATAAAAAGGTATATTTCCACATTTATTTAACTAATAAACAGGCACTCAAACTTTGCTGCCTGTTGCGTTTTAGCAAATTAAGCAGCCAAATATAGCCAAACACTACACCTTCAGGAAAATATGAGCATTATAATACAAATATGTTACCATGCACCTGCATTTAGGGAAATCCCAACGTATTTTTAACTTCCCATGCTGCCTATCTGCTCAGCTGTTGTCCTAGAATTCACGAAAAACAGCCTGGAGTGTCACACACAAGAAGCACACTTTTCTGCATTTTTCCGCTTTTAAAAATAAATACAGACAGGAAACACTTTGTTTTCTGTCTGTAATCATCTGTAAAAATCCATAAAAACGGTAAACCGGGAGCCTTAAAAACAAGTAAAAAAATGTTTTTCACTGGGATAGAAAAGTTACATGGACGTTAAACTTAGGAGATATAAGTTAAAACAACTTTAGAAATTCACTTAAAATACCAAAGGGTACAAGGATGTTATACTTAGGTATTAGCATTTAAAAAACCTTAGAAATTCACTGAAAAAACTGTGAAATTCAGCAATTATAGTTAGCTGGCCTAACTATAACTTGCGCCCCAGCAATGCACTGCTTATGACCTCACATATAACATCACTAATAACATGGTCAGTGACATCACTGATGACATTATCCACAAAATCACTAATGCACTCACTCATACCCCAAAAAACCTTTCATACACCCACTCCCACACAACCATTCACAAACTCATTCACAGACTCGTACCAGTACTTACACACCCACTCACTGATTCATAGATCTACACACACATCCACTCACTCACTCATACAGTCATTGACATATCCACTCATGCACCCATACAACCACTAATACCCTGAGTCAGTCACCCATTGAGCTACTCACTCACCCATACAGTCAATTACACAGCCACTTACTCACCCATAAAGTTACACACCCACTTACTTACTCATACAGATACTAACCCGTACTCACTCACTTATACAGTCACTGATACAAGCACACACTCATCCATACAGACACTCTCACATTCACTCGCTCACCCATACAATCACTCACCTATACTGCCTTTTGCAAACCCAGTTACTCACCCATATAGCACTGACACATCCACTCACCCACACAGCCATACACATACTCACTCACCTATACAGCCCCTCACACACACACTCATTAACCCATACAGCCACTGAGTCGCCCGTTCACTCATACATGCAGGCAGTCACACACACCCTCACCCACCCACCCAGACACTCAGACACCCATAGAGATACTCAGAGAACCAATCACTCACACATACAGAATCTCATGTACCCACTCACACACCCATACAGCCACTTAGACACCAACTGAAAGACAGATACAGACATTCACACAACCAGTCACTCACCCATACATTCACTGAGACACCTAATCACTCACTTGTACAGTCAGTCACACACCCACTGGATCATCTAAGGAAGCACTCAAACACCCACTGATTCACAAATACACCTTGGTATAAATATATATAACACACATAAACCTTTCAAAAACACTCACAGTCAGAGGATAATGTCATGAGTGATGTAATTTCAGATGTCATCAGTGATGTCACTGACAGTGTCATGAGTGATGTAATATGTGAGGTCATAAGCAGTGCATTGCGTGGGTGCAGGTTATAGTTAGCTCAGCTAACTATAACTGCTGATTTTCACTGGTTTTGTCTGAGTGAAACCTGAGCCGGACTATAACGTCCCTGTAACCTTTGATTTTATATATATGTCAGGGGTTGCTTTTATTCATTTCAGGTTGGTTTGGTTGATATTTTACCAATTCAAAGCAGTAATACTGTGCCTGGAGTGGTAAAAGTCTTTGTCATTTTACAGCTCGGCATGGATGGCACTGTGCTAGTCCTATGCTTAAAAACCTTGCTAGAGAAATGGCAAAAGACTTTGTCCCTTTCTATTTTGGCTTGGATTCCACTATACTAATCTTATGCTTAAAGACTTTGATAGAAAAACAGACATTTGAGATGAGCAAATTTAGAGTTGCTGGTGTTGAGGGTGCTCTATACAGGAGCTGCTTTCTACCTAATCCTGGGAACTACCCAGAGTTCTCTGCTTTGTTTTTGTCTTTTTGTATATATATATATATATATATATCAAAACAATACCCTTTCAGGCATAGAGTGACGCATAAATTATGCAAAAAAAGAAGCAGAGAACTCTGGGTAGCTCTCAAGTTTAGGTGGAAAGCAGCTCCTGTACAGAGCACTCTCAACACCAGCGACACTCTAGATCTGCTCACCTCAAATGTCTGCTTTCTATCAAAGTCTTTAAGCATAGGATTAGCACAGTGCCATCCACGCCGAGATAGAAAGGGACAAAGTCTTTTGCCATTTCTACAGCAAAGTCTTTAAGCATAGAACTAGCACAGTGCTGTTCATGCTGAGCTGTAAAATGACAAAAGCCATTTACCACTCCAGGCACAGTATTACAGCTTTGAATTGGTGTCGCTGGTGTTGAGAGTGCTCTGTACAGGAGCTGCTTTCCACCTAAACTTGAGAACTACCCAGAGTTCTCTGCTTCTTTTTTTTGCGCATATATATATATATATATATATCGCCAGTAGATAGTTATAGTTAGGACCTATTTTCCATAGGAAATCTGCAACATTCTATTTGAAATAACTTTGGCGCCGGTTGACGAATCTTCACGAAATTTTCAAACTTTGTGGCCCGCTCCGGTCCGTTCCTATCTTGAAAGTCTCGGGGTGATTCGTCAAGCGGGGGCCAAGAAAAAAGGGTGGTCCCAAAATGTGTTTTCCCCATTCATTTTTCCATAGGTACCTTTCATCGCAGCTACAGCCCGAACTGCTGAACGGAATTACACCAAATTTGGCAAAAAGGTAGCCCTTGGTTCAGAGTCGTGCCTTTTGCTTAAATGGTGTAATTCCGTTCAGTAGTTCCTGAGAAAATCAAAAGTAAAATCACATATATCTATGGCCGCGTAGGGTCCGCGTACCCTCCCGATCACGAGCTGTATGCTAATTGGCTGTCAACACTCCAAATCAGGAAGTGTTGGCAGCCATCTTGTTCCTCGGTAGAACCGAGGCACAAGAAAAGATGAAAACAGACGCAAAAAATGCAAAAAGGGGGCAAAAAACGCGCTGGGTGCGCGGATCCTGCCGATAAAAAAAAAAAAAACTAAGCGCGGTCTCCCGCGCTTCATTCTTAATTGGCCCTCGGGTCGTCCAAGTCCCGGGGGCATGCGGGGGTTAATAAAAATGATTGGGGGGCCTCTAAGGCCCCTCCAAGCCCCGGGGACCGCCACCCCCCGGGGCTTTTATTTCAAAATGGTGCGGGGACCCCCCGGGGCTTCTTTTTATTTAATTTAATGAACCTGTGTGGGGGCTCAAGCCCCCCCACATGCCCCGGGGACCGCCACCTCCCGGGGCACTAATAATGTAAATGCGGGGGTCCGCATGGACTCCTGAGCCCCGGGGACCACCACCTCCCCGGGGCTTTAAAGACATAGGAGGGGAGCCGCACGGCCCCCCTCCTGGAGCCTGTGGTGGCCCTGGGGACCGCCACCCACCAGGGCCGGCTCCTGCAGTGTCCCGGGGTGCCTTCCCCGGGACACTGCTGTTTGCAATGGCAGGATGGGAGCCTCGCGGCTCCCGTCCTGCCATTGCAAACTTGCTTTGCTTCATTGAAGCAAGAGCAGGAAACCTGAAACAAAGCAGAATTGCTTTTCCATAAGGGGAGCTGCATGTCAGCAGCTCCCCTTATGGAAAAGCAATGCCGGCTCCCGCAGGACGCGGGGAGCCGGCGGGACCGTGGGGGCATTGGGGACCCCCCCACGGTCCCCAACGGAGAGGGCCAGCCTTGAGGGATGGGGTCCCCAGGGCTAGAAGTGGCCCAGGAGGGGGGCCACGCGGCCTCCCTCCCCAAAAAAACAATAAAAAAATAATAATAAAAAAAGGCAAAGGCCGGCCCGGGGGATGGGGTCCCCGGGGCCATTAGAGGCCTCAGGATGGGGGCCATGCAGCCCCCCTCCAAAAATAAAAAATAAAAAAATGGTGGCATGCCCCAGGGGATGGGGTCCCCGGGGCCGGAATAGGCCACGGGAGGGGGGCCCACGCGGACCCCTTCCCGTTTTCAATTTGGTCCCCAGGGCCCAAAAAAGGTAAAAAAAGGGGGGCCACACAGCCCCCTTTCTTAATTTTTTATTTAAAAAAAAAGACCGGCATCGTGCCGGAGGCCCTGCCCCCTCGCTGCAGCAGTGTGCAAACGCGCCCCCTGGCGCGTTGTAAGAAGGGGAAGTAATTCCCCATGAATACTGGGGGTCCCTGGGGGCCAACTAGCCCACCAGGAATCTCCAGTATGCGCCAGGGGGCTTCGTTGCAGAGAGGTGTACAGAGGCCACGCCCCTTTTTACACCTCTCTGCAACACAGCTCTGTGGAAGCTTTTTGGAGCTACATGGTGGGCTAGTTGGACTCCAGGGACCCTCAGGATTCAAGGGGACTTAATCCCCCAACTTAAAACGCACCACGGGGCGCGTTTGCACAGTGGTGAAGGGAGGGGGCGGGGCTTCAGGTGACATGTGTGCAAACAGGCCCCGTGGCGCGTTTTATGATGGGGAATTAAATCTCCTTCAATCCTGAGGGTCCCTGGGGCCAACTAGCCCACCAGGTACCTCCAGTAAGCGCCACGGAGCTGTGTTGCAGAGTGTTGTAAAAGGGGCGTGGCCTCTGAACACCTCTCTGCAACGCAGCCTCTGGCGCATACTGGAGGTATCTGGTGGGCTAGTTGGCCCCTAGGGACACTCGGGATTGAGGAGGAATTAATTCTGCAACTTAAAACGCGCCACAGGGCGTGTTTGCAGACATGTCACCTCAGGCCCTACCCCCTTCCTTCACCATTGTGCAAATATTCCTCTAAAATCAGCCGAACTACGAATTCCGATTTACTCACCTGTTATCAGGAGAGACCTCAGTGCTGCATCTTTGAGCCCAGTACTGATCCTGAAAAGTAATTTTAACCGTACTTACCAGTAACTTGAATTTCCTTCCATAGGCTAACATTGACTGGTTTCACTTGGAAATTCTTCTAAGTGTGGAGTTTTGGAACTTTATAATATTCCTCTAAAATCAGCCGAATACGAATTCTGATTTACTCACCTGTTATCAGGAGAGACCTCAGTGCTGCATCTTTGAGCCCAGTACTGATCCCGAAAAGTAATTTTAACCGTACTTACCAGTAACTTGAATTTCCTTCCATAGGATATCATTGCCTGCTTTTTGCTGAAAAAGTTTCTAAGTGTCGATTTTTGAAACATACAAATATTCCTCTAAAATCAGCAGAACTACGAATTCCGATTTACTCACCTGTTATCAGGAGAGACCTCAGTGCTGCATCTTTGAGCCCAGTACTGATCCTGAAAAGTAATTTTAACCGTACTTACCAGTAACTTGAATTTCCTTCCATTGGCTAACATTGACTGGTTTCACTTGGAAATTCTTCTAAGTGTGGAGTTTTGGAACTTTATAATATTCCTCTAAAATCAGCCGAACTACGAATTCCGATTTACTCATCTGTTATCAGGAGAGAACCCAGTGCTGCATCTTTTAGCCCAGCACTGACCCTGAAAAGTAATTCTAACCGTACTTACCAGTAACTTGTATTTCCTTCCATAGGAATCCATTGTCTGGTTTTCAGCAGAAAAGTTTCAAAGTGTCGATTTTCACAAACTACAAATATTCCTTAAAAATCGCCTGAATGACTTAAACGCATTCTTTCAACTGTTTACAGGAGATGCACCAGTGCTGGATCCAGGATCCACCACTGAGTAAGAAAAAGTAACGATAACACTACTTACCTGCTAAGTGAATTTCCTCCCATAGGATAACATTGGTGATTCTATGTGAAAAAGTTTCTAAGTGTCAACTTTTAAAATACAATAATATTCCTTAAAAATCACTACTGTAACCAAAACGCTTTTACTCAACTGTTTACAGGAGATGTCTCATGACTGAATCTAGGATCTATTCCTGTGGTTAGAAAAGTAATCCATAAAGTAACTAATTGCATTTAACTTGAAATTCACATTGAGCTCAATGTTGCATTGTGTTTGAAATTGTGTTGCCCATTGCAACAACTGTAACTACTGTACTTAAAAGTCTATTGCCTATTTGCAAAGTATTTAAACTAAAGTAATTCATTCTGAGAAAGTATATTTTGTAATGTAATGTATAATGTAATTACAATGTAATTTAAAAAATAAAATATCTAAAAATAAATAGTTTAAAAAAATGTAGTAAATCAGTATCAAAAAATAAATATAACAATTAATACATTTAAAAATTGTCATTTACAAAACCTTTGAAATTCACTGAAAAAAACCATAGGTTTCAGGCACGATATAGTTAGAAATTAGCATTTAAAAACCTTACAAATTCACTGAAAAAACCATAGGTTTTAGGGACAGTTATAGTTAGTTGGACATTGCACTCGTACAAAACCCGTGAAATTCCCCCATTATAGTTAGTTCAGCTAACTATAACTCGCGCCCGCAATGCACTGCTGATGACGTCACATATTACATCACTCATGACATGGTCAGTGACATCACTGATGACATCACTCATGACATCTCAAATGACATCACTGATGACATCACTGATGACATCATCCACGTGATAATCTGATGCACCTCCTCACACCCTAATATAACCTTTGATACACCCACTCTAAATTACAGACTGCCATTCGCAAAACCATAGACACTCCAACACCAATAACTACATACCCACTCACTGATTCTTAGGTCTACACACACATCCACTCACTCACCCGTACAGTCACTCATACTTAAGGTCACTCAGTACAGGACTATCATATGCACTCATACTCCTATATAGACACTCAAACACCGCCACTCATCCATAGAGGTACTCACACACCTAGTCAGTCATGCAAATAATTAAACACACTGCCATTTACTCACCTATACAGTTATACACACACCAGCTCACTTACTCATACAAACACTAGCACATTCTTACGCTCTATACAATCACTGATACAAGCACACACTCATCCATACAGTCACTCTCACAATCACACACTCTCGCTTATAGCTATTTATATACTCTGACACACATATATACTGCCTTTCACATATGTAGTTACTCACACATGTACCACTGGGACATACATTCACTCACTAACACACTCTTACACACACTTACCCACCCATACAGTCTATCACAGATGCACTCTTGAAACCATCCACCCAGTGAATCACCCACTCACACATCTATGCACAGAGTCGCACACACCCCACCCACACAAACACTCAGGCACCCATACAGATACTCAGACAACCAATCAATAACTCATATAGACACTCATGTAGCTATTCACAAACCCATGCAGCCACTTACACAGCAACAGACAGACGGATACAGACATTCACCCAGTTTAGTCACTAACCCATGCATTCAGTAAGATACGTTTAATCACTCACTTATACAGTTAGTCACGCACCTACTAAATCATCCATACAGACACTTATACACCCACTCATTCTTCAATACGCCTTTCCCTATATATATTAAAAATATTTAAACTTTACAGAAACACACAGTCACTGGATGATGTCATCAGTGATGTCATTTGAGATGTCATCAGTGATGTCACTGACCATGTCATGAGTGATGTAAAATGTGACGTCATCAGCAGTGCATTGCGGGGGCGCGAGTTATAGTTAGCTGAACTAACTGTAACGGGGGAATTTCACGGGTTTTGCACGAGTGCAATGTCCAACTAAATCCGTATTTGTAAAGCGCGAACTACTTACCCTTACGGGTCTCAAGGCGCTGGGGGCCGTCGTGGAAATTAAGTGAGCTATTGCCCAGAGTCACATGGTGCTGAGCTGAGCTGCCGCCGGAGCCGGGGATCGAACCGTGAGCCCTGTGCTCCGAAGTCAGCTGCCCTGGCCGCTGCACCACACCTCTCCGCTCTAACTAACTATAACTGTCCCTAAAACCTATGGTTTTTTCAGTGAATATATATATATATATATATTCACTGAAAAAAAGAAATGTTTCAGGGACTTTATAGTTAGGAATTAGCATTTAAAAAACCTTTGAAATTCACTGAAAAAACCATAGGTTTCAGGGACGTTATAGTTAGAAATTAGCATTTAAAAATCCTTAGAAATTCACTGGTATGCCTGTCTCGTGGTTGGCTGGTGGGAGGAGCACACTCTCAGAACACTTCACAAAGTGGTTTGGGACACCCATAACCGATATTATTGTAGATACATTGATGATGTTTTTATGGTATGGGAGGGCACCAAGGAGGAAGCTTTGCAGTTTGTAATATTGATTAATGACAATAGGCTCAATCTTCGCTTTACAGCTTCTATCAGTGACCGGAGGGTGGAATTCCTTGATGTGGAAGTGTTTGTTATGGACAACTGCATACAAACCAAATTACATAGAAAGAGTACCACAGGTAACTCAACCCTCCATGCTACCAGCCTGCATCCTCAGCATCTGATACGCAGCATACCGTATGGCGAATTTCTTCGCATACGGTGCATATGTAGTCTCGAATCAGATCTGAAAGAATGTCAGCTTGAAGCCTTTAACCGCTTTTTAAGGCGAGGTTACAAACACAGTGATCTACAAATGGCTTTGGATAAAGCCAATTCTCAAACTCGTGACATGTGTTTAGTACCCAAAAATCAATGTATTATGGACTCTGAAGCTCAATCCACAATTGATAAAGACAGTGCAGAAAACCAACCTATTAGATTAATCACTACATACAGCAAACAGGAATATCAAATCCGTAGGATTATAAATGCCCAATGGCCTATTGTCCTAACGGATCTGACGTTAAAAACCTTGTTGCCGCCTGTCCCTTCTATTACATTTAGACGAGCACCCTCTATGAGGGATGCCCTTGTAAAATCCAGCTCAGAATGAACATCTAAAACTACCTGGCTGTCTAAATCAGGTTTCTATAAATGTTCATCATTTCGAGCCTGCAAATTTGGTGCTAACCTAACTGAATACATGACAGTTTTCAGTACCATCCCGGTCCCTATTAAAGAGCACTATACATGTCGGACCGAATATGCTGTATATATGTTAGAATGCACTTGCCAACTTAAATACATTGGCAGCACCAAACTTGCAGTACACACTAGAATTTTGCAGCACTGGCGAGCCATTATTAATTCTGATCCTAATTATCCCGTGGCCCGCCATTTCAAGGCAGTGCATCGGAACAAAGTCAATGACCAGAAATATTCAGTTATTGGGGCAGTCCCTATTTCTATGCGAGCCGGCCACAGAGAGAGGAAGCTGCGACAACTTGAATCTTTCTTTATCATGACTCTCGACACGAAGATGCCCAAAGGGCTCAACACAAGTGAGGACCTACACAACTTCTTGTAGCACTGTCAGTTTTGAGAGGTCTCTCTTTTCATCTCTTCAGTACTCAGTGTTGTAGCTCGGGCTCTTTTTAGATCCAGTGTCTCTTCCTCCTGACTGCAGCGAGTTGTGTGTTTCTTTTTTTGGTTATTTCTGCTACTCATTGATATTTAATACATGAGTTTTTACTATAGCAATTTTATTCATGATGAAATGCTTTATGGTTCTTAATATTTGTCGCACAGGCACTTTATCAACTTACAGCACTTGCACTTTCATTACAACCTGTTGGTTGTTTTTTGCCAACATGCGCCTTTACACAGCCTCTCTCATATTTTATTTATTTGTGTACATTTATAGGTCTTGGTGTTTGTTTTTGCACTTGCACTTTTTGCACACAATTTTGATTCAAATTGCAATTTAATTGGCCCATCGGTTTTAGTACTTATTGAGTGTATAGTTACTAAACTTCATGAACAGTTTGCTTGTATTTTGCCCATTTAGCATGATATGTAGAATGGTACTTATAGATGGGGAGAATTTCTGTGATTATGATATAACAACCTGTACTTGCAGCACTTGCACTTTATCAAACAGCAATAGTTATCATTGTGTAATTATTGTACATTTGGTTTTATAGTCACGGTTTTTAAATATGAAATATATGGTTTCATATATCTCTCCTACAATCTATTTTATTGTACATAATTTACATGTTTTAATTGTGGGATAGTTCTTTATATCTACTGTTCTCATTTATTTGTATTACACTATCTTTGTACTCTTTCTTGACTTGGACCATTTACTGTGAATCTGTTTTCCAAATTGTAGTCTGTTATTTATGTCCCTACATTGTCACCTGACCAATCTGATGTTTTGATTGGTCACACATAGAATATTAACTGTGATTCGTCACCAGAGCGCCATGTGATCAAGATCACTGTGTGCGATCGAAACGCGTCTGGGCGGACAATGGTCCGTTACACTCTGTGGGGGGTATATATATATATTTATTTATTCATATATATGTATATTCACTGAAAAAAAGAGAGGTTTCAGGGACGTTATAGTTAGGAATTAGCATTTAAAAAACCTTTGAAATTCACTGAAAAAACCATAGGTTTCAGGGACGTTATAGTTAGAAATTAGCATTTAAAAAACCTTAGAAATTCACTGAAAAAAACACAGGTTTCAGGGACTTTATAGTTAGCTGGACATTTCACTCGTACAAAACCAGAGAAATTCGGCCGTTATAGTTAGTTGAGCTAACTATAACTCGCGCCCCCGCAATGCATTGCTGATGATGTCACATATTACATCACTCATGACATGGTCAGTGACATCACTGTTGACATCTCAAATTACAACACTGATGACATCATCCAGAGACTGTGTGATTTTTAAAAGTTTAAGAATGTTAATTATAGATACGTGAAAGGTGTATTGAAGAATGAGTAGGTGTATGAGTGTCTGAATGGATGATTTAGTGGGTGCATGACTGACTGTTTAAGTGAGAGATTAAACGTGTCTTAGTGCATGGATGGGTGAATGACTAATCTGTGTGACTGTCTCTATCAGTCTGTCAGTTGGTGTAAATGGCAGCATGGGTTGGTGAGTAGCTACATGAGTGTCTATATGGGTTAATGATTGGTTGTCTGATTACCTCTATGGGTGCCTGAGTGTCTGAGTGTGTGACTCCCTCCATGGATGTGTGAGTGGGTGATTCAGTGGGTATATGGGTTTATGAGTGCATCTGCGAGGGGCTGTATGGGTGGTGAGTGTACGTATGGCTGTGTTGGTGAGTGAATGGATGTCTCAGTGGTATACCAGTGAGTAACTACATATGTGAAAGGCAGTATATGTGAATGTTGGAGTACATAAGTGATTATATACCCCGAATTCTAACAGTGAGTGATTGTGAGAGTGGCTGTAGTGATGAGTGTGTGCTTGTGTCAGTGATTGTATAAGAGAGTAAGTATGTGTTAGCATCTGTATGAATAAGTGAGGTGGTGTGTGTATAACTGTATTGCTGAGTAAATGGCATTGTGATTGAGTCTTTGGGTGACTGACTAGGTGTGTGAGTATCTCTGTCGATGAGTGGCAGTATGTGAGTGTCTGTATGGGTGTATGAGTGCATATATCAGGGGCTGTATTGATGAGTGACTGTGTGTATGAGTGACTGTATCGGTGAGTGAGTGGATGTGTGTAGACCTATGAATCAGTGAGTGGGTATGTACTAACTGGTATTGGTGTGTCTATGGTTTCGAGAATGGTAGTCTGTATTTTAGAGTGGGTGTATGAAAGGTTATATTAGGGTGTGAGGAGGTGCGTCAGATATTAAGTGGATGATGTCATCAGTGATGTCATTTGAGATGTCATCAGTGATGTCAGTGACCATGTCATGAGTGGTGTAATATGTGACGTCATCAGCAGTGCATTGCGGGGGCGCGAGTTATAGTTAGCTGAACTAACTATAACAGCCGAATTTCTCTGGTTTTGTACAAGTGAAATGTCCAACTAACTATAACGTCCCTGAAACCTGTGTTTTTTTCAGTGGGTTTCTAAGGTTTTTTAAATGCTAATTTCTAACTATAACGTTCCTGAAACCTATGGTTTTTTCGGTGAATTTCAAAGGTTTTTTAAATGCTAATTCCTAACTATAACGTCCCTGAAACCTCTGTTTTTTTCAGTGAAGTTATAAGGTTTTTTAAATGCTAATTTCTAAATATGCCTACATAGGTAGGACATGTGCAGAAAGATGAAGAAAGACACAGAAAGAAGCAAGAGAAGTGCAGAAAGAGGCAACAGAAGTCTAGAATTAGGAAGAAAGGTGCAGAAAGAAGCAAGAGAAGTGTAGAAAGAACCAACAGAGGTGCAGAAAGAGGCCTACTTTGACTGTACCTTACAACAGACTCATACAAAGTAGCCTAATCTCTAATTCTTCTCCCAAGATGTCTTAAACCTCACTTTTGTCTTGAAGGTTCACTATTAATCGACTGCTCAGAATGTTAGGCCTACCTACCAAATATAAAACAGCAATCCTATGCATATCACAGTTGTAAGTCTGACCAAGTTTATGAAGGTATGCATGCGTGTCTCTGCTTTTACCGGGTGACATGTTACATGAAAATAAACATAGAAATACTTAAATACCTGTGTTTCAAACAGCATACTCTAAATATGTGCACAAAAAGATGTATGTGTTTCTTTCTGTTCATAATACAAGGCACATGGGTATTCAATAGTATATTTGAGGGGCTCTATAACACCTATATACATAAGACATGTGTGCCAGTGCAACTGAATGACAGAGCAGAATTGAGAACATTTAACCACCTATAGAAGAAGCTATCCACTTTTTAAGCTACCATCTTCAGATGCATAACACATGTGAGAATACATATACAAGTAGACATATACCTTAGTCACAAGAGCACCCAGACCTTTAAACTTGACAGCTTGCACTTCCCATTTGAGCACAGAAAGAGGCGGGAGAAGAATAGAAAGAATCAAGAGATGTGCAGAAAGAAACAAAAAAAGTGCAGAAAGAAGTAACAGAGGTGCAGAAAGAGGCAACAGGGGTACAGAAAGAGGGAAGATGGGTGGAGAAAGAGGCAAGGGGCTGCAGAAAGAAGCAAGAAAGCTGCAGAAAGAAACAAAAGAAGTGTAGAAAGAAGGAACAGAGGTGCAGAAAACGGCAAGAGGGGTACAGAAAGAGGGAAGAGGGGTACATAAAGAAGCACGAGGGGTGTAGAAAGAAGCAAGAGAGGTGCAGAACGAAGCAAGAGGAGTGCAGAAAGAACCAACAGAGTTGCAGAAAGAGGCAAGAGGGGTGCAAAAAGAGGGAAGACGGATGCAGAAAGAAGCAAGAGATGTGAGGTGTTAGACCTGCCATATCTTGGCGTGATTTCCCCTGACTTTTTGCCTCTACCTCCTTTGCTTTTAAATACTTTGGGTACTTTGCCACTGCTGATCAGTATCAAAGTACAGTAGTTCCCTGTGTAAAGTGTACTGGTAATTGGTTGGCCGTGATTGGTATGTTTGTCTTACTAGTAGAGTCCCTAGTGATGTGCACTGTGTGTGCCAGGGCTAGTAATGCAAAGGGTGCGTGGAGAAGGGAACTCAGGCCTGCAGTGTAGGGCCTGCGCGCAGTTTGCTAAGTTAGCATGTTGTCCTGACAAGCGCAACCACTTGTCAGGCCTTACTTTCCCTTTTGCGTACACAGTGGGCACCCCTGTGGTAGGTCCCAGGTAACCCCTGGGCATGGTGCCGTGTAAGTAAAAGGCAGGACATATACTGAGGTGTGTTATGTCCTGACAGTGAAAAACACTCCATTTCGTTTTTCACTGGTGAAAGGCCATTCTGCCCATAGGACAGAATGGGAGAGGCTGGGTATTGTGTTTGTTAGCCTAGTTTCCCATAAGTTTAAAATGGAGAGGTGAAGTTCGGTATGTATGAACTCACAGCGTCATAACCCATCTTTCTATGAAAGTGGTTTTGTCACTGTGTGTTCAGAAGTCGCTCTTTTAGAAAGTGGCTGAGTTTTGTGCTTAAGGCATTTCTGTGTGTCTCTGTTGAATGTGGATTGACTGTCTGGATCTGAGAGGGGAGGGGGTGAGATGGCACCAGGCTGACCTGCAGCTGGAGAGTATGCGAGGAGAAGCCCCGGGAGGTGAAGAGGCCTGGGTTGCGGCTATAAAACAATTGGCCCATCTCCTGCTGAGTGATTAAGGATCCAGACCCCCAGTATCAAAGGGAGAAAGGTGACACTGGGAGGGAGACACCCAGAACTGATTTAGGCAGGGGTCAGGGACCCCTGAGCACAACGAACTTCAAAGACATTTAGGGGTATATCTATGAGAGCTGAAACCCCTGAACATTGGAATGAAACAGAAATGGATTGAGACTGAAAAGGCTTGGACCCATTCAGTGGTCAAGAGGAACCTCTGCTAAAGAAGGAGCAACTGAAGAGACTGCTGTGGAAAGACCAATCCTTGCTTCATGATCTGGGGCTGGTCTGCAGTTTGCTATTCTAACTAAGGGAGAGGCTGTTGGGACTGTGCTTGGAGGCGCTGGGTCCCCCTGCTTGAAGAAGACTGTGCTTTGTGCTGTGTCTTGTAACCCCAAGGGCCCGAGGTGAGCTGGCTCCCTGTTTGGAAACACAGGAACATAAACGTTTCCGGAGAAGTTTCAAGCAACGCGGTGGGCGCGTGTTGTGGCAGCTTGAGACCCTCAGAAGGTATGCCTTGTGATCTTGGACACACGGAGGAGAAGCGAGACTCAGACGCGCCGGGTGCGTGTCGTGGTGCACAGGAGGCTTGGTGAAGAGCGCCTGGTGAACGTGTGCATCGATGGAGGGGTGAGTCTCGGATGCTCAGGGTGCATGTCGTGGTGCACAGGAGGCGTCAGTGAGGAGCGCCTGGTGAAGTGTGCACCGGAGGTGAAGTGAGACTCGGACACACAGGGTGCGTGTCGGGGTGCACCGGAGGCACTGGTGAAGAGTGCCTGGTGAGCGGGTGCATCGGCGGTGAAGAGAGTCTCGGACGCGCTGAGTGCATGTCACGGTGCACTGGAGCCGTTGGTGAGGAGTGCCTGGTCAACGCGTGCATCGGAAGTGGAAGGAGTCTCGTACGCGCAGGTTGCATGTCGGGGTGCACGGAGGCGTTGGTGAAGAGCACCTGGTGATCGAGTGCACCGGAGGAGAAGCGAGGCTCGGACACGGTGAGCGTGTCGAGGTGTGGCCGGAGGCATTGGTGAAGAGCGCCTGGATATCGGGGCACCGGAATTGGAGTAAGTCTCAGTGAAGCAGTGTGCGTGCTTTGGCGCAACCTGGGACTGTGGAGGTGATCGGCTGATCATCGTGTGCACCGGAAGAAAGTGAGTCTCTGCAGCGTGGTGTGCGTGTCTTGGCGTGAACTGAGACCGCAGGAAGGAGTGCCGGTTGAATGTGCACTCGGAGTCGACGTGAAGTCCCATCAGCGTTGTGTGTGTGGCTTCGTGCCAGAAGAGACCCGGAGGGTGCGGTGGTGAACGTGCACCCGGAGTAAAGTAATCTCAGGGGCATGGGGTACGTGTGCCCTGCGGCTGCCTGAGACCTTCCTAACAGTCGCGGCCCGGCAGCCCCGGAGGAGCTGAGCTGCCAGGCCGAGCCGCTGAGGCCCATTGAGAAAGTTCTGCACGAAAGGCCTAGTTCATTGAAGGAGGAGAGGAGAGTGCGGTCGCGTCCCCCAGGTAACGTGTATCACTGCCTGGGCGGTGTGTGGGCTCGGAGGGACACTCTCTCGGCCTCTCCGTCCTTCTGACGACTTGAGCCTTTGCTTCGGCTCAGATTGGGGCCCGTACTGACCAAGGAGTGGTGGTACTGGGGCCCGAGTGGGAAGCTGTACTTCATTTCATCGTGAATACATGTGGGGGGCAACTGTTATCGAAGAGGCTGACTGTCGTAATACACATTGCCAATATTGCTGCTAACGAACTGCCGGACTGTCTTATGACGCCTGACATTATTTCCGCCTAACGAAGTACACGATTGTTGCGCTACGCATTGCATTATTTCTCCCTTGCAAAGTACAGGATTGTAGTGGCCCGCATTGCATTATTTCGTCATTGCAACGTACATGATTGTAGCTACGCATTGCATTATTCCTTAATTGCAAAGTACATGATTGCGGCGGCGCGTATTGCATTGTTTCTTCATTGCAAAGTACGTGATTGGGGCGTGACGCATTGCATTATTCCTTCATTGCGCAGTACATGATTGTAGTGGTACGCATTGCATAATTTCTCCCATTGCAGGTACCGGAGTGTATCGTTACGCATTGTATTATTTCTCCTGTGCCCGGCACAGGATTGTATCATTACGCAGAGCACTATTGTTTGTCCATTGCAACGTGTGTGATTCTAGCATTACGACCAGCATAGCGTTTGGAAAGCGGTGGCTGGGATTTGAACCTACCAGCCAGCTGGAACGAATATTACCCTTTATTATATGTTGGCTTTTGTAACATGTGGTCTGATCGTATATCTTTCTATATAAAGTTTATATTCATTTTATCAAACTCGTGTGGAGTCCATTTGTGGTGTCACCAGGGGGTTGCTGTGGGCGTGGTTGCACATACTGTACACTTATGCCTTGGAGATAGGCCTGGCTGCTCGTGCCAAGCTACTAAGGGGGTGAGCAGGGCTATCGCAAACGGTGTCCTTACTTGGCCTAACGTTGAGTGGGGAGTCCCGGGTCGCGCATTTGTGACAGTGACGTGTGACGGGGACTCCGGCTTCCAACATTTGGTGGCAGAGCGGTTGGATACGATCCTAATGTAATTGAAAAGCATGTGTGCAAAATCACTCACAGTAATTGGTGTATATCATAAATTGATCGCAGACCACGACGCAACAACATATTGTTTTGAAGTATTGGTTCTATTGTAGAGAAACCTTTAAACCACACATCATGTCTCAGGAGGGGAGCCAGATAGCCGGTGAGGATGGGGCTGCAGAATTAGAGTTTAACATTGAGGCATTGTTGACCTACAAGGTTGATCAGTTGAGGAAATTCTGCGGAGCTTTGGGATGTCCCATGAAGGGTAGCGCCAAGAAGGAGAAGCTGCAAGTGGCCTTGAGGGCCTGGTGGGAAGCCAAAGAGGCTCAGGAGACAGGTGATGTTGAGGTGGATGAGGATGACCCAGGCAATGGATTTGGTCCACAGGATTTGTGAGTGGAGGGACCAGCCACAGGGGCTTTTAGTAGCCATTCAGGGAGGAGTTTTTCACCAGAGGAGTTGGAGGAAGACCAAAGGTCAGACTGCATGATTTGGAGGTGTTAAAACTTAAAACTCAAGCAGAGGAGAGCAGGAACGCTCTCGCATTGGAAGAGAAACGGATTCTCTTCGCTCATGAGTTAAGCATGAGGGAACTGGACATTAAGGGTAGACAAGCCGAGCCCAGTTCAAATGGTGGCAGCACACCACCAGTGCCAGTAGGGAAGGTGTACATTCCCAAGGATTTAGTGTGAGACTACCAGAGGGGGGATGACATTTATGTGTGGTTCACAGCATATGAGATCGCACTAAGGATGAATGAGGTGCCTGAAAAGCATTGGGGGGCGGGCCTATGGAAACACTTTGAGGCTTCGGGGAGGGACGTTCTATCACCTTTAGAGAGGGCGGGAACCCTGACCTACGCCAACATGAGGGAGGCTTTATGCCTCCGGTATGGGCTCACCCCTGAACAATACCGGCAGAAGTTCAGGACCTCCAAGAAACTAGAATCCCGAACTTGGGTAGAATGTGTGAATGAGTACACATGGGCACTGGATGGTTGGATGCTGGGCAGCAAGGTCAATGATTTTAAGGGCTTATGCAATTTAATCAGTTGGGAGCACTTGAGTAGTCCGTGTGTTCCAGAGCTGCGCCAGCATCTATTGGATAGTAAGCTGACTGATCCCAGTAAGCTTGCTGAGGAGGCGGACCGCTGGACTAGTACCCGGGTCCACAAGGGGATTGGGAATACCACTGCCAAGAGTATGCAGGGTCCCCCACCTTAGGTGGGGGAGGACAAGGGTAACCCCAAGGAGTCCTCTAAAGGGCCCCAAGGTAGTCCCCCCAAGAAAGGGTCCCAGTCCCCCAAGGCCAAGAGTGCCTGGGCCTTCAAGGGCAAGAAGGAGCGCCAAGGTCCTCCTACGTGTTACTGCTGTAAAGAAGTGGGTCATATTTCCCCTAAATGCCCCAAAAAGTCATCTGCACCCACTGGTGCTCCAACACCTGGTTTAGTGAGTGTAGCATTGGGGGAGGAATTGAGTCCTTGGAATGGGGAGGAGCAAGCAGTTATGACCCTGGTCTCCTTAGGAGATCGAGAGGTGGTCCAGGAAATCCCTCTGCCTGAGAACACTAAAAAGTACAGGCAGTGGGTGACCATCAATGGACAGAGGGTGGAGGCTCTGAGGGACACCAGAGCCAGTTTGACATCTGTCAGGTGTCAGTGGGTGTCTGAAGAACAAGTAATTCCCGATGTGCTTCACCCTGTAATGTCAGCAGACAATTCAGTGTGCCTCTGCAAGGTGGTGCTGGTTCCTTTGAATGGGGAGGGGTCTCAGGTTCCTTGAAGGTTGTTGTAAGTCCATCCATGCCTGTAGACTGTCTGCTAGGGAATGACCTGGAGAGTTCCCCCTGGAAGGAGGTGGAGCGCCAGGCGCATTTGGAGATGTTGGGTCTACCTGAGTGGGCGTGTGTGACCACTCGATCTATGGTAGCCAGTAAAGGTATTCAAGAGAACCTGGAGCCTGAAACAGTGGCCCAGGTGCCTGCAAGGAAGAGAAGAGGCAGGGGGCACGGGAAACCGGCCCCTACAGTTCCCAGGGTCCAGGCGGAGGCACCCTTTGAGGGGGATGCCCTGGAACCTACGGGGGAACAAGTGGCTGAACTGGGGGACCTACCCGGGCTGACCGAATGGCAGCAGGAAGGGGGGCCCTCCAGGGAGGAATTCTGTGAGGAACAGAAGGGGTGCCCTTCTCTTGTAAGTTTAAGGCAGCAGGCAGAAAACCAGGCAGCAGGTGATCAGTCGGGATCACACTTGATTTACTGGGAAAATGATCTCCTGTATAGTGAGCCAAAGGTGGCTGAGCCTGGGTCAGCCCGGGCGCTGGTGGTACCCCAGCACTTAAGAGCCTTCCTATTGGGGTTGGCTCATGATGTACCTTTGGCGGGACATTTGGGGCAGGACAAGACCTTTGAGCAGCTTGTCACCCACTTCTACTGGCCCCAGATGCGCAAGAGTTCTGATACTCATTGCAGGACCTGTCAAACTTGTCAGGCGAGTGGTAAGAGTGGAAGGAAGTGAAAGGCTCCCCTCCAACCTTTCCCTGTAGTCAGCACACCCTTTGAGAGGGTGGGCATTGACATTGTGGGCCCTCTGGATCCCAAGACGGCCATGGGCAACAGGTTCATTCTGGTCTTGGTGGACCATGCCACCCGGTACCCGGAAGCCATCCCCCTCCGGACGGTGACAGCCCCCATGGTGGGCCATGCACTGATGGGGATTTTCTCCCATGTGGGGTTCCCCAGAGAGGTGGTGTCCGACAGGGGTACTAATTTCATATCAAGGTATATGAAATCTCTGTGGAAGGAGTGCGGTGTAACTTATAAGTTCACCACACCTTACCACCCTCAGGGTAATGGTCTGGTTGAGAGGTTTAATCGGACCTTGAAGGGCATGATTATGGGTCTGGAGGAACCCATGAGGCGTAAGTGGGACGTCCTCTTGCCATGCCTGCTGTTTGCGTACCGAGAGGTGCCACAGAAGTCATTGGGGTTCAGTCCCTTTGAGCTCTTGTATGGGCACCCGGTCAGAGGACCCTTGAGTTTGGTGAAGGAGGGCTGGGAGAAGGCTTCTAGTACACCCCCCCAGGATGTATACAGCTACATGCTGGCCTTTGGGAACCAAACTAGGCATTTCAGGCAACTCGCTCAGGCGAACCTGGAAGCCAGCCAGGAGGATATGAAACGGTGATACGACCAGAATGCCACTCTGGTCGAGTTTCAACCTGGGCAGAAAGTGTGGGTGATGGCACCAGTGGAGCCTTGTGTGCTCCAGCATAAGTGGACTGGGACTTATGAGGTGGTGGAGCGCAGGAGCGAAGTGACCTACCTAGTGGACTTACGGTCTCCTAGGAATCCTTTGAGGGTTCTCCATGTGAACCGCCTCAAACCACACTTTGAGAGCTCTTAGGTGACCATTCTCTTGGCTACAGATGTCGGGGCGGAAGAGGAGAGTGAACCTCTTCCTGACCTCCTGTCAGCCAAGGAGAAGGACGGGTCAGTGGATGGGGTGTACCTCTCTCCTACCCTGACCCCGGAACAGCAGAGGGAATGTCACCAGGTATTGGGTCAGTTCGCCTCCCTGTTCTCCCTGACCCCAGGAGTCACCCATTGGTGCGTCCATGATGTGGACACTGGAGACAGTCTGCCTGTGAAACAAACATTTTACAGGGTAGCTGATAAGGTCAGGGCCAGCATCAAGGAGGAGGTCTCCAAGATGCTAGCGCTAGGGGTGATTGAGCCATCCAGCAGCCCCTGGGCCAGCCCAGTGGTCCTTGTGCCAAAGCTGCTGCGCCGGGTGCCACTCCCAAACTTCGGTTCTGTGTGGATTACCGTGGACTCAATGCGGTCACTAAGACTGACGCGCACCCCATCCCCAGAGCTGATGAGCTCGTGGATCAGCTGGGAGCTGCCCGGTACCTCAGTACATTTGATTTGACATCGGGGTACTAGCAGATTGCCTTGACCGAGGGGGCTAAGGAGAGGTCAGCATTCTCAACGCCAGAGGGGCACTACCAGTTCAGGGTTATGTCCTTTGGGTTGAAGAACGCCCCTGCCACCTTCCAGAGACTGGTTAACCAGGTGCTGAGTGAGCTGGAGGAATTCAGCGCTGCTTACCTGGACGACATTGCAGTGTTCAGCTCCAGTTGGGAGGAACATTTGCAACACCTCTGTGAAGTATTGAAGGCCTTGCAGAGGGTGGGCCTAACTATCAAGGCAAGTAAGTGCCAGGGTGGGGAGCGGCCAGGTGGCGCCCCTACAGGCAAAGATTGATACCATCCTGGCGTGGGAACCCCCCAAGACCCAGACAGGAGTGAGGGCCTTTCTAGGACTCACTGGGTATTACAGACGGTTCGTGAAGGGGTATGGCACCCTCGTTGCCCCCCTGACAGAACTGACGTCCAAGAAACAGCCCAAGAAGGTGGTCTGGGCTGATGCCTGCCAGACCGCCTTTGATGCCCTGAAGTCTGCCATGTGCACCGCACCCGTGTTACGGGTGCCGGATTTCTCCAGAGAGTTTATCATGCAGACAGATGCTTCAAAGCATGGGGTGGGAGCAGTACTCTCACAATTGAACAACGAGGGCTTGGACCAACCCGTAGCTTTCATTAGCAGAAAGGCTACTTCCCAGGGAACAGAGGTGGAGTGCAATTGAAAGGGAGGCTTTTGCTGTGGTCTGGGCGCTGAAGAAGCTAAGGCCCTACTTGTTTGGGACCCACTTCTTGGTTCAGACCGACCACCGGCCCCTCAGATGGCTGATGCAGATGAGGGGTGAGAATCCAAAGCTGTTGAGGTGGTCCATCTCCCTACAGGGGATGGACTTCACGGTGGAACACCGTCCGGGAACAGAACACGCCAATGCTGATGGTCTGTCCAGATTTTTCCGCCTTAGTGATGAGAACTCCCATGAGGGTGGGGAGTTCCCCCCACTTTTCGGCTGAAGGGGACGCGTGTAAGACCTGGCATATCTTGGCGTGATTTCCCCTGACTTTTTGCCTCTACCTCCTTTGCTTTTAGATGCTTTGGGTACTTTGCCACTGCTGACCAGTGCCAAAGTACAGTAGTTCCCTGTGTAAAGTGTAATGGTAATTGGTTGGCCATGATTGGTATGTTTGCCTTGCTAGTAGAGTCCCTAGTGATGTGCACTGTGTGTGCCAGGGCTAGTAATGCAAAGGGTGCGTGGAGAAGGGAACTCAGGCCTGCAGTGTAGGGCCTGCACGCAGTTTGCTAAGTTAGCATGTTGTCCTGACAAGCGCAACCACTTGTCAGGCCTTACTTTCCCTTTTGCGTACACAGTGGGCACACCTGTGGTAGGTCCCAGGTAACCCTAGGGCAGGGTGCCGTGTAAGTAAAAGGCAGGACATATACTAAGGTGTGTGTTATGTCCTGACAGTGAAAAACACTCCATTTCGTTTTTCACTGGTGAAAGGCCATTCTGCCCAGGTCATGTGGGAGGTACCCTTCTTTGGAAAAGGGATGGGTATATGGACCCAAAAAAACAAAAAAACAAAAGTTTCCTTCTCCTGTTGATGTGATTAGGCAGAGATTATCTCCTCCTGGGCCTCTCTTTTCTCAACGTGAGAAAAAGGGATTAAGTGTGCGATAGAGTCTTATGCAGGTTGCCAAATTTACAATAAAATCATTCAATGCTTTGTGATTACACAGTCAAACGAAACAACTACACAGATGCAAAGGAATAAGATGTTTACCTATTTTATTAACCAGTACATTCTTCATTATTCATCCATATCAGTTAAAAACACTTTTCCATGTTATTTATTGAAAAAACATATACAATACATAATAATAAAACAAAGATATTTTGACAGAATCCGGGAGGCTGGGTATTGTGTTTGTTTGCCTAGTTTCCCATAAGTTTAAAATGGAGAGGTGAAGTTTGGTATGTATGAACTCACAGCGTCATAACCCATCTTTCTATGAAAGTGGTTTTGTCACTGTGTTCAGAAGCCACTCTTTTAGAAAGTGGCTGAGTTTTGTGCTTTAGGCATTTCTGTGAGTCTCTGTTGAATGTGGATTGACTGTCTGGATCTGAGAGGGGAGGGGGTGAGATGGCACCAGGCTGACCTGCAGCTGGAAAGTATGCGAGGAGAAGCCCCGGGAGGTGAAGAGGCCTGGGTTGCGGCTATAAAACAATTGACCCATCTCCTGCTGAGTGATTAAGGATCCAGACCCCTAGTATCAAAGGGAGAAAGGTGACACTGGGAGGGAGACACCCAGAACTGATTTAGGCAGGGGTCAGGGACCCCTGAGCACAACGAACTTCAAAGACATTTAGGGGTATATCTATAAGATCTGAAACCCCTGAACGTTGGAATGAAACAGAAATGAATTGAGACTGAAAAGGCTTGGACCCATTCTGTGGTCAAGAGGAACCTCTGCTAAAGAAGGAGCAACTGAAGAGACTGCTGTGGAAAGACCAATCCTTGCTTCGTGATCTGGGGCTGTTCTGCAGTTTGCTGTTCTAACTAAGGGAGAGGCTGTTGGGACTGTGCTTGGAGGTGCTGGGTCCCCCTGATTGAAGAAGACTGTGCTTTGTGCTGTGTCTTGTAACCCCAAGGGCCCGAGGTGAGCTGGCTCCCTGTTTGGAAACACAGTAACATAAAAGTTTCCGGAGAAGTTTCAAGCAACGCAGTGGGCGTGTGTTGTGGCAGCTTGAGACCCTCAGAAGGTGTGCCCTGAGATCTTGGACACACGGAGGAGAAGTGAGACTCGGACACGCTGGGTGCGTGTCGTGGTGCACAGGAGGCATTGGTGAAGAGTGCCTGGTGAACGTGTGCATCGACGGAGGAGTGAGTCTCGGACACGCAGGGTGCGTGTCGTGGTGCACAGGAGGCATCAGTGAGGAGCACCTGGTGAAGTGTGCACCGGAGGTGAAGTGAGACTCGGACACGCTGGGTGCGTGTCGCGTTGCACTGGAGGCGTTGGCGAGGAGCGCCTGGTCAATGCGTGTGTCAGAAGTGGAGGTAGTCTCGGACGCGCAGGGTGCATGTCGGGGTGCATATCTCAAACGGTGTCCTTACTTGGCCTAACGTTGAGTGGAGAGTCCCGGGTCGCGCATTTGTGACAGTGACGCATGACGGGGACTCCGGCTTCCAACATGAGGAAAGAACAAAAGAATTGCGGAAAGAACAAAAGAATTGCAGAAAGAAGGAACAGAGGTGCAGAAAGAGGCAAGAGGGGTGCAGAAAGAGGGAACAGTGGTGCAGAAAGAGGCCAGAGAGATGCAGAAAGAAACAAAAGAAGTGCAGAAAGAAGCAAGAGAGGTGCAGAAAGAGGGAGGAGGGGTGGAGAAAGAGGCAAGAGAGGTGCAGAAAGAGGGAAGAGGGATGCAGAAAGAGGCATGAGTGGTACAGAAAGAAGCAAGAGAGGTGCAGAAAGAAACAAAACAAGTGCAGAAAGAAGGAACAGAGGTGCAGAAAGAGGCAACAGGGGAGCAGAAAGAGGGATGCAGAAAGAGGCATGGGGGTACAGAAAGAAGCAAGAGAAGTGCAGAAAGAAAAAAAAGAAGTGCAGAAAGAAGGAACAGAGGGGCAGAGAGAGGCAAGAGGGGTGCAGAAAGAAGAAAGAGGGATGCAGAAAGAGGCATGAGGGGTACAGAAAGAAGCCAGAGAGGTGTAGAAAGAAGCAACAGAGGTGCAGAAAGAGGGAAGAGGGATGGAGAAAGAGGCATGAGGGGTACAGAAAGAAGCAAGAGAGGTGCAGAAAGAAGCAAGAGTAGTGCAGAAAGAAGGAACAGAGGTGCAGAAAGAGGCAAGAGGGGTGCAGAAAGAGGGAACAATGGTGCATAAAGAGGCAAGAGAGGTGTAGAAAGAAGCAAGAGAGGTGCAGGAAGAAGGGAGAGGGGTGGAGAAAGAGGCAAGAGAGGTGCAGAAAGAAGCAACAGAGATGCAGAAAGAAGCAAGAGAAATGCAGAAAGAGGCACGAGCGGAGCAGAAAGAAGCAAGAGATGTGCAGAAAAAAACTAAAGAAGTGCAGAAAGAAGGAACAGAGGTGCAGAAAGAGGCAAGAGGGGTGCAGAAGGAAGGAAAATGGTGCAGAAAGAGGCACGAAAGGTGCAGAAAGAAGCAACAGAGATGCAGAAAGGGGGAAGAGAGGTGGAGAAAGAGGCAAGAGGGGTGCAGAAAGAGGGAAGAGGGATGGAGAAAGAGGCATGAGAGGTACAGAAAGAAGCAAGAGAGGTGCAGAAAGAAGGAAGAGAGGTGCAGATAGAAGCCACACAGATGCAGAAAGGGGGAAGAGGGGTGGAGAAAGAGGCTAGAAGGGTGCAGAAAGTAGCAAGAGAGGTGCAGTAAGAAACAAAAGAAGTGCAGAAAGAAGGAACAGGTGCAGAAAAAGGCAAGGGGGTGCAGAAAGAGGGGAAACGGGTGCAGAAAGAGGTACAAGGGGTGCAGAAAGAAGCAAGAGAAGTGCAGAAAGAAGCAACAGAGGTGCAGAAAGGGGGAAGAGGGATAGAGAAAGAGGCAAGAGGGGTGCAGAAAGAGGGACCAACGGTGCAGAAAGAGGCAAGAGAGGTGCAGAAAGAAGCAAGAGAGGTGCAGAAAGAGGGAAGAGGGGTGGAGAAAGAGGCAAGAGAGGTGCAGAAAGAAGCAACTGAGATGCAGAAAAAAGCAAGAGAAATGCAGAAAGAGGCACGAGCAGTGCAGAAAGCAGCAAGAGATGTGCAGAAAAAAACTAAAGAAGTGCAGAAAGAAGGAACAGAGGTGCAGAAAGAGGCAAGAGGGGTGCAGAAAGAAGGAAAATGGTGCAGAAAGAGGCACAAGAGGTGCAGAAAGAAGCAACAGAGATGCAGAAAGGGGGAAGAGGGGTGGAGAAAGAGGCAAGAGGGGTGCAGAAAGAGGGAAGAGGGATGCAGAAAGAGGCATGAGGGGTACAGAAAGAAGCAAGAGAGGTGCAGAAAGAAGGGAGGTGCAGATAGAAGCCACAGAGATGCAGAAAGGGGGAAGAGGGGTGGAGAAAGAGGCTAGAGGGGTGCAGAAAGTAGCAAGAGAGGTGCAGTAAGAAACAAAAGAAGTGCAGAAAGAAGGAACAGAGGTGCAGAAAAAGGCAAGGGGGTGCAGAAAGAGGGGAAACGGGTGCAGAAAGAGGTACAAGGGGTGCAGAAAGAAGCAAGAGAAGTGCAGAAAGAAGCAACAGAGGTGCATAAAGGGGGAAGAGGGGTGGAGAAAGAGGCAAGAGGGGTGCAGAAAGAGGGACCAACGGTGCAGAAAGAGGCAAGAGAGGTGCAGAAAGAAGCAAGAGAGGTGCAGAAAGAGGGAAGAGGGGTGGAGAAAGAGGCAAGAGAGGTGCAGAAAGAAGCAACAGAGATGCAGAAAGAAGCAAGAGACATGCAGAAAAAGGCACAAGTGGTGCAGAAAGAAGCAGGAGATGTGCAGAAAGAAACAAAAGAAGTGCAGAAAGAAGGAACAGAGGTGCAGAAAGAGGGAAGAGGGTGGAGAAACGGGGAAGAGAGGTGCAGAAAGAAGCCACAGAGATGCAGAAAGGGGGAAGAGAGGTGCAGAAAGAAACATAAGAAGTGCAAAAAGAATGAAGAGAGGTGCAGAAAAAGGCAAGTGGGTGCAGAAAGAGGGAAGAGGGATGTAGAAAGAGGCACGATGGGTGCAGTAAGAAGCAAGAGAAGTGCAGGAAGAAGCAAGAGAAGTGCATAAAAAAGCAACAGAGGTGCAGAAACGGAGAAGAGGGATGGAGAAAGAGGCAAGAGGGGTGCAGAAAGAAGGAACAGAGGTGCAGAAAGAGGCAAGAGGGGTGCAGAAAATGGGAAGATAGGTGTAGAAAGAAGCAAGAGAGGTGCAGAAAGCAACAGAGATGCAGAAAGAAGCAAGAGAAATGCAGATAGAGGCACGAGCGGTGCAGAAAAAGCAAGAGATGTGCAAAAGAAACAAAAGAAGTGCAAAAAGAAGGAACAGAGGTGCAGAAAGAGGCAAGAGGGGTTCAGAAAGAAGGACAAATGGTGCAAAAAGAGGCAAGAGAGGTGCAGAAAGAAGCAACGGAGAAGCAGAAAGGGGGAAGAGAGGTGGAGAAAGAGGCAAGAGGGGTGCAGAAAGAGGGAAGAGGGATGCAGAAAGATGCATGAGGGGTACAGAAAGAAGCAAGAGAGGTGCAGAAAGAGGGAAGATAGGTGCAGAAAGAAGTCACGGAGATGCAGAAAGGGGGAAGAGGGGTGGAGAAAGAGGCTAGAGGGGTGCAGAAAGAAGCAAGAGAGGTGCAGTAAGAAACAAAAGAAGTGCAGAAAGAAGGAACAGGGGTGCAGAAAAAGGCAAGGGGGTGCAAAAAGAGGGAAAAGGGGTGCAGACAGAGGCACGAGGGGTACAGAAAGAAGCAACAGAGGTGCAGAAAGGGGGAAGAGGGGTGGATAAATAGGCAAGAGGGGTGCAGAAAGAGGGACCAACGGTGCAGAAAGAGGCAAGAGAGGTGCAGAAAGAAGCAAGAGAGGTGCAGAAAGAGGGAAGAGGGGTGCAGAATGAAGCAAGAGATGTGCAGAAAGAAACAAAAGAAGTGCAGAAAGAAGGCACAGAGGTGGAGAAAGAGGGAAGAGGGTGGAGAAACGGGGAAGAGAGGTACAGAAAGAAGCCACAGAGATGCAGAAATAGGGAAGAGAGGTGGAGAAAGAGTCAAGAGGGGTGCAGAAAGAAGCAAGAGAGGTGCAGAAAGAAACAAAACAAGTGCAGAAAGAACGAAAAGAGGTGCAGATAAAGGCAAGGGGTGCAGAAAGAGGGGTGCAGAAATAAGCAAGATAGGTGCAGAAAGAAGCAACGGAGATGCACAACGGGGGAAGAGAGGTGGAGAAAGAGGCAAGAGGGGTGCAGAAAGAGGGAAGAGGCGTGAAGAAAGAGGCACGAGGGGAACAGTAAGAAGCAAGAGAAGTGCAGAAAGATGCAAGAGAAGTGTAGAAAAAAGCAACAGAGGTGCAGAAAGGGAGAAGAGGGGTGGAGAAAGAGGCAAAGGGGTGCAGAAAGAGGGAACAATGGTGAAGAAAGAAGCAAGAGAGTTACAGAAAGAAGCAAGAGAGGTGCATAAAGAGGGAAGAAGGGTGGAGAAAGAGGCAAGAGAGGTGCAGAAAGAAGCAACAGAGATGCAGAAAGGGGGAAGAGGGGTGAAGAAAGAGGCAAGAGAGATGCAGAAAGAGGGAAGAGGGATGCAGAAAGAGGCATGAGGGGTACAGAAAGAAGCAGGAGAGGTGCAGAAAGAAACAAAAGAAGTACAGAAAGGAGGAGCAGAGGTGCAGAAAGAGGCAAGAGGGGAGCAGAAAGAGGGAATAGGGATGCAGAAAGAGGTGTGGGGGTACAGAAAGAAGCCAGAGAGGTGTAGAAAGAAGCAAGAGAAGTGCAGAAAGAAGCAACAGAGGTGCAGAAAGAGGGAAGAGGGATGCAGAAAGAGGCATGAGGGATACAGAAAGATGCAAGAGAGGTGCAGAAAGAAGCAAGAGAAGTGCAGAAAGAAGAAACAAAGGTGCAGAAAGAAGAAAAATATGTGAAGAAAAAAACTAAAGAAGTGCAGAAAGAAGGAACAGAGGTGCAGAAAGAGGCACGAGAGGTGCAGAAAGAAGCAACAGAGATGCAGAAAGGGGGAAGAGAGGTGGAGAAAGAGGCAAGAGGGGTACAGAAAGAAGCAAGAGAGGTGCAGAAAGAAGGAAGAGAGGTGCAGATAGAAGCCACAGAGATGCAGAAAGGGGGAAGAGGGGTGGAGAAAGAGGCTAGAGGGTGCAGAAAGTAGCAAGAGAGGTGCAGTAAGAAACAAAAGAAGTGCAGAAAGAAGGAACAGAGGTGCAGAAAAAGGCAAGGGGGTGCAGAAAGAGGGGAAACGGGTGCAGAAAGAGGTACAAGGGGTGCAGAATGAAGCAAGAGAAGTGCAGAAAGAAGCAACAGAGGTGCAGAAAGGGGGAAGAGGGGTAGAGAAAGAGGCAAGAGGGATGCAGAAAGAGGGACCAACGGTGCAGAAAGAGGCAAGAGAGGTGCAGAAAGAAGCAAGAGAGGTGCAGAAAGAGGGAAGAGGGGTGGAGAAAGAGGCAAGAGAGGTGCAGAAAAAAGCAACAGAGATGCAGAAAGAAGCAAGAGAAATGCAGAAAGAGGCACGAGAGGTGCAGAAAGAAGCAAGAGATGTGCAGAAAAAAACTAAAGAAGTGCAGAAAGAAGGAACAGAGGTGCAGAAAGAGGCAAGAGGGGAACAGAAAGAAGGAAAATGGTGCAGAAAGAGGCACGAGAGGTGCAGAAAGAAGCAACAGAGATGCAGAAAGGGGGAAGAGAGGTGGAGAAAGAGGCAAGAGGGGTGCAGAAAGAGGGATGCAGAAAGAGGCATGAGGGGAACAGAAAGAAGCAAGAGAGGTGCAGAAAGAAGGAAGAGACATGCAGAAAAAGGCACAAGTGGTGCAGAAAGAAGCAAGAGATGTGCAGAAAGAAACAAAAGAAGTGCAGAAAGAAGGAACAGAGGTGCAGAAAGAGGGAAGAGGGTGGAGAAACGGGGAAGAGAGGTGCAGAAAGAAGCCACAGAGATGCAGAAAGGGGGAAGAGAGGTGCAGAAAGAAACAAAAGAAGTGCAAAAAGAATGAAGAGAGGTGCAGAAAAAGGCAAGTGGGTGCAGAAAGAGGGAAGAGGGGTGTAGAAAGAGGCACGATGGGTGCAGTAAGAAGCAAGAGAAGTGCAGGAAGAAGCAAGAGAAGTGCATAAAAAAGCAATAGAGGTGCAGAAAGGGAGAAGAGGGATGGAGAAAGAGGCAAGAGGGGTGCAGAAAGAAGGAACAGAGGTGCAGAAAGGCAAGAGGGGTGCAGAAAGAGGGAAGATAGGTGTAGAAAGAAGCAAGAGAGGTGCAGAAAGCAACAGAGATGCAGAAAGAAGCAAGAGAAATGAAGATAGAGGCACGAGCGGTGCAGAAAAAAGCAAGAGATGTGCAAAACGAAACAAAAGAAGTGCAGAAAGAAGGAACAGAGGTGCAGAAAGAGGCAAGAGGGGTTCAGAAAGAAGGACAAATGGTGCAAAAAGAGGCAAGAGAGGTGCAGAAAGAAGCAACGGAGAAGCAGAAAGGGGGAAGAGAGGTGGAGAAAGAGGCAAGAGGGGTGCAGAAAGAGGGAAGAGGGATGCAGAAAGATGCATGAGGGGTACAGAAAGAAGCAAGAGAGGTGCAGAAAGAGGGAAGAGAGGTGCAGAAAGAAGTCACGGAGATGCAGAAAGGGGGAAGAGGGTGGAGAAAGAGGCTAGAGGGGTGCAGAAAGAAGCAAGAGAGGTGCAGTAAGAAACAAAAGAAGTGCAGAAAGAAGGAACAGAGGTGCAGAAAAAGGCAAGGGGTGCAGAAAGAGGGAAAAGGGTGCAGACAGAGGCACGAGGGGTACAGAAAGAAGCAACAGAGGTGCAGAAAGGGGGAAGAGGGGTGGATAAATAGGCAAGAGGGGTGCAGAAAGAGGGACCAACGGTGCAGAAAGAGGCAAGAGAGGTGCAGAAAGAAGCAAGAGAGGTGCAGAAAGAGGGAAGAGGGGTAGAAAAAGAGGCAAGAGAGGTGCAGAAAGAAGCAACAGAGATGCAGAAAGAAGCAAGAGAAATGCAGAAAGAGGCACGAGCGGTGCAGAAAGAAGCAAGAGATGTGCAGAAAGAAACAAAAGAAGTGCAGAAAGAAGGCACAGAGGTGGAGAAAGAGGGAAGAGGGTGGAGAAACGGGGAAGAGAGGTACAGAAAGAAGCCACAGAGATGCAGAAATAGGGAAGAGAGGTGGAGAAGGAGTCAAGAGGGGTGCAGAAAGAAGCAAGAGAGGTGCAGAAAGAAACAAAACAAGTGCAGAAAGAAGGAACAGAGGTGCAGAAAAAGGCAAGGGGGTGCAGAAAGAGGGGAAATGGGTGCAGAAAGAGGTACAAGGGGTGCAGAAAGAAGCAAGAGAAGTGCAGAAAGAAGCAACAGAGGTGCAGAAAGGGGGAAGAGGGGTGGAGAAAGAGGCAAGAGGGGTGCAGAAAGAGGGACCAACCGTGCAGAAAGAGGCAAGAGAGGTGCAGAAAGAAGCAAGAGAGGTGCAGAAAGAGGGAAGAGGGGTGGAGAAAGAGGCAAGAGAGGTGCAGCAGAAAGAAGCAACAGAGATGCAGAAAGAAGCAAGAGACATGCAGAAAAAGGCACAAGTGGTGCAGAAAGAAGCAAGAGATGTGCAGAAAGAAACAAAAGAAGTGCAGAAAGAAGGAACAGAGGTGCAGAAAGAGGGAAGAGGGTGGAGAAACGGGGAAGAGAGGTGCAGAAAGAAGCCACAGAGATGCAGAAAGGGGGAAGAGAGGTGCAGAAAGAAACAAAAGAAGTGCAAAAAGAATGAAGAGAGGTGCAGAAAAAGGCAAGTGGGTGCAGAAAGAGGGAAGAGGGGTGTAGAAAGAGGCACAATGGGTGCAGTAAGAAGCAAGAGAAGTACAGGAAGAAGCAAGAGAAGTGCATAAAAAAGCAACAGAGGTGCAGAAAGGGAGAAGAGGGATGGAGAAAGAGGCAAGAGGGGTGCAGAAAGAAGGAACAGAGGTGCAGAAAGAGGCAAGAGGGGTGCAGAAAGAGGGAAGATAGGTGTAGAAAGAAGCAAGAGAGGTGCAGAAAGCAACAGAGATGCAGAAAGAAGCAAGAGAAATGAAGATAGAGGCACGAGCGGTGCAGAAAAAAAAGAAAGATATGTGCAAAACGAAACAAAAGAAGTGCAGAAAGAAGGAACAGAGGTGCAGAAAGAGGCAAGAGGGGTTCAGAAAGAAGGACAAATGGTGCAAAAAGAGGCAAGAGAGGTGCAGAAAGAAGCAACGGAGAAGCAGAAAGGGGGAAGAGAGGTGGAGAAAGAGGCAAGAGGGGTGCAGAAAGAGGGAAGAGGGATGCAGAAAGATGCATGAGGGGTACAGAAAGAAGCAAGAGAGGTGCAGAAAGAGGGAAGAGAGGTGCAGAAAGAAGTCACGGAGATGCAGAAAGGGGGAAGAGGGGTGGAGAAAGAGGCTAGAGGGGTGCAGAAAGAAGCAAGAGAGGTGCAGTAAGAAACAAAAGAAGTGCAGAAAGAAGGAACAGAGGTGCAGAAAAAGGCAAGGGGGTGCAGAAAGAGGGAAAAGGGGTGCAGACAGAGGCACGAGGGGTACAGAAAGAAGCAACAGAGGTGCAGAAAGGGGGAAGAGGGGTGGATAAATAGGCAAGAGGGGTGCAGAAAGAGGGACCAACGGTGCAGAAAGAGGCAAGAGAGGTGCAGAAAGAAGCAAGAGAGGTGCAGAAAGAGGGAAGAGGGGTAGAAAAAGAGGCAAGAGAGGTGCAGAAAGAAGCAACAGAGATGCAGAAAGAAGCAAGAGAAATGCAGAAAGAGGCACGAGCGGTGCAGAAAGAAGCAAGAGATGTGCAGAAAGAAACAAAAGAAGTGCAGAAAGAAGGCACAGAGGTGGAGAAAGAGGGAAGAGGGTGGAGAAACGGGGAAGAGAGGTACAGAAAGAAGCCACAGAGATGCAGAAATAGGGAAGAGAGGTGGAGAAGGAGTCAAGAGGGGTGCAGAAAGAAGCAAGAGAGGTGCAGAAAGAAACAAAACAAGTGCAGAAAGAACGAATAGAGGTGCAGATAAAGGCAAGGGGTGCAGAAAGAGGGAAGAGGGGTGCAGAAATAAGCAAGAGAAGTGCAGAAAGAAGCAACAGAGGTGCAGAAAGGGGGAAGAGGGGTGGAGAAAGAGGCGAGAGGGGTGTAGAAAGAAGCAAGATAGGTGCAGAAAGAAGCAACGGAGATGCACAACAGGGGAAGAGAGGTGGAGAAAGAGGCAAGAGGGGTGCATGCAGAAAGAGGGAAGAGGCGTGAAGAAAGAGGCACGAGGGGTACAGTAAGAAGCAAGAGAAGTGCAGAAAGAAGCAAGAGAAGTGTAGAAAAAAGCAACAGAGTTGCAGAAAGGGAGAAGAGGGGTGGAGAAAGAGGCAAAGGGGTGCAGAAAGATGGAACAATGATGAAGAAAGAAGCAAGAGAGTTACAGAAAGAAGCAAGAGAGGTGCATAAAGAGGGAAGAAGGGTGGAGAAAGAGGCAAGAGAGGTGCAGAAAGAAGCAACAGAGATGCAGAAAGGGGGAAGAGGGGTGAAGAAAGAGGCAAGAGGGATGCAGAAAGAGGGAAGAGGGATGCAGAAAGAGGCATGAGGGGTACAGAAAGAAGCAGGAGAGGTGCAGAAAGAAACAAAAGAAGTACAGAAAGGAGGAGCAGAGGTGCAGAAAGAGGCAAGAGGGGAGCAGAAAGAGGGAATAGGGATGCAGAAAGAGGCGTGGGGGTACAGAAAGAAGCCAGAGAGGTGTAGAAAGAAGCAGGAGAAGTGCAGAAAGAAGCAACAGAGGTGCAGAAAGAGGGAAGAGGGATGCAGAAAGAGGCATGAGGGGTACAGAAAGAAGCAAGAGAGGTGCAGAAAGAAGCAAGAGAAGTGCAGAAAGAAGAAACAGAGGTGCAGAAAGAGGAAGGAGGGGTGCAGAAAGAGGGAACAATGGTGCATAAAGAGGCAGGAGAGGTGTAGAAAGAAGCAAGAGAGGTGCAGGAAGAGGGAAGAGGGGTGGAGAAAGAGGCAAGAGAGGTGCAGAAAGAAGCAGCAGAGATGCAGAAAGAAGCAAGAGAAATGCAGAAAGAGGCACGAGCGGTGCAGAAAGAAGCAAGAGATGTGCAGAAAGAAACAAAAGAAGTGCAGAAAGAAGGCACAGAGGTGGAGAAAGAGGGAAGAGGGTGGAGAAACGGGGAAGAGAGGTACAGAAAGAAGCCACAGAGATGCAGAAATGGGGAAGAGGGGTGGAGAAAGAGTCAAGAGGGGTGCAGAAAGAAGCAAGAGAGGTGCAGAAAGAAACAAAAGAAGTGCAGAAAGAACAAAAAGAGGTGCAGATAAAGGCAAGGGGTGCAGAAAGAGGGAAGAGGGGTGCAGAAATAAGCAAGAGAAGTGCAGAAAGAAGCAACAGAGGTGCAGAAAGGGGGAAGAGGGGTGGAGAAAGAGGCGAGAGGGGTGTAGAAAGAAGCAAGATAGGTGCAGAAAGAAGCAACGGAGAAGCACAACAGGGGAAGAGAGGTGGAGAAAGAGGCAAGAGGGGTGCAGAAAGAGGGAAGAGGCGTGAAGAAAGAGGCACGAGGGGTACAGTAAGTAGCAAGAGAAGTGCAGAAAGAAGCAAGAGAAGTGTAGAAAAAAGCAACAGAGGTGCAGAAAGGGAGAAGAGGGGTGGAGAAAGAGGCAAGAGGGGTGCAGAAAGAGGGAACAATGGTGCTGAAAGAAGCAAGAGAGTTACAGAAAGAAGCAAGAGAGGTGCATAAAGAGGGAAGAATGGTGGAGAAAGAGGCAAGAGAGGTGCAGAAAGAAGCAACAGAGATACAGAAAGGGGGAAGAGGGGTGAAGAAAGAGGCAAGAGGGATGCAGAAAGAGGCATGAGGGGTACAGAAAGAAGCAAGAGACGTGCAGAAAGAAACAAAAGAAGTGCAGAAAGGAGGAGCAGAGGTGCAGAAAGAGGCAAGAGGGGAGCAGAAAGAGGGAATAGGGATGCAGAAAGAGGCACGAGGGGTACAGAAAGAAGCAAGAGAAGTGAGGAAAGAAGCAAGAGAAGTGCAGAAAGAAGCAACAGAGGTGCAGAAAGGGGGAAGAGGGGTGGAGAAAGAGGCAAGAGGGGTGCAGAAGGAGGGAAGCGGGATGCAGGAAGAGGCATGAGGGGTACAGAAAGAGGGGACAGTGGTGCAGAAAGAGGCAAGAGGGGTGCAGAAAGAGGGAAAAATGGTGCTGAAAGAGGCAATAGAGGTACAGAAAGAAGCAAGAGAGGTGCAGAAAGCGGGAAGAAGGGTGGAGAAAGTGGCAACAGAGGTGCAGAAAGAAGCAACAGAGATGCAGAAAGGGGGAAGAGGGGTGGAGAAAGAGGCAAGAGGGATGCAGAAAGAGGGAAGAGGGATGCAGAAACAGGCATGAGGGGGACAGAAAGAAGCAGGAGAGGTGCAGAAACAAACAAAAGAAGTGCAGAAAGAAGGAACAGAGGTGCAGAAAGAGGCAAGAGGGGAGCAGGAAGAGGGATGCAGAAAGAGGTATGGAGAGGTGTGGTGCAGCGGCCAGGGCAGCTGACTTCAGAGCACAGGGTTCATGGTTCGATCCCCTGCTCCGGCGGCAGCTCAGCTCAGCACCATGTGACTCTGGGCAATAGCTCACTTAATTTCCACTCCGGCCCCCAGCGCCTTGAGACCCGTAAGGGTGAGTAGCTGCGCTATATAAAAACGGACTTACAGAGAGAAGCAAGAGAGGTGCAGAAAGAAACAAAAGAAGTGTAGAAAGAAGGAGCAGAGGGGCAGAGAGAGGCAAGAGGGGTGGAAAAAGAGGGATTAGGGATGCAGAAAGAGGCACCAGCGGTGCAGAAAGAAGCAAGAGATGTGCAGAAAGAAACAAAAGAAGTGCAGAAAGAAGGAACAGAGGTGCAGAAAGAGGGAAGAGGGTGGAGAAATATGGAAGAGAGGTGCAGAAAGAAGCCACAGAGATGCAGAAAGGGGGAAGAGGGGTGGAGAAAGAGTCAAGAGGGGTACAGAAAGAAGCAAGAGAGGTGTAGAAAGAAACAAAACAAGTGCAGAAAGAACGAACAGAGGTGCAGATAAAGGCAAGGGGTGCAGAAATAGGGAAGAGGGGTGCAGAAAGAAGCAAGAGAAATGCAGAAAGAAGCAAGAGAAGTACAGAAAGAAGCAACAGAGGTGCAGAAGTGGGAAGAGGGGAGGAGAAAGAGGCAAGAGGGGTGCAGAAAGAGGGAAAAATGGTACAGAAAGAGGCAAGAGAGGTGCAGAAAGAAGCAAGAAAGGTGCAGAAAGAAGCAATGGAGATGCAGAAAGGGGGAAGAGGTGTGCAGAAAGAGGGAAGAGGGATGCAGAAAGAGGCATGAGGGATACAGAAAGAAGCAAGAGAGGTGCAGAAAGACTGAAGAGAGTGGAGAAAGAGGGAAGAGAGGTACAGAAAGAAGCCACAGAGATGCAGAAAGGGGGAAGAGGGGTGGAGAAAGAGGCAAGAGGGGTGGAGAAAGAGGCAAGAGGGGTGCAGAAAAAAGCAAGAGACGTGCAGAAAGAAACAAAAGAAGTGCAGAAAGAAGGAACAGAGGTGCTGAAAAAGGCAAGGGGGTGCAGAAAGAGGGAAGAGGGGTGCAGAAAGAGGCATGAGGGGTACAGAAAGAAGCAGGAGAAGTGCAGAAAGAAGCAAGAGAAATGCAGAAAGAAGCAACAGAGGTGCAGAAAGGGAGGAGGGGTGGAGAAAGAGGCACGAGGGGTGCAGAAGGAGGGAAGCAGGATGCAAAAAGAGGCGTTAGGGGTACAGAAAGAGGGAACAGTGGTGCAGAAAGAGGCAAGAGAGGTGCAGTAAGAGGAAAGAGCAGTGGAGAAAGAGGCAAGAGAGGTTCAGTAAGAAGCAACAGAGATGCAGAAACGGGAAGAGGGGTGGAGAAATAGGTAAGAGGGATGCAGAAAGAGAGAAGAGGGATGGAGAAAGAGGCATGAGGGGTACAGAAAGAAGCAGGAGAGGTGCAGAAAGAAACAAAAGAAGTGCAGAAAGAAGGAACAGAGGTGCAGAAAGAGGCAAGAGGGGAGCAGAAAGAGGGAAGAGGGATGCAGAAAGAGGCATGGGGGTACAGAGAGAAGCAAGAGAGGTGCAGAAAGAAACAAAAGAAGTGTAGAAAGAAGGAGCAGAGGGGCAGAGAGAGGCAAGAGGGGTGCAAAAAGAGATATTAGGGATGGAGAAAGAGGCACCAGCGGTGCAGAAAGAAGCAAGAGATGTGCAGAAAGAAACAAAAGAAGTGCAGAAAGAAGGAACAGAGGTGCAGAAAGAGGGAAGAAGGGTGGAGAAAGATGGAAGAGAGGTGCAGAAAGAAGCCACAGAGATGCAGAAAGGGGGAAGAGGGGTGGAGAAAGAGTCAAGAGGGGTACAGAAAGAAGCAAGAGAGGTGCAGAAAGAAACAAAAGAAGTGCAGAAAGAACAAACAGAGGTGCAGATAAAGGCAAAGGGTGCAGAAAGAGGGAAGAGGGGTGCAGAAAGAAGGAAGAGAAATGCAGAAAGAAGGAAGAGAAGTACAGAAAGAAGCAACAGAGGTGCAGAAGTGGGAAGAGGGGTGGAGAAAGAGGCGAGAGGGGTGCAGAAAGAGGGAAAAATTGTACAGAAAGAGGCAAGAGAGGTGCAGAAAGAAGCAAGAGAGGTGCAGAAAGAAGCAATGGAGATGCAGAAAGGGGGAAGAGAGGTGGAGAAAGAGGCAAGAGGGGTGCAGAAAGAGGCAAGAGGGGTGCAGAAAGAGGGAAGAGGGATGCAGAAAGAGGCATGAGGGATACAGAAAGAAGCAAGAGAGGTGCAGAAAGACTGAAGAGGGTGGAGAAAGAGGGAAGAGAGGTGCAGAAAGAAGCCACAGAGATACAGAAAGGGGGAAGAGGGGTGGAGAAAGAGGCAAGAGGGGTGGAGAAAGAGGCAAGAGGGGTGCAGAAAAAAGCAAGAGACGTGCAGAAAGAAACAAAAGAAGTGCAGAAAGAAGGAACAGAGGTGCAGAAAAAGGCAAGGGGGTGCAGAAAGAGGGAAGAGGGGTGCAGAAAGAGTCACGAGGGGTACAGAAAGAAGCAGGAGAAGTGCAGAAAGAAGCAAGAGAAATGCAGAAAGAAGCAACAGAGGTGCAGAAAGGGAGAAGGGGTGGAGAAAGAGGCAAGAGGGGTGCAGAAGGAGGGAAGCAGGATGCAAAAAGAGGCATGAGGGGTACAGAAAGAGGGAACAGTGGTGCAGAAAGAGGCAAGAGAGGTGCAGTAAGAGGAAAGAGCGGTGGAGAAAGAGGCAAGAGAGGTTCAGTAAGAAGCAACAGAGATGCAGAAAGGGGGAAGAGGGGTGGAGAAATAGGCAAGAGGGATGCAGAAAGAGAGAAGAGGGATGGAGAAAGAGGCATGAGGAGTACAGAAAGAAGCAAAAGGGGTGCAGAAGGTCTACTTCTTTAAAAGAAAATTGAATGTATCCTTGTATAAACAGTCATTTACTACAAACAAACAGCAAAGATGTGAATTGCCAAAAAATAGGTATTCTTCATGCAAAAAAATGTAATCCCTGTGCATGTAACTTCGAATTGGGTTAAATCAACCTTTATTTATTATATTTTATTGTAATATTTCAGCTTCATATAAAGTCTATCATCCATATAAACACTTTATGTTCTGTTCATTGCCTTTGTCTAGCGCTTCCCTATCGTTTGGTCGTGGCCCCAAAGCGCTTTGTGAATCTGGGATTCTCATTGCCCGAGACAACGATAAGTATTCGCCTAGCCCTTCTCTTTCTTATGATCGGTCATTTTCCAGTTGCCTAGTGGTCACGTATACTAATGCCCTACTTTCTCACAACGAGAAATTTGTTAAACTTATAAACTCGTTCAAGCTCATTCACTTTTTATTTCTTTGTTGTACATAAATTGTGTGTTGATATAACTTGTTTGATACTGACACATGTGCTGTGCAGTAGTCTGGTACGTATAGTACACTGAGTTATTAATTTATTTAGCCTGCCGTCACTTGTAATGGCCTGATGCGTGTGCGTACACACGCACACACATATGTGCTGTGCAGTAGTCTGGTATGTACAGTAGAGACTCAGTGATTTAAAAATGTATTTGGTCTCTAGTCACTTGAAGTGGTCTAATGTGTGCGCGTGCACGCACCACACACAAACACGCACACACGCACATATGTGTGCAGTGCAGCATCGTGGCTGGTACGTACAGTAAACACTGGGTGAAATGTAGCCTCTCGTCACCTGAAGATGTCTGACGCACACGTGTTTTGTCCTATTTGCAGAAAGGACTGCAGACATATTTTCTTTAAATTCGTCTTCTGGTGGAACCACCGGGGGTGTAGCAGAGGGCACCGTGGGGCCACCCTGACCCAGCACAGTAAACGACGCGCACTCTGCAGCTCTCTCTGTCCTGTGTAGGGTCTGGGTGTATCGGCTCTGCGCCATGCACACCCTGCATCTAACAGCTCTACCTGGTCACATCTGGGTGCACCGGCTCTGGACGGCGCACACCCTGGATCTAACAGCAATTCCTGTGTAACCTACTGGACTGAGTCATCTGCAATCGCAACTAGATGTGAATTGTGAGCCCTGCTATCCGCAGTGTAGATCGAAGGCAGTAGTCAGCACAGACATCGAAGAATGCTTTTAGTCACTTCCTGTTTACAAAATTCGAGGACATAGAGTACAATTCTCTCTGCAATAAATAAATCATGTCTCAATTTAAATTGTGAGCTCTGCTAACCGCAGTGTAGGTGTATGGAACAAAAGATGAAACATTTATGGAATACACTGTCGAAATATCTAGGTTTCAAGGACGTTATAGTTAGTTGCCTACTGGACTCTGAAATTAATGAATGAGACTGAATTTGAATTGTGAGCCCTGCTGAGCACAGTGTAAGCCGGAGGCAGCGGTCAGGAAGGGCCTACAGCCACGTGGCGTTGACTTGAGCTGCATACAGTTAGTGGTAGGTTTGGCGCTCAGCATGTGCGCAGCCAGCGATGATGCAATGTATCTTGCCTACTGGACTGCGTCATCTGCAATTGCGACTCGATCTGAATTGTGAGCCCTGCTGACCACAGTGTAGGCCGGAGGCAGTGGTCAGGAAGAGCCCAGAGCCACGTGGCATTGACTCGAGCTGCATAGAGTTAGTGGTAGGTGTGGCGCTCAGCGTGTGCGCAGCCAGCGATCATGCAATGTCTGTTGCCTACTGGACTGCGTCATCTGCAATCGCGACTCGATCTGAATTGTGAGCCCTGCTGACCGCAGTGTAGGCCGGAGGCAGTGGTCAGGAAGAGTCCACAGCCACGTGGCATTGACTTGAGCTGCATAGAGTTAGTGGTAGGTGTGGCGCTCAGCATGTGTGCAGCCAGCGATGATGCAATATCTCTTGCCTACTGGACTGCGTCATCTGCAATCGCGACTCGATCTGAATTGTGAGCCCTGCTGACCGCAGTGTAGATCGAAGGCAGTAGTCAGCACAGACATAAAGGAATGCTTTTTGTCACTTCCTCTTGACAACATTCGAGGACTTAGAGTACAATTCTGTCTGCAATTAATAAATTAAGACTGAATTCAAATTGTGAGCTCTGCTGTCCGCAGTGTAGACTGCCATTCAGTGTTCCTTTGGACTTGCAACATGAATTTCGTCATTGTACTAAAGCTATAACTGATATAAAACAAGTTCTTGAAGCAAGGATACTAAAAGGATATTATGTAGGTTTTGGGGACGTAATACTTAGTTGCCTACTGGACTCTGCAATTAATGAATCAAGAGTCAATTTTAAATGTGAGCCCTGATGACCGCAGTGTAGGCCGGAGGCAGCGGTCAGCAAGGGCCCACAACCACGTGGCGTTGAGTTGAGTTGAGCTGTACAGTTAGTGTCACCTGAAGCAACCAGCGTGTGTGGAGCCTGCGATGATGCGTGGTCCGGGCGGGCTGCACTGGTAGCAATGTCTTTTGCCTAATTAATTCTGTCTTAATAAGTCCACGTGGCATTGACTTGTGGTGTACAGAGTTAGTGGCACCTGAAGCACTCAGTGTGTGTGCAGTCTGCGATGATGCGTGGTCCGGGCGGGCCGCACTGGGATCAATGTCTCTTCCCTACTGGAGTGCGTCATCTGCAATCGCGACTCGATCTGAATTGTGAGCCCTGCTGTCCGCAGTGTAGATCGAAGGCAGTAGACTGTATAGACATAAGTCTGTGGTGCTCTGCTGCTGGGTTCGCAGGGGGCCTGTGTCGAGGAGGCCGGCGGTCACGGCGGAGGCCTCGTGGCAGGGTGAGGGCTGCCGCCCTGTCAGACGCTTTGGCCTTCCCACAAGTGAACCACGCCCAGAGCCCCAGCCTATTTATTCATACTCCTATGCTGGGGTGGCATACGTTGGACCAGCACTTCGCTTCCGCTTCCGGGGGGGACAACACAGCTACATGACCGAGATCTTCCCCACTGCCTGAGGTAACATGGTTGCGTCTATTGTCCACAACACTACAAGCACCAGCAGTATATGTCCACATGGAGAGGTTTGTGCTCTGCATAGTGAGGTCTGTCCACCACATCACCGCTACACTTGGTATTGTGTGCATTTTTATTGATGGGTAACTTGCGTCCTTCACACATACTTGGTTGCGACATCTCACAAGATTCAGCTATTGTGTGGCTGAGGGACCATGCCGTTTTTGGAAGGTCCGCTGTCCTGTTCTGCGCTGCCTCGGTGATAGTAGGGAGGGGGGTGGTCTGGGGGGGAGTTCCTGAGGGTGATGGCAGTGGGTGTTGTGGCTTTCTTGGGTGTCGGAGCTGCATGATCAGTAGCTCTATGACATGTGTTGGTCTTCAGATGTGGTTCTGGGCTAGGCTCCCTTTCACACTGTAGGTAGTTGTCCTGCTTTACACCAGTAAAAGGCAGATGTTAAATTCCTACTGCTAACGCAGCTTATCGCCTGTTTTTGAATCGCACCCCAGATTTGGCTGCTTGTTGAAAATATCGGGAAGTGGTGTTTTCGTGTTATTTTTGCACGGGAACGCCTACTCTGCATATTATTAGCGTTAGTTGTCGCTCTCATTTGTGGCGAATTTTTTGGCGGAAGCTATTGTTGGAAAACTGGCGATATTGGCTGTTTTCACTAGGTTGAGAATGGAATGATAATTTAAAATCACTGAAAAAAACATAGGTTTAATGAACATTATAATTAGAAATTAGCATTTAAAAAACGTTTGAAATTCACTGAAAAAACCATAGGTTTCAGGCACGTTATAGTTAGAAATTAGCATTTAAAAAACCTTAGAAATTCACTGAATAAACCATAGGTTTCAGGGACGTTATAGTTAGAAATTAGCATTTAAAAAACCTTTGAAATTCACTGAAAAAACCATAGGTTTCAGGGACGTTATAGTTAGCTGGACATTTCACTCGTACAAAACCATAGAAATTCCACTGTTATAGTTAGTTCAGCTAACTATAACTCGCGCCCCCGCAATGCACTGCTGATGACATCACATATTACATCATTCATGACATGGTCAGTGACATCACTGATGACATCACTGATGACATCTCAAATGACGTCACTGATGACATCATTGAGGACATCATCCATGTGACAATCTGATGCACCTTCTTACATCCTAATAAAACCTTTGATACACCCACTCCAAAAAACAGACTACCATTTTTGAAACCATAGACACACCAATACCACTTACTACATATCTAATCACTGGTTCTTAGGTCTACACACTCATCCACTCATTCACCCATACAATCACTCATACATGCAGTCACTCATCAATACAACACTATCATATACACTCATACACCTACACAGACACTCACACACCAGCACTCATCCAGAGTTACTCACACACCTAGTCAGTCATGCAAATAATCAATCACACTTCCATTTACTGACCTATGCAGTTATACACACAACACATCACTTATTCAAACAGAAAGAAACGCATAATTACTCTCTTATACAATCACTGATACAAGTACACACTCATCCATACAGCCACTCTCACAATCAGTAACTCTCACGTATAGTCATTTATATACTCCAACTCTCACATACACTGTCTTTTACATATGTAGTTAGTTGGACATGTACCAATGAGACATCCATTAACTCACTAACACACCCATACACACACTCACCCACGCATACAGCTGTTTCCACATGCACTCTTGAACCCATACGCCCAGTGAATCAACCACTCAAACATGTATGCACAGAGTCACACACCTCCCACGCACCCACACACACACTCAGGCACCCATACAAATACTCTGGCAACCAATTAATAACCCATTTAGACACTCATGTAGTTACTGACCAACCCATGCAGCAGCTTATACAACAGCAAACAGACTGATATAGACATTCACACAGTTTAGTCACTAACCCATGCATTCAGTAAGACACATGTAATAACTCAGTTAAACAGTCAGTCACACACCTACTAAATCCTCCATCCAGACACTTATACACCCACTCATTCTTCAATACACCTTGGTATATATATAATCCATATTTAAACTTTATTGAAAAACACATTCACTGGATGATGTCATCAGTGATGTCATCAGTGATGTCATTTGAGATGTCATCAGTGATGTCACTGACCATGTCATGAATGATGTAATATGTGATGTCATCAGCAGTGCATTGCGGGGGCGCGAGTTATAGTTACCTGAACTAACTATAACAGTGGAATTTCTATGGTTTTGTACGAGTGAAATGTCCAGCTAACTATAACGTCCCTGAAACCTATGGTTTTTTCAGTGAATTTCAAAGGTATTTTAAATGCTAATTTCTAACTATAACGTCCCTGAAACCTATGGTTTTTTCAGTGAATATATATATATATATATGAATGGGTTTGTGAATGGTTGTATGGGAGTGGGTGTATGAAAGGTTCTATGAGGTATATGAGTGGGTGCGTTAGTGATTTTGTGGATGATGTCATCAGTGATGTCACTGACCATGTCGTTAGTGATGTTATATTTGAGGTCATAAGCAGTGCATTGCTGGAGCACAAGATGTAGTTAGGCCAGCTAACTATAATTGCTGAATTTCACTGGTTTTGTATGAGTGAAACCTGAGCCTGACTATAGCGTTCCTGTAAACTTTGGTTTTTTCAGTGAATTTCTAAGGTTTTTTAAGGCTAATTCCTAACTATAACGTCCCTATATAAATATATATATATATATATATATATATATATATATATATACAGCAAACACTCCTATTCCACGAGACCGGAACCCGTGGGAAGTGGTGCACACACCGGGGGAGTACCCGGTAATCCAAATGACCAAGTTCGTTTTGCACCGCAAAATAAGTGCACTCTCAGGACACAATCCAATTGAAGTTCAAGTAGTTTAATCCACTCTAACGCAACGCGTTTCGGCAGTTACGCCTTGCTCACACGTAAAGAGACTTACAAAACAGTCTGTGCTATATACCAGGAAGTAGTGTCACAAATTTACATAAGCAGCAAAAATGGACTACCAGGTAGTGCAAATGCCTATATCATGGTGGCCATTTTGAAATGAGCAACTACGTAGTGAATTGCCTACATTGTGTAGTTATTCTACGTTTCTCTTACTACCTACATAGCGAAAATTGATACAAAACGTCATTGCACTTCACATTTAAACATAGGTGGAATCAAATGATAAATCGATAAATACATTCTTAACAATAGGCATAATATAGCCGATATTGGCGGCCATGATGAAACAGTACATTCATAGTAGTCCTACAATAACTCATGATGCCTGTAGTCATATCAATGAACTGACGCTACCTAATGTATCTATATGTGGCTTATCCTGGTACTACCCGTGAAGAGAAAGTGAATAAATATTTACATAAAGTGCAGTTCCGTCTGTTTTCGTGTTAAATCGATCCTTAGTGTTGTCGGTAAATATATAGACTAAGATAAAGTAATGACTCATAAATACTTGTACACGGGAAAAGGAAAAATGCAGAAATACTAATATATGGCAATTGCCAAAGTATTGGAAATCCTGTTTACCTTAGTGGAGAGATGTGTGTGTGTACACAGGTCACTGAGGAACGTATCCTAAAATTACTCTAATACAGAGACTACAACACTAATCAAATACAGGGCAAGTGCCCCAAGTGGTGACTTGGAAATCTCGTTACGCTAGTGGAGAGATGTGTGTATGTACACAGGTAACAAAGAAACATCTCCTAAAATTACTCTAATACAAAGACTACAACACTTAATCAAATACAGGGCAAATGCCCTAGAAGGTGACCATGCAGTATTATTGGCTATGTCATCCAATATCCACACAAGAGTATACCCCCAACTAATGTTACGGGTCAAAAAAAGGTGAGATAATGTCATTTCCAATTACAGACCCATTCATAAAGAAAACAGAAAACAGACAACGATATTCAAATCAGATTAGGTGTGCTAGACTGAAGTGATGTGACCTCGCCTTGTGCCTCTGGAAAAAAGGTTAGGGGACCCGTGGCCGTGTACTACCTCCATAGTATGGGCCCTTTCCTTTCCTCCTGCAGTGAAAAAAAGGGAAAAGAAAAGAGAAGAAGATAAAATAGATTAAAATCATTTTTCAGAAACATAATATACATGACAATATATTACAGTTACTACATGTGCATTAAATTCCCTAGGAAGACAGGGCAGATATCGGAGGGCAGAGAACTAGTTACTTAGTATAAAGGTGTATTCGTAACTCTTCATCAAGGTTAAGCCCACCTGGGCTCTTTGTCTGGAGATCTATGATGTACCTAGATTCCGTCTGTCTGAGTCTAAGTGGCCTGTCTACTCCTATTGGCTGTCTAGGAATGTGTTCTAAAATAAAGAAGGTTAGCAGGGTACTGTTGGAAAAATGATGTTGTTGGAAGTGACGTGCCACTGGATATTGTTGGTCCTGATTAGTGATAGCCCTCAAATGTTCAAGTACACGTTTTTTGGCTGGATGGATGGTGCTACCAATGTACTTGAGATTACACGGGAACTCCAGACAGTATATTACAAATGGAGTTCCACATGTGAGGAATTGGTTTATCTGTTTCTTTCTGTTATCTACAGTGGTATACTCCTTCCGCATGCGGCTGTACTTACAGGCCCTACAATGCCCACATGGAAAGAACCCTCTCAATCCTTGGTCTTTAATGGTGTTGTAAGGAGTGATATCACTATGGACCTGTTTATCTCTAAGGCTCACACCCTTTCTGTATGTGATGCTCGGCCTGTCATTAATCAGGGGACCAATTTTCGGGTCGCTCTTAAGGATATCCCAGTGTCTGGTAATGATATGTCTGACATTGCTAGCATTCCTATTGTATGTCAAGATGATTCTAGTGTTGCTCTCCTGGTCTTTGGTTATCGTAGTATTATCTACTCTTGTGTGTAGTGTTTCTTTCCGTTCAACCTGTTCTACTTTCTTGATTGCTTTGTTGAGTACCCATTGTGGGTGTTCTCTTTCCCTGAATCTGGTAATCATGGTTGCTCTTTCCTCTTTGTGTGCCATATCTGTGCTACAATTCCGTTTGGCCCTAAGTAGTTCCCCATAAGGTATGCTCCATTTAAGTGGATCAGGGTGGCTACTAAGGGCGTGTAGCAAGGTGTTACCTGCTGTATCCTTACGGAAGAGTTTAGTTTGTAGAGTGTTTCCACTGACCTCAATTTTGGTATCCAAAAATTCCACTGATGTTTTGCTAAGTGTATATGTAAGGCTGATGTTGTATGTATTGGTGTTGAGTTTGGTGATAAATTCTTTGGCTTCGATCTCTTCTCCCTTCCACACCACAAAAATATCATCAATATAACGTAGCCATAGTATCACCTGCTCTGTTTCTGGAAAGTTGGTGTTATCCAAAAAGATTTCTTGTTCCCATTTACCCATGAACAGGTTCGCAAAACTAGGGGCAAAACAGGTCTCCATCACGGTCCCTGAGGTTTGCTTGTAGAGTGTGCCATCAAATAGGAAGATGTTATTAGTGAGGCAAAATTCTATCATCTCTAACAGCATGGTTGTGTGGTCCTTGAACCTAATGTTTCTGGTTCGTAAGAATTGTTTACAAGCCTCTATGCCTTGAGTGTGTTCAATTATGGTGTAGAGTGAGTTCACATCTAGTGTGATAAGGAGATAATCTTCTTCCCAGTGTAAACCCTCTACTTTCCCCCAAAAATCTTTGGTGTCTCTCACGTGGGAAGATAGGTTGCTTACAAAATCCCGTAGGAAATGATCCACGTATTTCGAAATATTTTCTGTGGCACTACCTTTGGATGATACAATAGGCCTACCAGGTGGATTACTTTTGTCTTTATGGACCTTTGGTAGAAGGTACATTACTGGGAGAATGGGATAATACCGTTTAAGAAAGCAAAATTCCTCCCATTCGAGTATACCCATATCTTTCCAGTTGGTAAGTTTTTCCCAGATGGCTTCCACACTACTGGAGTAAACATGTCTCTGCACCACAGTATAAAAACTGGCATCTGTCAATTGTCGTAAGGCTTCAGCAACATACTTGTCTCTACTTAAAATGACCACATTACCTCCCTTATCCGCAGGGCGGATGACAATACTTTGGTCTTCAGCCAAAGATACAAGTGCTTGTCTTTGTGTGTGGGTGAGATTATGTGCTTGTTGTTCTCTAAACCATTTTTTTCGTCTGAATTTAATCAAGTTCATATTGACAACTTCATGGAATGTGTCTATACTGTCATGTCCAAGTGGGGGATAAAATGTGGAGCGCGGTTTAAATTTGGTTTGGGCTGTCTTATAGTATGATATATCAAGATCAGAAAGAACATTCTCTATCAAACTTTCATTCAACTCATCACTTTCATTGGTTGCAAGTTGGTGTAGTGTCACCAGTGTATCAACATCACTAATATTGAGATCAATGTTAGTGTCTCCATGTTCTCCCATCAGCACATCACAGTTCCTAGTGGGTTTAAGTAGGTGCCATTTCTTCAGTTTCAGCTTACGGATGAATTTGAAGAGATCTATCCGTGTCTCGGGATAGTTGAATGTCATGGAAGGGCAAAAGGAGAGTCCTAGGCAAAGGGTACTTTTTTTCGATGTCACTCATGTGTCTATCTGACAGATTCAGTATAGTTTTGTTTACCATTTCCGTGTCCATCATTCTGCTGTGGCGGAGCTGTCTTGCTGTTGTCCCATCCGCCCACGACCTCTGCCTCTTCTTCCACCTCTGTTTGACTCTTTTTCGTCTTTCTTTGTTGTGCCTCTTCCTCTTCCTTGACCTCTCTGACCCCTGGGCTTCGTTCTTGGTGTTTCTCTGGGCGTTTGACGGCTCCGGCGTAGGTGTCTGTACTCGTCTAAAAAAGTAATAGGTCGAAATCCCTGTTCTCTTTCAGACGATTCATTCCTTGAAGCAGTTGAGTTGTCTGTTTCATTGCCACTTATCGATGTTTCTACCGACACTGAGCTCTCTGATATTCTTGTAGACTGACCTTCACTTGGCATTTGATTTTTGTAAATGTGGTCATACTTCCTGCTGAAAGTCAATATACGACCATGTTCATAATCTTCACAGTCTCTGTGAAGTTTCCATTGTTTTCTTTACTTAATTTCCTCCTCATATTTTTGTACTCTTTTTTTCATGTCTTCCTGTTCTTTGTTGAGTGCAGTTCGTTCCATGCAACTTTCAAGATCTTCTTTCATTTTTTTGATTTCCAACAACAATGTCTCTCTGTCACTCCATGCGTATTTCACAAGGATCTCCAGCATCCTTCTAGAACTAACTGCTGAATTTTCAGCCCATTCCTCAAGCATTTTAGGGTTGGGCTTCTCGTAAGACGGAATGGTATAAATTCGTAAGCCTTTGGGAACCATACCCTTGTCAATGTAATCTTGCAAGGATATGGCTTCCCACCATTTTGAGACTTCTGACTTGCTCATTTTCTCAAGTTTCTTCAGTTTTTCTGCACTGCTGGTATCCTTATTCACACTCATTGGTGTTTTGACGCTGATTCCAGGTGCTCGCGCAAACAGCGTTTGCGCTGCTGCCCTTCTTTCCGTGTCTTCCTCCATATGGCGAAATCCTTAAAAATAATGGTTAACGTACTTGAACTGATATTAATACTTTAGGGATAATGTCCACCTGATAGAATATGAGGTTCCTCCTGCCGCTGAATGAATGTTTCCGATAGCCCCGTTATAACAATTCCATTGGGGTTGATTGAGAATTTTCTAACTCCCAGAGAGTAAGTTACGACTAAGGCTCGACCCTTGAAAATAGGAAAATGATTGTGCGGTCTGCACCACCTGTCCAACCCTCTTCCCAAATAGCCAGACCCGTCCCCATACCTCTTGGATATGATGCGTGATGGATGGCAGTTCCAAATCCCCGCAGAAAATCTCTTCATAGCAGCGGCCGGTCCCGTTGAGTCTCTTTCCTCGATACAAACAGCAAACACTCCTATTCCACAAGACCGGAACCCGTGGGGGGTGGTGCACACACCGGGGGAGTACCCAGTAATCCAAATGACCAAGTTTGTTTTGCACCGCGAAATAAGTGCACTCTCAGGACACAATCCAATTGAAGTTCAAGTAGTTTAATCCACTCTAACGCAACGCGTTTCGGCAGTTACGCCTTGCTCACACGTAAAGAGACTTACAAAACAGTCCGTGCTATATACCAGGAAGTAGTGTCACAAATTTACATAAGCAGCAAAAACGGACTACCAGGTAGCGCAAATGCCTATATCATGGTGGCCATTTTGAAATGAGCAACTACGTAGTGAACTGCCTACATTGTGTAGTTATTCTACGTTTCTCTTACTACCTACATAGCGAAAATTGATACAAAACATCATTGCACTTCACATTTAAACATAGGTGGAATCAAATGATAAATCGATAAATACATTCTTAACAATAGGCATAATATAGCCGATATTGGCGGCCATGATGACACAGTACATTCATAGTAGTCCTACAATAACTCATGATGCCTGTAGTCATATCAATGAACTGACGCTACCTAATGTATCTATATGTGGCTTATCCTGGTACCACCCGTGAAGAGAAAGTGAATAAATATTTACATAAAGTGCAGTTCCGTCTGTTTTCATGTTAAATCGATCCTTAGTGTTGTCGGTAAATATATAGACTAAGATAAAGTAATGACTCATAAATACTTGTACACGGGAAAAGGAAAAATACAGAAATACTAATATATGGCAATTGCCAAAGTGGAGAGATGTGTGTGTGTACACAGGTCACTGAGGAACGTATCCTAAAATTACTCTAATACAGAGACTACAACACTAATCAAATACAGGGCAAGTGCCCCAAGTGGTGACTTGGAAATCTCGTTACGCTAGTGGAGAGATGTGTGTATGTTCACAGGTAACAAAGGAACATCTCCTAAATTTACTCTAATACAAAGACTACACCACTTAATCAAATACAGTGATTAGCGGCTGTGCGACACGGACACACCTTTGCACCATAGTGCAAGAGTGTCTCTGTGAGTCTAGTATAGGTTTTTTACTGGAAGGATACCCTTCCAGTACAAATTACTATGCTTAGACTAATTTTAAGCCTTTTCCCACTTTTGTGTGTGCTGTACAGTGCAGCACACATGCAAAGTCAGAAAAGAAAGGGGAAATAAAAGCATTTCTCCCTCATAGTGCCTATCTGAAATAGGCGCTGTTTTTTGCCATAAAATCCTGTCTACTTTTTTAAGTAAATAGCGTTTTACGGCAAAAACCTTGAGTGGTTGCATGAGAATGCCCATACATCAGCCATGGAATGCCCCCTTGGCGCTAAGTAATGCAAAGCAGCGCTTAATGCTGCTTTGCATTACTTTTAAGTGATTTTCCAGTGTAAAACAGTTTTTTCGCTGGTAAGTAAATAGGTAAAAAGATTTAGCATCGTTTTCCGTCACTTTTGTGAAGCAAATACGGCGTTAAATCTTTGTAAATAGACCGCTTAGCGTTTACGATTTCTTATGTCGGCAAAACATGCAGTAAATCGGAGGTATTTTGAGTAAATGTATGTCCTCAAGATGCCAAAAAGAACTGCCCACATCCCTTCTGCGCCGGCACATCACCGAAAACGGGATTATGATATGTCCCTTATGCGAACTTCACACAGATCCTTTTTCTTGCATACAAACTTAATACATTTGTGCTTTTGCATAAATTGTACACAAACACAAGTGCATTTAAAATTTAAAATTGTAAATACTCTGCGCATTGTTTGTATTCCCTCGCCATGTATAAAGACAGAATTATGATATTTCGAAAATTGAACTTCAGAATGTAATTTCCATTGCCTCACAAAGGTTAATCAAAAATGTCTTTCTGACACATCATAAAAGCTGCGATTTTTAGAAAGGATTTTCCGAAGCAAGATTAGTCCATTGCTTTACGATTATATTTAAATCATGCTATGTAGAGAATGAACATCTGGCTTTGTGTGATTTCATTTTATACAGATGTCACTCACAACGCTGTAATTCAAACTTGATTCTTTCCACTTAAGTTTAAAAAATATTTTCTGGTTCAGCACTTGAGATTCATTGGTATTCAGCCATAATTCTGCTTGTAGTAACTTTTGTTCTTGTCTGGAACTGAAGAGCCGGGGCCCATAAACTATCATCTTGACCTTCAACATTAACGTTGAGAGTTCAGCAGGTGTGGTGAAGCACCGTCCTCATGTACTCGATTCTAATATGCTATTTGATATGTGTCATAGCAGACCTTTAAAAAGAAAAATGCATGAAGTAACTAACTAAATGACTGTTCCGGGACAACCATCTGGAACACGTCCAGAGTTTGAAACTATTCCTGACTTTATCACCATGGGCCAATTTTGCAGACAGTAGAACTTTCCACCTTCAAGAGGCTTGGAGACATCTGGCGACAGACAAAAATACCTATGAAATTAACTCAGCGACTATTTATAAAACAAATGGCAGCCGTTTTTTGTTCATATGAACTGATAGCAACTTGAACATTTTCAATTATACTGAAGTAGGTGTCTCGCTTTGAAAAATGGATGCATCAGAAAAAAGGGTGCTTTATTATCTCTAGCATCTATTTTTCAGATGCTTTTGGTCAGCTCCCATGGGCCGCTGCTGCGCCATTTGCCGACTGATTGTCAATGTGGCAGTCATCTTGAAATGGTACTTTACATACACTGTTATTGTGTTATCCCTTGCCTTACAAACGTGAAACTTACTAACTCTGCCAGTGCTTATTAAAGTTTTGCAAGAACTACAAATTTTTGACGGCTCACTGTGTATTTTTCTCACAAGCATCGGAAATATCTACTATGCCAATACAATTGAAAGTCATTGACATATAACATGCCTACTAGTACTGAAATAATGAACGCATCGAGCTATTCAGAAACTGCATTTTGTTATACGTTTTGTAGTACTACAATAATATTACAAAATGCTATTATCAAACCCACGTGCAGAGTTTCCACCCCCGCCTCTCCTATCTTTTTCTACATGGAGAAGTCCAGCCCGACTGTGCAGTCTCCGCACGTCAGTGTACATTTTAGTACTGAATGTGGGAGTGACAAGGGGGAGATTCTAGAAAATGGGGAAAACATACTACTAAAGAAGAGGAGTTTAGGGAGGAGTAAGGATGATTAATGGACGGGAGGGGTTTAGGGAGGGACATGTACCATCCTACGAAAGAGGAAGCCATTGCTATTCACAAACTGCCCTTCTCAATTTCCTGCAGCGAAAATGGGCCTAAAAAGGTGGTAAATTACTCCAGCTCAGAGCTGAAGTAAGTCCAGCACTACATATGGTAGACCACTGGTACTGCAACCCCGCCATAGAAATCAATGGAGGAGGGACTTAAAAATAAAACCCTATTGGAAATACTGCTAAATTAATTTAAAATATGTAAAATTGTAAACAGGATAAATGATTATATCTTATTGTTAAAAAGATAAAAAATAATAAATACTTATTATTTAATTATAAAAATATATTAACATTTTCTGCATTAAAAATTCATGAAAAATTAAGTTTTAATTACATATTAATTAATTTATTTAATTCAATACATAACTTTTAATAATTATTCATGCATCATAATAAAGTATTGGTTTACTTTAGGTGGGGTGGGAGTTAATTTTTGTTTTTAATATTGGGGAAATATTTTAAATGTAATTGTATATATTTAAATACATTTAGTTTTCAATACAAATTAAGATAATATTGCTGTAGTATCTTTTTGTCTTTAGTTCTACATTTAAAATAAATACATGCAATTAATTTACTTAAATACTTAACATAAAACTATTTTAATCAATTTTCCAAATGTAATAAACTATTTTTACTTTTCTCATATTTGCAATAAAGATACCCAGCATTTTGGGTGGAGATCTCTGCATGGTAAATATAGGGACATGTTCCTATATTTTACCATAGAGAAATGTCCCCCGGTTTCACTATTAACTTAATTTTGAATACATTTTTAATAAATGTAAATATAGGAAATGTATTTTTCTGAAGTGTAAATTAAACAATACATTTCCACCTTTACTTAATAATTATTAAAAGTGATGTATTTAATTAATTAAGAGTAATTTAATTATTTTTTATAATTAATTAATAAATATGTACAATTTTTGAATATTTTTTAACATTAAATTATAATTATTTTTTGTTTTAACGTAAGTACCTGCCTTCCTTATTTTCTGTGGGAGGGTGTCACAGTACCACTGGATGGCCATGTGTGGTGTTGGACTTACTACTGCCTTTTTTCCAGAAGCAAACCTACACACCTATGTTTGGCTCCACCTCCTTTTCAGGGTGTAGAGTCTTCTAAGTCTACACTTTTGAGTAACTTGAAACTTGGATTTTGTGAGTAGACAAAAGCAGCAAAGATGCTCCTCAAAAGTGCTAGATTAAATTACATATATAAAGTACTCACAAGTGTAAGGTAGCTTTGTGAATAACCCCCTTTGGGAACAATTAAGAAACCCTTTTTTAGATGCAAGTTATATGAAAGACCTTGGAAATTCAAAATTTACACATTCAATAATTTGCAAGTGGTTTACAGTGTTTGAACATGTAAAGGAAATCCCTTACAGGAGATCTATACGCACTTCATAGGCAGACATGTAATCACATGTATTGTCAGCTTCAGTTAGAGTACAGCTCTATGTTTGTGCAATGCTAAGTTGAGAAAAGACCAGTCCTTCACCCTGCATTTGATGAGCTAAGCAAGTGCAGAACAAGGAAGCTTTGCATTATAAGAAGTAAATGAGAAACTGCCTTTACAACGCGGGCAGGGCCATGCATGCCGTTTCCCAGCAAGCGCAACCATGCTTGCCTTAACTACACATATGCGTCGTTAAGGCAGTACGCGGTTTAGATGCGTGGCTGGGTGGGCACAGGAAGAGAAAGAATTGGGAGAGGAAGTGAACTGGTAAGTGTGGCTGGGTCCAGGTTTTGGGAGGGTAGTTTTAGTGCTCAAAGGGGGTCATGGTTGTTTAGGGGGCCAGGTTTTAGGGTTCAGGGTAGGAGATGTCGTGGTAGTTTTAGGTTTCAGGGATGAGAGTAGTTTTCAGCGCTCTGGGGGTTTGGTTGTTTATAGGGCAGGGGCAAGGGTTTTAGGGCTCATGGCAGGGAGTCAGGGTAGTTTAAGGTTTTAGGGGTGCGGGTAGTTTTTATGACTCATGAGGGGGTCGAGTTAATTATAGGGCAGGGGCCAGGGTTTTATGGCTCAGGGCGAGGGGGTCGGGGTAGTTTAAGGTTTTACGGGGGAACTTTTTAGGGCTGGTGGGCAGGGTTAATTATAGGGCATGTGCCAGGGTATAAGGGCTCAGGGCGGAGGGGCTGGGGTGTGACCTTTACCACACATCCCTTTACCATACCACAAAATTGCGTTGTGAAGGCATGAGTGGTGAACGAATGTGTTGCTCAGACGCATTAGTTGTTCAGGCTGCGTAGTAGAGACAAACTTGGTTTAGCTATGAGTGCCTCTGTCATACAACTGGAGTAAATGGACCAACTCATGAATATTAATTAGGTAGCTTTTACTACTTGTGTGCTGCGTGTACAAAGAAGAACACATACTCATACCCCAGTCTTTGTAAATTTGGCCAACTATCCTTAATTCATGCAAAGTTAGGTCTGAAATCTTTGTGAATTGTTTAAACACTCATAATTTATACTTTTTAAAACTCACTACCGACTTGTGAATTAGCTGCTATTAACTAAGAGGTGGTCATTCCATAATCCTTTAGACCTTCATTCGTATGGTAATTCCAGAAAGCATAGTCCCTACTAAATTCAATCTGTTGCTTCAAACGTCTTTTTGCTTTGCAAAATTTAGTGTCAATTCAGAGGTTGCACTTTTAAAAATCAATAGATAAAATAAATGAAATAGTTAAATAAATCACAAGATAGGTTGTTATTGGGCTACTGTTCGCCCTTGATTTTGGTTGGGTAGTCAAGTAATTCACTTCATAAAGGGCAATGAAAGTATTTGATGATTCGGGGGTAGACTATAGACTCCTCTTTTGGGAAGGCTCTGCAGCAATGTTTCAACTTCACTGTAATGTATATGTGAAGGCAAGTAGAGAAAAACCTACCACTTCTGTGTTGTAAACAGTCTGTGGCATTTTAAATCATCTCCAGCCCTTCGTCAACCAAGAGGCTTTTGTATTTCTCTTCAGGCATGCATCAAAGCCCATATTTATCATTTATTCACATAGCCTAACACAGCAAGCTACCTTGCTGCCCTGCGCTGCGCGAAAGGGAAGGAATACACCATATTTAACATTATACAGCGCATTCCTGTTCTTTCCTAGAGCTGGCCCCCTTTTGGCTGCCTAGCACCAAGGCAGGCACCCTTGCTTCATGGTGCAAGGGTGCCTGTGTTGTAGGCACAATTGTTTTTGTGCAGGAAGGGTACCTTTGTGAGCAAAAACAATCCCCAGAGGGTTTTCCTCTTTGTATCTGTGCTGCACAATGCAGCATGCAAAGAAAGAAAAGGAAACGAGGAGAAATAAAGATATTTCTCCTTGTTACACCTCATCTGGGGAGGTATAGCGTTTGATGCATTCCCGGGTCCATAACTAACGGTAAATCTGGGAATGCACCAAAATCCATGGGTGTATGCATGGGAAAACCCACACTCCAACCATGGAACATCTCCCTGGGGTGATTTCCTCTGCCTTGCGTTACTCCAGATTTCTCAAGCAGTACAGAGGTGGCCTTGCGTGGCTTGATAAATCTCACTTAGGTTTTGCATCACCCTGGCCCTCCTTAGCATGGCACAAGGGCGACGCAAAACCTTGATAAATCTGACCCCAAATGTCTCACTGAGGAGGTTATAAATCAAGGGAGGGACAAGTAGCAGTTAAATAGTTCCAGCACCTGAGCTCCTAAATGAAAAATGTAACAAGAAAGAAGGGTGCTGTTCCTCAAAGGGAAGGTGAGGATATAAAGCTGTCAGTCAGGACTGGAGGGCAGAGAAGGGGATCCGAGTGATCAGACCTGAATGTCCTCACACACCCAGAAGGGTGTCATGCTTAATCATAGGGCTGCTTCTCATCAGGCCGGTGCTGCAATGCCCGATGGGCCCCTCAGTGGGGGCTCTTTATTGGAGATCTTCTGATCTTATCTGTAAAGATGAGTGCAAGTAAGGATGTGAGTGTAGAGTGGTGCATAGATGATTTAAAATAGCCTAAGGGATACCGAGAAGAAACTTTAATTTAGTGGTCCACTTAACAATGTAAAAAAAAAGAAAGCTATCCAAGGAAATGATGTGTCTTCACTGCACCATCGCTATCCCAATCAGTTGTAAGGAAAGTATATATACCTGGTCCTGACGAGATGCCATTGACCCTGTTGTGCAGCCAGGCATGAAACATGTTGACCCAGCGTTACTCCTGTTAAAAGCTATCCAGGCTTATATATTTTTTTTATTGTGTGCAATGGAAATAGAAAAAGATTGGTGGCAGACAGTTAACTCACAATATGCTCGGTGGAGCCGTAGTGGCACTGCCAGCATATTGCAGCTCCCTGACCGCTGCGTGACTGCTGTGAGATCCTGGATCCCTGGTGGACATAGCAGACGCATCGGTCCTGTGGAGGTCCGACCTCCATACTCATAATACTGCGGGCGGGCCTGCAGAGTTGTGGTAGTTGGACATCCACCATGAGTACAGCGGTCCTATGGACCACTGTACTCGTAATAAGGCCCTTAGTCTGATGCATTTTAATTGGCAAGTTAGACATTTTAAGTCGTAGAATCACCCAGTACATTAGGCTCCTGTTAGACCTCAACACTCTGAAAATGTTTCAAAGCTGACAATAGAGCATATGTAGGTCTTTGGTAAGGAGACTTAACCCCAGTGCACGACTACTCAGTTGGTTTTCCTTCCATATTCAACCCTACCCAAGTTGCTAAGGTATCTTCTGATGCTATAGTTGCTTAACAATGTACACAATTTAAATCTGTAGAAGTAAAGCCTTGTGTTTGTTGCTTTCCTAAATGTTTACATCGAGGCAGGTGTGCTGAAACAAATAAAGTGTCTTCAATTAAAAGAAATCTACTTTTTTGCATAGTTCTTCTAAATGAAGGAATTACCAACAATGTGTCGTTGGCTGCACCCAGCTCTCTGCATGGAGTATAGTACTGAGAGCTTAAAGGAACTGGCTTGTTTGATTTTCGTTTGAGTGAACATGACCTTGCAGTCTACTTATGAAAGGAAGGTGGCTGCAGAAAGGAGAAAGCTAAATTCCAAACTTTTTGTTTGCTACAGGCATATCGAAATGTGCTTTTTAACAGCTACCTCACTCCTGCTTTATGGAAAGGAACTGAAAAGCATTGACAGGAAGCAGCAACTCATCCATTTTGAACGTGTTATATACTTAGAGAGTTTTATATAGCGTGAACAAGACCCAAGGGTATCAGAGCACAGCACAGAAAGATACCCCCATCTCCTTCCAAAATAGATAACAACCCGTAAGAAATAATCAATGGAAAAAAAATGAATGGTAAACTGTCCCATGCCACCCTGGGGGAGAAGACGACAACTCATGTTGCTATATGAGTATGTATATAGCGCAAGGGCTTCTTTAATCTGACCCTTCTTGAGTCTTCAGTGTCCGGACGATCATGCGTGATCCTGAAATTTAGATCTTATGGTGATGGCAAAAGTTTGGGTGATGAGCCCCAAGCTTGTCTTTCCTCAATTCCTTCCCATATTCCTCTCCTCCATGCTTGCTTTTCCTTCTTACCTCCACATTTGCATAGTGCTGCTGCTTTGTAGCAAGGTGTGTGGTAAATATATCACCTAAAGATGCAATGCACATATATATGGGGGAGGCATAAACATACTTTTTCACATGAAGCAATAGACAGGTCACTGCATTCTGAACATGATGCAGTCAGGCACATTTGGTTATAGCAAACAATGAGAAGAGAAAAACTGTTTATTGTCCCACAACCTCACTAGGAAAAAATAAATATTGAGCCTTCATTTTACTGCCTTTGCCTTGCAGGGATCCAAGACAAGGTGGAAGTCTAAAGGGACGTGTTTAGTCTTTACTGGCACTGAAGCGGATGATCTGAGTTTATATGGTTTATAGGGAAGAGGTGTGGTGCAGCGGGCAGGGCGACTGACTCTGGAACACAGAGGCTCACGGTTCGATCCCTGGTGCCAGCGGCAGGTTAGCCCAGCACCTTGTGATTCTGGGCAATAACTCCCTTAATCTTCCCTATGGCCCCCAGCGCCGGGACACCTCTCTGGAGGTAGCTGTGCACTTTACAAATGCTGGTATTTCATTTCATTTATACAGAGGTTGGGTGACTATCATCTTTATCTGTTCTAGAATTTACATAAGGAAATTATGTGACACTAAGCCCTTTTCTAAAGTAAGGCAATGTTTCAGGTTATTTTGAGAACCATTTAAACCGTTGGCCTGTTCTGATTATAGTCTGTGAAAAAGTAATGACAATAAAGCAACATGGTGGCACATGGGACCCGAACTCCCACTTCTTCCCGGAATAACATGAGGATGGAATAGCCAGTAGCGTTTAAGAACTCTGAAAGAATTAGAGCCCTGACAATCATTTTTGGAATTGGTCAAAGCTAAGAGTTGTGATCAAATTAATACTTTTTCTTGGTCTACAAGTGACATGAGTAGGTGTTATTATGTTCCTTCAAGCAATGTAGTGTTTGGGCCACTAGATAAGCAAGTAAAATGTCTGCCTAAAAAATGTATCAAAATAAGGTAAACATGTCTGATGACCACTTGAATGACGCAGGGTACACTACTGAGCTGAGTAGTGTGTTAAGTGTGTGCAACAGATTAGCCTTAATTTCTGGTCCAAACATTCTTTACAAATCTCAGCCTTGTCCATGTTTTATTGTCAAACCCTAACCCAGTTCACACATACTTATTGGACCATAGCAATGCCTGCACATCTCTATTGTAACCTGGACTAATAAGTGGTCTTAGTACGATCTTTACTCCTCAAGTATCTCTATGTATGCCAAAATAAAATAACTAGTATTAATAGAAAATCAAATACCTCTAGGTCCCTGAATCAATTATATCTTTCTAGCTACACACAGGAAAGCCCAACTAGTCCAAGACAAGTTCTGTCGTGTAGTTCCTAGGACCCCCCAGGACCTGCGCGTTTTGGATGACCTAAACTGAGGGCTTGGTGAGCAGACAGACTCTGGTCACCCCCACAGGATGAGTCAGCCGTTAGACCAGCTAGCTCTATGGTACCACTATCACCCCCCGTATTCTACAGCGGTGTAGGTAGTTTCTGGCAACCACTGAACATGACAACCCTGATTCCTCAGGTTTCGTGGAAACAATACAGTATCTTTCGCTCAGTCACTCGTGCTTGCTTTTCTCAGAATACATAGAATGACGATTGGAACGGTTTCAATATTTATTTATTGGTCAAGCGTCAGTCTAGTATGAAACATGTCAGCTGCTTCAATCAAAAGACAGGAGCAGACAAATGTAATTGCTAGTACCAATATCGTAAAAAGTAGTGCCTAGCCTAGATGTGTAGGTGAAGCATGTATGTGTAAGTGCTAGGATATGTCCTAATGGGACCTAATGGAGCCAAGAATTCCCCGGGGAAGTACTAACCCCTCACCTGATGGTTCTGTATGAAGGACCCCCTTTTGCATCGAGGATGGCACCCCGCAAGGGGTGTCAGGTCTCTGCCTGTCGAAGGATCAGCCTGCAGACTCTCGGTCCAGCCTGGAAGGAATTCTCCTCTGTCTTTTTAAGGGGGAGTGAGGGTCTTTTATACTAAAGTGGTCACTCCAGGGTTTTTCCAGAATCGATATGTTTTGAAAGCATTCGCTAATCCTCTGCTAATCCTTTTCTAAACAAACATGATCATGCACAGCTGGCTGTTGGCCATGGATGATAAAAAGTGGTGACCCTTATACTGAAATAATCTACCGTACCTGGGGACATGTTTATGTACATCAGGTACAGGGATTAAGATATGGTACCAAAAGCCTGATGTCGGAGAGACAGAAGTAAGCTACTAGGTAAAAGGTCACCTGTGTAAGACCGTTATGTCGTGTGGATGGGACAAAATGTATGTAATCGGTATGTACACGATGGGACTAACCTAAAGGACATGACAGTTCTTAATGCTTTCCAAGTCCACATTATTCTCTGGAATCCTGCCCCACACTCTCTTTGGAAAAATAACCCAGTCAACACACATTTTGAACAACTTCCTGGTCACATCCGCTTTCCAAGCCAATGGACATTGTTCTCTGATCCAATGTCCAGGTACACTTTGAATCCCTGGCCTGGCCTATACCCATTCTCAAATATTGTTTCAATCCGTGCAACGTCTGGAACTTCAGATCTGTCCAAATTCTGATCTGTCCCATTCACCTTCGGGGGCTTCAGCCAGTCTCACCTTCGGAGTCCTAGTCACAACTGCTTCCCCTCTGGAATCCAAGGTTGGATAACTTCACTCTCCCGACCCCCAGTCCAAACCCTCTATTAAATCATGATGAAGTGTATTTATATAGGTAATCAATTAAATGAAACAACTTAGGAGTAATTACAATATAGTTTGAGCAATCGGATTCCATTGATTTCAATAAAATATGATCTTCATTTCATCATAGGGTAGAGATGAGTGAAGATTGATTACAGGAGAACCTCAAGAATGTATGGGCTAATCCAAGGTGAATCAATTTAACAGGCCAGACTAGGTGGATTATTCCAGGACATTAGATAATGTTTTTTTTTACTCTAGAGTCAGTAATTTTTACTTTCTTTGGTTATCCCTTTTATAGTCAGGTCTGCCAAATGGAACTTAAAGCATTGCAGTGGTGTGTCAATAAGAAACACGATTGTTAAACGATGGAAGACAGAGGCTGAAACTTAATATTAGCTTGGGTTTCCTAAAAAATGTAAGTAAACTGATTTTAATCAAGTAAGTAATGTTCTGTGTGTAATCCCTAGCTTATGTTTGATAGCACAGCCCATGTAGCAAGGCCTTTCTCAGAGAAAGTAACTTGTGGTACATGGACAGCAACAGAAATGCAACAGTTCAGTTATGAAATAAGCAAATTAAAATTCCCACATAAATAAGAGACAGTAACGTATTCATTTTTGGCACTGAAAAAAGTCAATGTTTCAGAAAATTTATTTAAAGAACAGCTTTCAGAATTATTTGTGTCCCCCAAAACAATTACTTTCTAATATCAGCTATTGTTCTTGTTTAAAAAGCAGCAGGTGAAAAAGTGACTAGATCTTCTGAATGGTTTTCGCAAAGCCAGCATATGGTTTCAATTTTCGGCTCCCCCACCCCCCCAATTTCCAGTCCACAGCAAAAGACCTAACTACAATGGTTCCATGGTTTTTTTCTTCAGCAGAGCCAACCCAATAAGTATCCAAAGTTTCATCCACTTCCCTAAAACATAGGAAGGGAGATTTATATGTACTGGCTGATAAAAATGTGCAGTTGCCATTGGTCTTCTGAGTTTCTATCAGTTTGTTACATCTTTCTCTGTCTTTAGGATCTTCTACATACTTGCAGCTTAGGAGATAATATGCAACAGCAAACAGACACCACTGGTCATGACCTGGATCTTTTTGTCCTTGGAGTCAGCAAGAGCCTACCCTCTTTAGCAGCCTGAGCATATTTAATTTTCAAAGATTAACTAAATAACCTGGTATTTGTAAAGCGCAAACTATTCACCCCTAAGTGTCTGAAGGCACTGGAGGCTGTCAGGGAGATTGAGCGAGCTATTGCCCAGAGTTACAGGGTTCTGGGCTGAGCTGCCACCGGCGCCGGGAATCAAACCGTGAGCCCTGTGCTCCGGAGTCAGCCACCCTGGCCGCTGCGCCACACCTCTCCCACCAGGGTGTCTTCATAATGCAGATAGGGATTCTTCCAGCAAATACATAGTCTACTCTTCTTCCCTGTTCTGGTCAGTTCTCGCTTCAAAGTGAAGTTGAGCAGATTTTAAAGTGTAAATTCTTTTGTGGATGACAACATACCCTAAGTGCATATAGCTAAATTTTCTGCACATTCTCTGCCTAGGTTTTACTGCAGTATGGCCAAAATCCTGTCTGACAATGGTGGCTTACTGTGAAAGCAACTGCTATGTGCTACATTTTAGCAAAAGTTAGCTATAAGCCTTGCTTAGAGTTTTCCCTGCCTCTCTCTACGCTGCCCAACCCCAGCCTACTCCTAACTCCAAAGGATCAAAGAAGATACACACCTGTCAAAGACAAGTGTTCTATCCCTTGAGCAGAACGTCTTCTCTTAGTCTGAAAGGCCCTGTCCTCTGAAAGGAAAGAGGTGTCATGGGATCTATTGATAGGCTGATGTATCTAAAGACATGGCTCAACTGAGTGCAAGGTCATTTTCCTGAAAAGACTTTGAAACTTTTCAGTTGGCCACTTCATCACAGAGAAACTAAAACCAAATGTATACAGTTGAATCCTTCTGATAATACTAAGGGTACATTGAAAAAAATAACCTAAATGGTGCTGTGGAGTTTTCTAGTCAGAGTAATGAGAGGGCCTATTTCTAAATAATTACACCCTCCAATGAAAAGGAGACATTAAATCTCTTCCAGATATGGAAAGCCCTCCCTCTGCCAATCATTGGATGGATACCATTAATTAAGATGTCAATTTTTCTCCTCTCTATATTTTTTGATGATTTCCCGAAGGTTAGACTCTTTCTTTTCAAGGAACTAGCAAAAGCCCATTGTCTCTTTTATTTGGAAAGAGGAATGACCCAGGGTGTAGATGGAAATTCTACATGTATTGAAGGAAGAAGTTGGATTGAGCCTCACAGACTTTCATGCATATTATTTGGTGTCTTTGGTATTTCTAGATATGTTGCTTCTCCAAGAGAACCTCCCACTGTGACAATTCAATATTAATACATAGCTTAGCAAATATGATACGTAGAACCATCCTTGCTTTATCAAAAGCCCAAGACACACAAAAAGTTAGGTAAAAGCACTAAAACTTTGTATGGACCATGAGGCAGAACCGCTTTGGGAATAATGATATTCTCTTGATCCACATGGAAACTCCTCAGTCCAGCTGCAGCTATTTATCCTCGAACTTGACAGCGGGGATGTAATGAAAATGGACACAATTAGGATTATCTAAAACTGGGGATATTTTAGAAGGCAACAGATTAAAGGAACCTTAAAATCTTTTTTCAAAGAACCTCACTAGTATTCTTCATTACCATTTTTAATGCAGTCAAATACACTCAATCTGACATGAATTACATAACTCTAATATGCTAGTGACAAAATAAATTCTTCACTTAGCTTCTTGCACATATATCTGTGCATAAAAGCGGACTATTTGACCACAGAATTGAGATTCAATTGGGAAAGACCAACTGGTTTGCACCGAGGTATTTTAAAATGGAAATTCTACTTTAGGTTTGAGTATTCTAAATTGAGGGGCTAATATTCATTGAATGACCTTCTTTGATCAATGGATGCTATATCACACGCCACATACTTTAATTAAGATGTTCCCCTTAGCACCTAAGTCATGCCCAAGAGCACCGCCCGCCATATTAGGATGTGTCTGTGTAGAGGCCTTTCCATGGCGGTGATGCCGCCATGGAAAGGCTGGCGTGGATTGGGTTTGGGGGCCCATTGCGGGCCCCCCTTGGGGGGGGTGTCGCTGCACTGGGGGGTACCCATGGTACCCCCCTGCATTTCCATGCACCAAGTGGCAGGCACCGCGTGGTGCCTGCCACGTGGTGCAGGGAAATGCGGTGCAAGCACCTTTAACATTGTGGACGGTGCTGCAGCCAGCTGCACTGCCCGCAATGTTAAAAGCCCAGGAAGCGCCATCCAGTATGGCGGGCGCATCCAAATCGCAGTGGTGGGACCGCCGCATATCTGGCGGGCGGTCCCAATCACCGCTACGGTGGCAGGCAGGCCAAGTCTGCCCACCATCATAATCAGCCCCTTACTTTGGTGCAAACTCCAGCAATGAGGCATTCCACCAGTGCTCTTAAAGGCCATAAAGCTTTTATATTCTAATACATGGATAAGGTTCAGGCTCAACTCTTCAACCTTTGGCACAAGTCATCGCCACAAAACTTGCTCACACCCTAACATATGGTTCTGTAGCCCTTAGGGGGCAAGCAGCTGGATCCATCGAAAATGTGATTGTTGGCAGTTACCTGCGGGTGTTCTGGCTGCCGTGTAACACATCACCAGTGAAACTAAAACTAGAATTTGGTCTGTGCAGATAAGATCTGACCAGTTTGGGCACTTATATAAAAATGTGTTACAAAATAAAAAGAGAGCAGGAAGGCCTATTACTTCACACTCTTGTGGAAAGGAGTATGGTCAAGCAAAAGAATATAGGAACTTTGCTACACAAAGGTTGCACCTTGAACCATTATGGTTGTTATCCCTTAGTCAGGGGGCTTTTATCAAAGCAGCGAACTGAGTGGTTAAAAAATCCTCCATGCTGGTAGATAACGAGCTGTTTTAAAAAAGATCTCATGCATGGATGACGATTGACATGTATAACCTCTTGAATCTGTCAAGTTATCTGGGGGAACTTTACGGATTCAAGGCAAAACTGAAACTGATGGGCTACATTGTTCTCAACTTTGCGATGTCACATAACTCCCCTCACTGGAAAAGACCATCTAATGAGACTGCATATCACCTGTGCAACTCTATGAGGGAGGACTTAATCCATATTATATGCTTATGCTCGGCTTTGATGGAGGAACGAAGATGGCTACTCAAGTTTCAGTCTATAAGAAAAGTTATACACATGTATAGGCAGGCGTTTATAGCCTGCCTCCAATGTAGGAGACTCAGTACTCAGCGGAAGATTCATGAAATCTATGGCGTGCACTGAAAAGAACAATTAATGTCGCATCCCTCATTCATGTCGGACGAGCTGAGTAGAGGGAATAGAAGCCAGGGGTCTCACAGCTTCATATAAGGAACACGCATATCCTGCTAAGAGTGGTATCTTATAACAGACTGCGTTTTCAACATGTCACTCTAGTGGATGAATTTAACTTACATTTTATTCTGTACAATCGTGCAAATGATGAGGCCTTACTGGTGAATCACAGAAGGAAAAATTGTATAATATAATTTTCAGCATGCTCATGAATTTGTTTTTACATAAGTAAGGGGGCTCACACATTCTTGGCACAATCAGCACTTTAAAACCATGAGAACTTCTTTAAAATTTTGACTTATGATAAGATTACTCTGAACTTTGGGGATACCTGCATAGGTTTTAATTATAAACATTTTTAACTGACTGTTTATAATTCTAGTGTGTCAATATTTGATGTGCAGCTTTCGGCAAATTCTGCACTTTTTTAATTTTAGAAATATTTTCTTTCGTTTAAATAAGCAGAAACTTTGGGGTCCATTACGATGACTGGCGGATGCACCTCCGCGATGCTGGCGGTGGGAGAAAACGCTGTTTTCCGCCTGTGAGCAGCGGTGCACCCGTCCGCCATATTACAATGGCCAAACACAGCCCATTGTCCGTCCGCCGCAGTGCTACGTGCACCGCCATCAAAACGCGGCCACCACCGCGGCAGAGACAACCAATCGAGAGCCACCGCCGTGTGGGATGACGTCCCTCCCGCCGTACAAATTAGGATGCGCCATACAGCCAGGCCCACCGCAGCGGAGAAACCGGCCATTCAGAGCATACGGAAGCACCACAGCGGAGCGCTACATCGATACCCGGAGCCGACCGCCATGGACCCTGCACTACACGTCTTCCCGGCGCTGTACATGATACACCTACAGCAAGCCATGGACCGTCGCAGACGCAGGTACGCCATCACACAACTCCGATAACAAACACAACCCACAAATCCATGTCCGATGTAAGGTGCCTGCCCCCACCAGACACCATTGTGGGGACAGGAACACAACCACAGGTGTAGCCACACATGTCCCACCTGCCACAAGGCCACCCCTCCACACCCAGGCCACCATGTCCGCGACCCTGAAATAATTGGCAGGTCACGTGACCGCAGCGTTGAATCCACGAGAAAAGATGCACACAATGTAGTAGGCTGGGCCAGCGCTAGGCAGGGGCAGTGCCCAAAGTACACAGGGCAACACCTCCACACTCCACACACTAGGCCCACCCACACCATGAAGGGACATGCCACGTAATCTTACTGTGCCCCCACATGCCCAAAAAGCAGCCAGGTGAACACACACACTGCACCACACAACAAACAACTAGGGAGACAGCCTCATCAGGTGTGGCTGCAGAGTAACACACAGCGTACAAGCACTGGGCCAGGGGAACACACACACCACAACAACACCACACTCATGGCAAGTAAACTGAGTCTAATCACAAATTAAACACACACAGACAATGAACAAAAACACCAATGGACACACAGCCTGCCAAATCACACAGACATACCCCACACTGACACACAGCAGCAAACACAGACCACATGCCAACAGCAATGTAGGACAACAAATAGGCAACTCAAAGTGAGGTGCACACAAATGGAATGGCAAGGAGCTGAACACCAAAAATGTGTACATCACATGCAAGGGAAGGAACACATCACATCCACCCCCGCCCAAAAATCCACACATGGCAGTCACAGTGAGTGAAGTCAAACCACAGTCACCTCACTGCAACAACTCAGGGAGACAGCAAGGCAACCCATGAATAGGCACAGGGATGAAAGGAAGGGTATGAAGTCCAACCCTGATCAGCCACACATCTGAATCCAAATACATCACAGGAGTATGTCAGCAGCACAACACACAGGGGCCATTGCAACACTCCATCACAGTCAAACACAAGTATGAACCTTCACACAACCCCCACACCCATCACACCAGAAGCACACAACACCAGTGACAAACACACAGAAGCTTGCCAATAATATCCAGTCAAGACACTGACAATCAAACACACCCCCTGGGTGGTATCCACAAACATCACACACAGACACAGGTATGGCAGTACCACTGTACGCACAAAAACAACAGTCAAACACAGAACACAATCAAAACACACACACAGAACTACTACAACAACAGACAAGACCTGTGCATCTAAACAGTGCAAATTCAATGGGAGCACAGACACAACAGGAGTACACAACCACATCAGTCATGAAAAATGCACAGACAACATACCACAACACATATAAGAAGTGCATCCACTAAAAACAATAATGGAGAACAAAAGGCAGAAATGGGCCCACATTGACACATAGACAGACATATCACAACACCCATCCACTCAAAATGGTGTCACAGTGTACCACATGTCTGCACATGCACAACCATGACCATAGACACATCAAATGTGAGAGGAGAAAACACCAAGGATGCACATAAAACAAGCACAGCAACCACAATAGACCTCAGTACATGTGACAGACACACAAGTAAGGCACACCACAATGGCAACACACCTGAATCAAACACAACAACAACACACACACACTGACAGGAAAATAGAACACCACACGCAGAGCAACTGTCAACTGCATGACACAACACAACACAAACACTGCACACAGCCACATCAGTCACAACACATGCACAGGCAAAGATATCAACATGCTACAACAGCCAAACATCAGGGGGTGCACAACAGGCAAGCACAAGGCAACATCAACTCACAGCACTTCATGCACACCAAGCCTGTGTGTGCACAACACACATACCAGTTACAAACAGAGATGAGTGACACACCATGAACACACACAACAACAATCTAAACATCACACACACACCAACACACCCAGGAAGTCAATCAGTCCCCAGCAAACACACATACTACCAAGCCAACACACACAGATGCAGAAGTCTGGGACACAAAAGTTGAAACAACATGATCAGAGGAAAGAAGACATTGGCAATGTTGAAGTGGAAAATAGAGCATGTGTCACAGTAAACAATACCCACACAGTAACCCTTTATTTAGCAAGGACACTGACAAGGCAGACAACAGGAGTAAATATCTTCTTTTTATTTACATTTCACACAGTCATGCAACAAAAGTCAGACAAGAGCAAGGCCAGTGGCCACTCCAAAGTGCAGGTGAGGTACATGAGAAGCTGCACAGGCAAGGGGCAAACAGCAGTGAACAACAAGGCCAGTGGCCAGGACACAGTGCAGGTGAGGTACATGAGAAGCTGCACAGGCAAGTCTAGGACATCCGTCGACAACAAGGCCAGTGGCCAGTCCAAAGTGCAGGTGAGGTACATGAGAAGCTGCACAGGCAAGGGGCAAACAGCAGTGAACAACAAGGCCATTGGCCAGGACACAGTGCAGGTGAGGTACATGAGAAGCTGCACAGGCAAGTGTAGGACATCAGTCGACAACAAGGCAAGTGGCCAGTCCAAAGTGCCAGTGAGGTACATGAGAAGCTGCACAGGCAAGGTGCAAACAGCAGTGAACAGCAAGGCCAGTGGCCAGTTCAAAGTGCAGGAGAGGTACATGAGAAGCTGCACAGGCAAGGGGCAAACAGCAGTGAACAGCAAGGCCAGTGGCCAGTCCAAAGTGCAGGTGAGGTACATGAGAAGCTGCACAGGCAAGGGGCAAACAGCAGTGAACAGCAAGGCCAGTGGCCAGGACACAGTGAGGGTGAGGTACATGAGAAGCTGCACAGGCAAGGGGCAAACAGCAGTGAACAGCAAGGCCAGTGGCCAGGACACAGTGCAGGTGAGGTACATGAGAAGCTGCACAGGCAAGGGGCAAACAGCAGTGAACAGCAGGGCCAGTGGCCAGGACACAGTGCAAGTGAGGTACATGAGAAGCTGCACAGGCAAGGGGCAAACAGCAGTGAACAGCAAGGCCAGTGGCCACTCCAAAGTGCAGGTGAGGTACATGAGAAGCTGCACAGGCAAGGGGCAAACAGCAGTGAACAGCAAGGCCAGTGGCCAAGACACAGTGCAGGTGAGGTACATGAGAAGCTGCACAGGCAAGTCTAGGACATCAGTCGACAACAAGGCCAGAGGCCAGATCACAGTGCAGGTGAGGTACATGAGAAGTTGCACAGGCAAGGCGCAAACAGCAGTGAACAGCAAGGCCAGTGGCCAGTCCAAAGTGCAGGTGATGTACATGAGAAGCTGCACAGGCAAGGGGCAAACAGCAGTGAACAGCAAGGCCAGTGGCCAGTCCAAAGTGCAGGTGATGTACATGAGAAGCTGCACAGGCAAGGGGCAAACAGCAGTGAACAGCAAGGCCAGTGGCCAGTCCAAAGTGCAGGTGAGGTACATGAGAAGCTGCACAGGCAAGGGGCAAACAGCAGTGAACAGCAAGGCCAGTGGCCAGGGCACAGTGCAGGTGAGGTACATGAGAAGCTGCACAGGCAAGGGGCAAACAGCAGTGAACAGCAAGGCCAGTGGCCACTCCAAAGTGCAGGTGAGGTACATGAGAAGCTGCACAGGCAAGGGGCAAACAGCAGTGAACAGCAAGGCCAGTGGCCACTCCAAAGTGCAGAGTGAGTACATGACATCCAGCACTGGGAATGTGTGGTACAGTACCCTGCCTTGGTCAGCAACACACTCAGGGTGTCAAAAATGGGCAGTCCATGGTACCACTGTGGGAGAGACATGTGTGTGAGGGTGACCAACACTCAGACTTGGCTGGCAGTATGACTGGGAGGTGGCTGTCTGTCAGGGCCAGTTGGGTTACTGGCTCGGGGAGAGAGAGGCCCAGCTGGGGTAGAGCCATCAGTGTTCTGGGAAGCCTGAGGGCTGCTAGGTCCAGGTGTGGTAGAGCCAGCAGTGGTTTGGGAAGCCGGAGGGCTGCTAGGACCAGGTGGGGTGGTGGCACGTGGAGGTGGACTCATGCTTGCACGAGACCCAGTGTGTGTGGGAGAAGTTGAGGGGTTCCCTTCCGCTTCTTGGGGATTTGATATGGCTTCCCTGCCCTGGGATTAATGCCAAGTGGGGTGTATACAACAGGCACACTCGTCACAAAAGCTGGCTCATGTGCAGATGCTGGTCCCCCTCTGGGGACCTGCTGGATTCTTTGGGATGCTTGGCCCCGGATTGCCTCTGCCCCTGCATCACCTGTTTACCCGGTGTCCCCCCTACAGTGGCCTCCTTCCCCTGCTTCACAGGGCTCTGGATGGGAGTAGATGTTGTGGGTGAACTTGCCTTGGAGCTCTTCTTACATGTACCCTTAGCAGACACCTGTTTGTCACTGAGCACGGAAACTGTGTGCTTGTCTCTGCGAGACACTTTTGGGACAGGTGAGTCCTTGGCTGGGGATGCCTCTGAGGCATGTGAGCCTGAGGCCTGCTCCTTGCCATCCTTGCCCTGGGTGTGGCCTGAAGTGCTTTTGCCTCTGCGCTCTGGTGTGGGTTTACCTTTCTGTGGGGATGGTGTCTGCGGCCTGGACTGCTTGGGCTGCTGCTGCCGTGTGCTGCGTGTGCTGTATCTGTCCCTTGATGTCTGGGGTGTGTGGTCACTATCATCAGATGCGGCCACTGGCAGGGTGGTGGGCCTAGGGACTGGAGCTGGACTATGGGATTGGGCAAGTTGAATGGCTGCTGTCACTGCAGAGCAGAGAGACTGTACAGTCCGGTGTAGCCCACCCACGTCGGAATGAACGCCCTCCATGTAAGCCACCACCTGTGCCAATTTTTTGTCATGGTCCAGGAAGGCATTGAGGAGAGCTGTCTGACCCACACACAGCTGGCGCAAAGCTCCACAGACTCAGCACTGATGGCAGCAGGGGGGACAGGGGCAGGGGCAGCGGTGCCTGGGGTGAAGGACACTCTTCCCTTTTTCGTGGTGCGAATACGGGCAGCAACAGTGGGAGTAGCAGGGAGGGTGGGCACTGAATGCTGTGTGGTGGACAAAGAGGCAGAGTCCCCGTTTCCCTCGGCAGAAAACATAGAAGCGTCACCGCCGTCATCAGATGACGTAGAGGTCTGCGTCACTGGCTGTGAGTCCTCTAGAAGACTACAGTCCCCCTCTGATGCGCTGGTGACATCCGTGTCACTATGCTGGTGTGCAGCAGTTGTGCTTGATGCCTCACCACTGGTGTCCATCCCCTGTCCTTCCGTGCCCATGTGAGATGCTGCATGAGAGAGAGATAGAGGTCTGATCAGTACATTTGCATCAAGATTACAAATATCTGCAAGGGAAGCATCACTAATGATGAACAATCATCCATGTTGGACAACACCATGGGCAGTAACACTGTGCAACCTCAATCCAAACATCGAAATTACTGTGGCATAATGCAAACATGGCACAATTCACCCATGTGATAGACACACAGCCAATTAGCCTGTTGGTGGCTTCAGCTAACCAGACACACATATCCCTCTGTGCACACCTAGGGCCCTGAGGGGGTAAAAGATTCTGATCACAACATGTTGCCACTGTCACATCTTGAGCCAGCAGAAGTGTCCAACACAGAGACAGACTCCAACATATCCGCACACAATGGCCATGAGCACATGGCATCCACCATGTCGTATCTTGGGGCACAACTACAGTTGCACATTGTTGTTAGATGTGTAGCCAGCACAAATCTAACGTCAGGCAATGCACACATTGATGATGGCACACTCAGATCATGCACTCTGCTTGACCCTGACATGGGATGTCCGTGACAACACCAATGAAGATGATACCAGAAGGCCACAACTACAAATATGAACTCAAGGGCCATTACACCAATGACATGGGAAGGTACATGTTGGGGGAATGCATGACTACTGCACCCAACACCGTGCCCACTTACATGCCATTGCATCACACTAGCAACATCACAACCCTGCACTGGTCCAGGCTTGGAGCACATGCAGCCAAACAACACCCAAAGTCACACTCACAGAATACTCACCACCAGCTTGCTGCTGATGCCCCTTCAGACGTGCATCCAGTTCAGGCTGCGTCACAGCTAAAATGCGTGCCATTAGTGGTGTCATGCTGCGCCACGCCAACCTGCCGGACCGAGGGATCAGCCCCAGTGTCATCTCGGCCACGTTCCTGCTCAGCCGGCAGATGTCCTCCCACCTCTTGTGACAGTGGGAGCGATGTCGTTTGGAGACACCCAGTGCACGCACCTTGCATGCAATGGCCCTCCACATGGCCTTGCGCTGGTTGACTTTGAGCTGCAGACATGGGAGACAAGAGGGTGCAATAATCAGTGTAACCTACCATCATTTCACAGTGCAGGAGCATGACAGACTCATACCAACTTCAGCCATAACTTCAGCAGAGCCAACAAATCTGCGACATTCAAACATCATCATGTGTGAAATACACATTAATGCATGCAGGTATGAGGGTGGACGCAGTACATGCCTATCTCAAAGCCATATACAAAGACAAGAAAGGATCAGAGCAAGAAGATCCAGCACCAAACGTTACTACGTATAGTAGCCTCTAAGTATCCACGACAAATCGGTGCAATGGGTCTGGGATGTGATCCACATGCACCCCACAGGCAGTACAAAAACCACCACTAACAGAAAACACACAAATGACCCTGCACCCAAAAACTCCAATGATCTATTAATAATAATCGTACTTGTACATCATATCAAGAAAACAAAACAAAATATAATACAAAAAGCTTCCCAAATGAAAAGACCAGACAGTAATGTTTTTGATTGTAGAAAACGTTGTCCCTTTATTCCAAAAGCTTCATTCTTTAAAATGCATGACACAGTTGAAAGCCAACGCGTTTCGTCCCACATGGGACTTCTTCAGGGCTAAAAGCAATTACAAAACACTATTTACAATATGAACAGTTAAAAACACACAATACTTAAGAATCAGACATTTCATTATCATAGCAAAAAGCTCACTACTACTTGTCATCATGAAAAGTTTTACATACATTATTATTTTAAGACAAACTTTGGGAAGCCAGTCTGAACTATACAAAATGATAAATACTTTTAAGAAAGGGAGGAGAGCAAAGCAACACATGTTATCATTATGTTCCCAACAGAACTCTACCTAATGTTCACAATGTCACCTAATTATAATCCTTCTAAACAAGCATAATACATGAATCAGACCACTTAATCCTATACAGTGTCTCTGGTGTAATAAATATGCTTATGAGATCCAATGTACATTTTATGCACAAGTAAAACGGTATAACCACATTTGTGATATTCACATCATGCCTGCTAAGATACACATATTATATCTACTCATAGTGCCCAGGTCTTATCTAGATCAGTTAATGGAATCCTATGTATGATTCATACCTCAAAGACTTCTGTGATTGCTGTATTTATTTAGAAGCTGAGATGTGCCGTTTGGATCAAAAGGTAAACAGTGCGGTCTATCTGTAGGTGAAAAACAATGCAAGTACGCCTTTAATAATCAGCTAAGGCCCAAATCATCCAAAGAATAAATATTCTAATAATTGTTATTTGTTTTTATGAGAGTCTGTTATTATGAAATTGTCAATTATTACCTGATGTTACTATTATATCTTTACATGTACACAGCATCCATTAGTCATCATATGGTCAATCAGCTCAATATAATGATTTCTGTAAAAAACATTGAAAGACTCGGAATAGGATCAGGATCAGTTACCTATTTTCGCTAAACAATAATATTGTAAAACATAATCGAACTATCATTACGACCACAAATATAAACCGAGCTTATAATTTTACCCCTTGACCCAATGAGAGTAAGACACAAATGTTCATAAATGTTAGAAGTGTGTCAAATAAGCCAGAGCACCCAATTCATATGTGTCTGACTGAAGATTAAATGTCTACATATTGCGCACCAATTGCTGTGCCCAGATACGAAACTCGTCCAAAATGGCTCAAGCTCAATCATATTAATGAATCACACTACGAGTCACATAGCAGCACAGAATAAACTGACAGCTACTACTCGCAGTTTATACAAAATGCCTCTTTATAGTATAGGACGAGTGATTTGATTTAGGCACTAAGGCCGCCATCTTTAAATCTCATACATTGCAGAGGTTACTGCACATATATTCCTATTGTAATAAGCAGAGACCCCATAAATTCCAGGCCACGCGCCTGCTGCACAGTCTGTAATGCGGCCAAATTAACTTAAATCCTAATATTTATTTACAAACCAGTTACAGTATCAACAGGTTATTATCTAATTCAATTAGCTGAAATTACCAAAGTGCGGCCTATATCTGTGTACTCACCGGGATATGTATCTCCCTCCGAAGGGTATGTGAGCGTCCGATTCAATGAAAATTAGAAGAACCGAACGCGATACAGGCAGGCATTGCGGGTCACATGACATACCCCTAAAAAAGATGCGCCATCTTGAGATGTAAAAGTATCCACCTTTCTAGTCAGGATCAACTATTGACTAGTCAATATCACTATACACAAAACGGTTCCATGGAGTTCCCGTTATCTAATTGTGTTTAACGTATTGCTGCAAGCGTTATTTATACCCGATCTCAACAACAGACACCTAGATTAGCCAAGAAAACGCGGTACAGGAAAACATTACGGGTCACATGACATGCCCATAAAGAGAGTGCGCCATCTTAAAACGTGAAATATCCACCTTTCTAGTCAGGATCAACTATTACCTGATCAATAACACTATACACAAAACGGTTCTATAGTGTCCCTTTATGTAACTGTGTTAAACGCATTGCTGCGAGCGTTATTTATACCCAATCTTAACACCAAACACCTAAATCAGTTAAGAGAGCGCGGTACAGGCCGGTATAGCAAATCACATAATGTGCCCTTAAAATGAGTGCGCCATCTTAAAACATGAGAATATCTGCCTTTCTAATCAGGATCCACTATTGCCTGATCAGTCTCACAAAGCGCAATACCGGCAAATATTTCGAGTCACATAAATTATCCAATGAAAGGGTGCGCCATCGTAAAGCATGAAAATGTCTGCCCAACAGGTCAAAATTAACTGCTACATAATCAGTAGCAATACGTATAAAACAGTCCTAAGGGATTCCCTTTAAACAACTTAATCATACAAAATGCCGCTTAACACAGTCCAATGTAATATTACGTTGTATATTTACCGATATTACCAAAATGCACAACACAGATCACATGACTTTCCAAAAAAATGCACACGCCATCTTCGAGTGTGAGAATCACCATCTTATTTACATAGGGCATTTGATCCAATAATCAAACTTCGAAAACGTACTGTCAGCCATAATATGTCTATTTGTCTTTGTCAAGTTCCTAATACACAAGGAAGAGAACTTAACATCAACATATTTAACTATACTATAGAATACAACATCACTTTCTTTGTTCCTAATTAATTGCTCACAATATTTACATTAAAAGTGAGCTGAACAGAGCTGTGATGCTCTATTTTAGATATTACCTAGTATTGAGGTCAAAAGGTCCTAAACAATTACATTATCATAAAAATTGATGGAATTCATTATTCTAATTAAGGCCTAATGACAATGCCCTCAGACGACAAATCCACAACGCCTCAGTCTGTCTCAGCAGGACAGTCCTGTCCCCACCTCTTTCACTGCATTTCACTTGGTCTAAGGCATGAAAACTAATGTCCAATCTCTCAGGATGGTCTGTATGTATATGTTGCGCTACTGGAGAGTGGTCATCTCTGTTTTTTATACTCCTAACATGTTCTTGTATCCTGATTTTCAAACTTCGGATACTACTGCCTATATAAATTTTCTCACATGCACACCTTAGTAAATATACCACGTGCGTGGTGTTGCAGTTTATAAACGATGCGATCTTAAATTCTTTAGAATTGTTATATTGGAATTTAACACATTTGTTAACTCCTAGCTTACAAACACAGCAATTTCCACACGTAAAAAATCAGTGCGGCTTTTCCGGCAACCAAGATTGGGGCGTGGTTTTTGGTTCTCTAACATGGCTTGGGCACAACATATCCCTCAGAGTTTTACCTTTACGATATGTGATCCGTGGTTTGTGTGAAACAATGTTTGGTGGTAGGGAATTTGAATGTAGAAGATGCCAGTTCTTTCTCAGTATATTGTATATATGGCCACTATACATACTATACTCTGTAATAAATACAACCTGATCCTGATATTTCTTGTCAGCTTGCACACTTCTTGGACCAAGAGTTTCCTTCCAGGTTAGTCTCCTAGCCTTAGCTTCTGCTTTATCAAGGCAATTGGTATTATACCCTCTCTTTTTAAAATCTCTCTTGATACCCTTTACATTCCTAATGAAATTTTCTTCCTGACTACAATTACGGCGGGCTCGTACCATCTCGCCATATGGTATTGCAGAAATGGTCGAACTCGGGTGACAACTGTCCGCATGGAGCACACGGTTACAGGAGGTAGGCTTTTTAAAAATATCACTCTGTATATTGCCTTCAATTATGTATAGTCTTAAATCCAAATACATAATTTCTTGTTTAGAGCTATTGAGAGTGAGTTTAACATTAAAGACATTGTCATTCAAATATAAAAAGTACTGATTAAGGTCTTCACTACTGCCCTTCCATATTAGGAACACGTCATCAATATATCTGACGTAAAATAAGATGTTCTCAACCCAATCACATGCCCCTGAGCCCCAGGCATGCTCCTTCTCATACAGCCCCATAAAGAGGTTAGCATAAGATGGAGCAAACCTGGAGCCCATAACCGTCCCCTGTTGCTGCAAATACCACGCATTACCATGCATCAATGCATTCTGAGTCAGGATCATGTCAGTCATTTCTAGTAGCATCTGAGTGTGCTCTAGATGACAAGCATTTCTTTTGTAAAGGAAATGTGTGAGTGCTCTCAGACCTTGATTTTTTTCTATACAGGTGTACAGACTCTCCACGTCCATGGTGACAAAAGTGAAGACATCGGTTTCCCATTTAAGATCTTCTAACTTACACAGTAGTTCCCTACCATCCTTTATATATGATGGAAGGTTCCTGACAAAAGGTTGAAGAAATGAATCAACATACTCCGCCAGATGTTCCGTTGGACCTCCATTGCCAGATATTATAGGCCGACCTGGAGGAAAGGTACCACCTTTATGTATTTTGGGGAGTATGTAGATACATGGGTGTCTGGAATTCTGAGCTAAAAGATATTTATATTCTGAGTCCGTGATGAGACATGACTCATGCCAGTCTAATAAGTTGGCATTGATGTTTCGCTCAATCTTCATAGTGGGGTTGGAACTCAATTTTCTATAACAGTGTTCCTGACTCAGCTGTCAATCTATTTCTGCTGTGTAATCTACATAATTCATTAGCACTATATTTCCGCCCTTGTCAGCTTCACGGATCACTACATTAGGGTCATCTCTCAGAGAGTTTAAGCACAATTTTTCATCCTTGGTTAGGTTGTATTTATGTTTACACTTATTGTTTTTGAAGTGAGTGTCCTCCAGACGGTAAAGATCTTGTGTCACTCTCATTGAGAATTCATCATTTACAGAGTTAGTGTGACTGGGGGGTATAAACTTAGAAGTACTGCGCAAGCCGCTATCTATTGTCACATCTTCCATAACATCCAAGTTACGTGCAAAATCAATCAAATCACCAGTATCATCATCATCATGTAAAGTGGCTATTAGATGTGATACATTAATATCAGCAATAGTAAAATCAGTGTCACAAGCCACATTCACAGAGGGATTACATACAGACGAATGTTCTGCAAAAAAATGTTTTAATCGTAACTTGCGTACAAACTTAAACAAGTCTAGGTGCACATTTTCTAGATGCGGTGTCTGTGTTGGACAGTAATTTAATCCTCTACCCAGAACTGAAATCTCTTTATCCATCAAACTCTTAGATGACAAATTTATAACATTCAACATATTAGTACTAGATTCATCAGTCTCACTGCCCACATGGTGGTTCACAGTCTCATCAATTACTTGCTCTGTCCATTTACAATTCTTGCTTTTATACCGGCCCGCGTGTTTTTTGCCACCACGCCTTGTTCGTCTGCGGGATTTTTCTTTACGTTTCCAAGACGGAAACGTCGGACTTCGCTTAAAAAAACAGACGGTGCATCTGAATTGGGCATGCTCGTACTAGATCCTTCACCTGGATCACTTTCTATTGATGAGATTGAAATACTACTCAAGGACACACTTGGATCTCTTACTGCACTATTAGTGGCAGGTGTAGGTTTGCTAATAATGTCATCATATTTTCTAGCAAAAGTAAATATACGTCCCTCTCGTAGTCACCCTGATCTCTTTGTATCTTCTGCAATTTCTTATCTTTTAGATCGATTTGGTAATCTGCCAATTCTTTTTTTAAAATGGTATAGTTCTTTTGTATTGTTTCCACCATATTTGTATCATTGATATCTTTCTCCAATGATACTATATCATCTCTAATCTTTTTAACCTTACGTTCTGAATTTCTGATTAGGATGTCCATTATCTTATATGAAGCATCATATAAGCCTTCCTCCCATTCTCCCAGGTGGTCGGGGTCCAAATCCTCAAAATTAGGAAAAATGAGAATACGGAGACCTCGAGGAATTCTCTTATTCTCCAGATATTTTTTAAGTGTTGCCCCATCCCACCATTTGGCGAGTTCTTGCTTCTTCATTCTCTCTAAGCGTATAAATTTGTTTTTTAGGCCTTCAGTTCGTGGGGCCTTAAATGGGGCCTGGGCAGCATTAGTATCGCTTTTACCAAACAGATCTCCCAGTAATTCCTCCCTGTTATCATCAAAATCCATATTAAAATAGTGGTAAAGGCTCACTTATAGAATGTGCTGATAAGCTCAATTTTACATATACAAAGACAAGAAAGGATCAGAGCAAGAAGATCCAGCACCAAACGTTACTACGTATAGTAGCCTCTAAGTATCCACGACAAATCGGTGCAATAGGTCTGGGATGTGATCCACATGCACCACACAGGCAGTACAAAAACCACCACTAACAGAAAACACACAAATGACCCTGCACCCAAAAACTCCAATGATCTATTAATAATAATCATACTTGTACATCATATCAAGAAAACAAAACAAAATATAATACAAAAAGCTTCCCAAATGAAAAGACCAGACAGTAATGTTTTTGATTGTAGAAAACGTTGTCCCTTTATTCCAAAAGCTTCATTCTTTAAAATGCACGACACAGTTGAAAGCCAACGCGTTTCGTCCCACATGGCTTATTTGACACACTTCTAACATTTATGAACATTTGTGTCTTACTCTCATTGAGTCAAGGGGTAAAATTATAGGCTCGGTTTATATTTGTGGTCGTAATGATAGTTTGATTATGTTTTACAATATTATTGTTTAGCGAAAATAGGTAACTGATCCTGATCCTATTCCGAGTCTTTCAATGTTTTTTACAGAAATCATTATATCGAGCTGATTGACCATATGATGACTAATGGATGCTGTGTACATGTAAAGATATAATAGTAACATCAGGTAATAATTGACAATTTCATAATAACAAATAACAATTATTAGAATATTTATTCTTTGGATGATTTGGGCCTTAGCTGATTATTAAAGGCGTACTTGCATTGTTTTTCACCTACAGATAGAACGCACTGTTTACCTTTTGATCCAAACGGCACATCTCAGCTTCTAAATAAATACAGCAATCACAGAAGTCTTTGAGGTATGAATCATACATAGGATTCCATTAACTGATCTAGATAAGACCTGGGCACCATGAGTAGATATAATATGTGTATCTTAGCAGGCATGATGTGAATATCACAAATGTGGTTATACCGTTTTACTTGTGCATAAAATGTACATTGGATCTCATAAGCATATTTATTACACCAGAGACACTGTATAGGATTAAGTGGTCTGATTCATGTATTATGCTTGTTTAGAAGGATTATAATTAGGTGACATTGTGAACATTAGGTAGAGTTCTGTTGGGAACATAATGATAAAATGTGTTGCTTTGCTCTCCTCCCTTTCTTAAAAAGTATTTATCATTTTGTATAGTTCAGACTGGCTTCCCAAAGTTTGACTTAGAATAATGATGTATGTAAAACTTTTCATGATGACAAGTAGTAGTGAGATTTTTGCTATGATAATGAAATGTCTGATTCTTAAGTATTGTGTGTTTTTAACTGTTCATATTGTAAATAGTTTTTGTAATTGCTTTTAGCCCTGCAGAAGTCCCATGTGGGACGAAACGCGTTGGCTTTCAACTGTGTCGTGCATTTTAAAGAATGAAGCTTTTGGAATAAAGGGACAACGTTTTCTACAATCAAAAACATTACTGTCTGGTCTTTTCATTTGGGAAGCTTTTTGTATTATATTTTGTTTTGTTTTCTTGATATGATGTACAAGTACGATTATTATTAATAGATCATTGGAGTTTTTGGGTGCAGGGTCATTTGTGTGTTTTCTGTTAGTGGTGGTTTTTGTACTGCCTGTGGGGTGCATGTGGATCACATCCCAGACCCATTGCACCGATTTGTCGTGGATACTTAGAGGCTACTATACGTAGTAACGTTTGGTGCTGGATCTTCTTGCTCTGATCCTTTCTTGTCTTTGTATATGTAAAATTGAGCTTATCAGCACATTCTATACGTGAGCCTTTACCACTATTTTAATATGGATTTTGATGAAAACAGGAAGGAATTACTGGGAGATCTGTTTGGTAAAAGCGATACTAATGCTGCCCAGGCCCCATTTAAGGCCCCACGAACTGAAGGCCTAAAAAACAAATTTATACGCTTAGAGAGAATGAAGAAGCAAGAACTCGCCAAATGGTGGGATGGGGCAACACTTAAAAAATATCTGGAGAATAAGAGAATTCCTCGAGGTCTCTGTATTCTCATTTTTCCTAATTTTGAGGATTTGGACCCCGACCACCTGGGAGAATGGGAGGAAGGCTTATATGATGCTTCATGTAAGATGATGGACATCCTAATCAGAAATTCAGAACGTAAGGTTAAAAAGATTAGAGATGATATAGTATCATTGGAGAAAGAAATCAATGATACAAATATGGTGGAAACAATACAAAAGAACTATACCATTTTAAAAAAAGAATTGGCAGATTACCAAATCTATCTAAAAGATAAGAAATTGCAGAAGATACAAAGAGATCAGGGTGACTACGAGAGGGGACGTATATTTACTTTTGCTAGAAAATATGATGACATTATTAGCAAACCTACACCTGCCACTAATAGTGCAGTAAGAGATCCGAGTGTGTCCTTCAGTAGTATTTCAATCTCATCAATAGAAAGTGATCCAGGTGAAGGATCTAGTACGAGCATGCCCAATTCAGATGCACCGTCTGTTTTTTTACGCGAAGTCTGACGTTTCCGTCTTGGAAACAAAAAGAAAAATCCCGCAGACGAACAAGGCGTGGTGGCAAAAAACACGCGGGCCGGTATAAAAGCAAGAATTGTAAATGCACAGAGCAAGTAATTGATGAGACTGTGAACCACCATGTGGGCAGTGAGACTGATGAATCTAGTACTAATATGTTGAATGTTATAAATTTGTCATCTAAGACTTTGACGGATAAAGAGATTTCAGTTCTGGGTAGAGGATTAAATTACTGTCCAACAGAGACACCGCATCTAGAAAATGTACACCTAGACTTGTTTAAGTTTGTACGCAAGTTACGATTAAAACATTTTTTGCAGAACATTCGTCTGTATGTAATCCCTCTGTGAATGTGACTTGTGACACTGATTTTACTATTGCTGATATTAATGTATCACATCTAATAGCCACTTTACATGATGATGATTATACTGGTGATTTGATTGATTTTGCACGTAACTTGGATGTTATGGAAGATGTGACAATAGATAGCGGCTTGCGCAGTACTTCTAAGTTTATACCCCCCAGTCACACTAACTCTGTAAATGATGAATTCTCAATGAGAGTGACACAAGATCTTTACCGTCTGGAGGACACTCACTTCAAAAACAATAAGTGTAAACATAAATACAACCTAACCAAGGATGAAAAATTGTGCTTAAACTCTCTGAGAGATGACCCTAATGTAGTGATCCGTGAAGCTGACAAGGGCGGAAATATAGTGCTAATGAATTATGTAGATTACACAGCAGAAATAAATCGACAGCTGAGTCAGGAACACTGTTATAGAAAATTGAGTTCCAACCCCACTATGAAGATTGAGCGAAACATCAATGCCAACTTATTAGACTGGCATGAGTCATGTCTCATCACGGACTCAAAATATAAATATCTTTTAGCTCAGAATTCCAGACACCCATGTATCTACATACTCCCCAAAATACATAAAGGTGGTACCTTTCCTCCAGGTCGGCCTATAATATCTGGCAATGGAGGTCCAACGGAACATCTGGCGGAGTATGTTGATACATTTCTTCAACCTTTTGTCAGGAACCTTCCATCATATATAAAGGATGGTAGGGAACTACTGTGTAAGTTAGAAGATCTTAAATGGGAAACCGATGTCTTCACTTTTGTCACCATGGACGTGGAGAGTCTGTACACCTGTATAGAAAAAAATCAAGGTCTGAGAGCACTCACGCATTTCCTTTACAAAAGAAATGCTTGTCATCTAGAGCACACTCAGATGCTACTAGAAATGACTGACATGATCCTGACTCAGAATGCATTTATGCATGGTAATGCGTGGTATTTGCAGCAACAGGGGTCGGCTATGGGCTCCAGGTTTGCTCCATCTTATGCTAACCTCTTTATGGGGCTGTATGAGATGGAGCATGCCTGGGGCTCAGGGGCATGTGATTGGGTTGAGAACATCTTATTTTACGTCAGATATATTGATGACGTGTTCCTAATATGGAAGGGCAGTAGTGAAGACCTTAATCAGTACTTTTTATATTTGAATGACAATGTCTTTAATGTTAAACTCACTCTCAATAGCTCTAAACAAGAAATTATGTATTTGGATTTAAGACTATACATAATTGAGGGCAATATACAGAGTGATATTTTTAAAAAGCCTACCTCCTGTAACAGTGTGCTCCATGCGGACAGTTGTCACCCGAGTTCGACCATTTCTGCAATACCATATGGCGAGATGGTATGAGCCCACCGTAATTGTAGTCAGGAAGAAAATTTCATTAGGAATGTAAAGGGTATCAAGAGAGATTTTAAAAAGAGAGGGTATAATACCAATTGCCTTGATAAAGCAGAAGCTAAGGCTAGGAGACTAACCAGGAAGGAAACTCTTGGTCCAAGAAGTTTGCAGGCTGACAAGAAATATCAGGATCAGGTTGTATTTATTACAGAGTATAGTATGTATAGTGGCCATATATACAATATACTGAGAAAGAACTGGCATCTTCTACATTCAAATTCCCTACCACCAAACATTGTTTCACACAAACCACGGATCACATATCGTAAAGGTAAAACTCTGAGGGATATGTTGTGCCCAAGCCATGTTAGAGAACCAAAAACCACGCCCCAATCTTGGTTGCCGGAAAAACCGCACAGATTTTTTACGTGTGGAAATTGCTGTGTTTGTAAGCTAGGAGTTAACAAATGTGTTAAATTCCAATATAACAATTCTAAAGAATTTAAGATCGCATCGTTTATAAACTGCAACACCACGCACGTGGTATATTTACTAAGGTGTGCATGTGAGAAAATTTATATAGGCAGTAGTATCCGAAGTTTGAAAATCAGGATACAAGAACATGTTAGGAGTATAAAAAACAGAGATGACCACTCTCCAGTAGCGCAACATATACATACAGACCATCCTCAGAGATTGGACATTAGTTTTCATGCCTTAGACCAAGTGAAATGCAGTGAAAGAGGTGGGGACAGGACTGTCCTGCTGAGACAGACTGAGGCGTTGTGGATTTGTCGTCTGAGGGCAGTGTCATTAGGCCTTAATTACAATAATGAATTCCATCATTTTTTATGATAATGTAATTGTTTAGGACCTTTTGACCTCAATACTAGGTAATATCTAAAATAGAGCATCACAGCTCTGTTCAGCTCACTTTTAATGTAAATATTGTGAGCAATTAATTAGGAACAAAGAAAGTGATGTTGTATTCTATAGTATAGTTAAATATGTTGATGTTAAGTTCTCTTCCTTGTGTATTAGGAACTTGACAAAGACAAATAGACATATTATGGCTGACAGTACGTTTTTCGAAGTTTGATTATTGGATCAAATGCCCTATGTAAATAAGATGGTGATTCTCACACTCGAAGATGGCGTGTGCATTTTTTTGGAAAGTCATGTGATCTGTGTTGTGCATTTTGGTAATATCGGTAAATATACAACGTAATATTACATTGGACTGTGTTAAGCGGCATTTTGTATGATTAAGTTGTTTAAAGGGAATCCCTTAGGACTGTTTTATACGTATTGCTACTGATTATGTAGCAGTTAATTTCGACCTGTTGGGCAGACATTTTCATGCTTTACGATGGCGCACCCTTTCATTGGATAATTTATGTGACTCGAAATATTTGCCGGTATTGCGCTTTGTGAGACTGATCAGGCAATAGTGGATCCTGATTAGAAAGGCCGATATTCTCATGTTTTAAGATGGCGCACTCATTTTAAGGGCACATTATGTGATTTGCTATACCGGCCTGTACCGCGCTCTCTTAACTGATTTAGTTGTTTGGTGTTAAGATTGGGTATAAATAACGCTCGCAGCAATGCGTTTAACACAGTTACATAAAGGGACACTATAGAACCGTTTTGTGTATAGTGTTATTGATCAGGTAATAGTTGATCCTGACTAGAAAGGTGGATATTTCACGTTTTAAGATGGCGCACTCTCTTTATGGGCATGTCATGTGACCCGTAATGTTTGCCTGTACCGCGTTTTCTTGGCTAATCTAGGTGTCTGTTGTTGAGATCGGGTATAAATAACGCTCGCAGCAATACGTTAAACACAATTAGATAACGGGAACTCCATGGAACCGTTTTGTGTATAGTGATATTGACTAGTCAATAGTTGATCCTGACTAGAAAGGTGGATACTTTTACGTCTCAAGATGGCGCATCTTTTTTAGGGGTATGTCATGTGACCCGCAATACCTGCCTGTATCGCGTTCGCTTGGCTGATTCAGGTGTTTGTTGTTGAGATTGGGTATAAATAACGCTGTGTGGAGCTGTTCGGTACTTCTAATTTTCATTGAATCGGACGCTCGCATACACGCGGAGGGAGATACATATCCCGGTGAGTACACAGATATAGGCCGCACTTTGGTAATTTCAGCTAATTGAATTAGATAATAACCTGTTGATACTGTAACTGGTTTGTAAATAAATATTAGGATTTAAGTTAATTTGGCCGCATTACAGACTGTGCAGCAGGCGCGTGGCCTGGAATTTATGGGGTCTCTGTTTATTACAATAGGAATATATGTGCAGTAACCTCTGCAATGTATGAGATTTAAAGATGGCGGCCTTAGTGCCTAAATCAAATCACTCGTCTATACTATAAAGAGGCATTTTGTATAAACTGCGAGTAGTAGCTGTCAGTTTATTCTGTGCTGCTATGTGACTCGTAGTGTGATTCACTAATATGATTGAGCTTGAGCCATTTTGGACGAGTTTCGTATCTGGGCACAGCAATTGGTGCGCAATATGTAGACATTTAATCTTCAGTCAGACACATATGAATTGGGTGCTCTGGCTTATTTGACACACTTCTAACATTTATGAACATTTGTGTCTTACTCTCATTGAGTCAAGGGGTAAAATTATAGGCTCGGTTTATATTTGTGGTCGTAATGATAGTTCGATTATGTTTTACAATATTATTGTTTAGCGAAAATAGGTAACTGATCCTGATCCTATTCCGAGTCTTTCAATGTTTTTTACAGAAATCATTATATCGAGCTGATTGACCATATGATGACTAATGGATGCTGTGTACATGTAAAGATATAATAGTAACATCAGGTAATAATTGACAATTTCATAATAACAGACTCTCATAAAAACAAATAACAATTATTAGAATATTTATTCTTTGGATGATTTGGGCCTTAGCTGATTATTAAAGGCGTACTTGCATTGTTTTTCACCTACAGATAGACCGCACTGTTTACCTTTTGATCCAAACGGCACATCTCAGCTTCTAAATAAATACAGCAATCAAAGAAGTCTTTGAGGTATGAATCATACATAGGATTCCATTAACTGATCTAGATAAGACCTGGGCACTATGAGTAGATACAATATGTGTATCTTAGCAGGCATGATGTGAATATCACTAATGTGGTTATACCGTTTTACTTGTGAATAAAATGTACATTGGATCTCATAAGCATATTTATTACACCAGAGACACTGTATAGGATTAAGTGGTCTGATTCATGTATTATGCTTGTTTAGAAGGATTATAATTAGGTGACATTGTGAACATTAGGTAGAGTTCTGTTGGGAACATAATGATACAATTTGTTGCTTTGCTCTCCTCCCTTTCTTAAAAAGTATTTATCATTTTGTATAGTTCAGACTGGCTTCCCAAAGTTTGACTTAGAATAATGATGTATGTAAAACTTTTCATGATGACAAGTAGTAGTGAGATTTTTGCTATGATAATGAAATGTCTGATTCTTAAGTAGTGTGTGTTTTTAACTGTTCATATTGTAAATAGTGTTTTGTAATTGCTTTTAGCCCTGAAGAAGTCCCATGTGGGACAAAACGCGTTGGCTTTCAACTGTGTCGTGCATTTTAAAGAATGAAGCTTTTGGAATAAAGGGACAACGTTTTCTACAATTAAAAACATTACTGTCTGGTCTTTTCATTTGGGAAGCTTTTTGTATTATATTTTGTTTTGTTTTCTTGATATGATGTACAAGTACGATTATTATTAATAGATCATTGGAGTTTTTGGGTGCAGGGTCATTTGTGTGTTTTCTATCTCAAAGCCATGCAGGATGCCAGCAGAGAGCAAAATGTGTATGCTGACCACAGCTACTGCAAGTTTCTGGCAATACCAAGACATGCAAGACATTACTACATATGTCACTGTGAATACTCACTGTGCCCAACACCGCACAGCCCTCTAAGCACTTGCCCTTAAACTGCCACACTGTGTCATGGATGTCACATTGAGGGGCATGACCTCACAAACGCAAACCCTCATCACAAGGCCTGTTGTGTGCAATCTACACCTCTGCAATGGCTCATTGATGGAGAGTCAAGAGGAAAAGCACAGATTTGACACTCTGTACATTCAGTGTTGTGTCACTGTCTGATTGGGCAGTTAATATGCAGGCCAGTTGGGGTCACACAGAGGTCCAACGTGGGGCATCTCATCTTTTACATGGAGGGACTATTTGGAAACACAAACAGTGCCAACACATGCGAGTATGTGCACATGCTGGTGGTGATGAAAGGGTCTGGGCACAAGAATGTTGGAATGTACAGTGTCATAGGTGATTGACCAACAAGAGTGTCGCCCTGGGGGACTGAGGTCCTGAGCATAGTGCAGAACTAGAGATGAGGCACATATTGAGTCAGAAACAATGCCCTCACTACCCTCTGGACAACAACACTAGCTAAGGCCACAGATGGGCCTGTGCAGGACATCAGGGACACACAAAGATATTCAGACTGAAAATCACTGTCCTGACTCCGGAATTGAAAAGGTGCAGCCACACTGTATGTCTGACAAGACATCACATTTCCCTCACATCTGGATGTGCAGGCAGGCAAACGTGTGGAATAGGCTAAATACACCTTCCCCCTGGAAACAGCATGCTAGGCAGTGCATGACCCAACCCCACACTCTCACGCAAATACTGCAGCAGATCAACTTCATGTGTGCCCCCCCTACACTCTCACTCACACCCTGAGATACTTACCACGACATTTGGCGCACCATATAGCCTTGGATACTGGGTGAGCACCTCGTCCACCAGGACCTCCAGTTCCTCCGGGGTGAAGGGAGTGGCACGGATCTTCTCAGTCCTCGCCATCACTGTGAGCAGGAGACAGCAGCAGTGGCAGTTGGTGGTGAGGGGTGTCAGGCAGCAGTCCTTGGAGGCAGCAGCAGGTGAGGGGTGTCAGGCAACAGTCCCTGGATGCAGCAGCAGGTGAGGGGTCTCAGGCAGCAGTCCCTGGAGGCAGCAGCAGGTGAGGGGTGTCAGGCAGCAGTCCCTGGAGGCAGCAGCAGGTGAGGGGTGTCAGGCAGCAGTCCCTGGAGGCAGCAGCAGGTGAGGGGTGTCAGGCAGCAGTCCCTGGAGGCAGCAGCAGGTGAGGGGTCTCAGGCAGAAGGCTCAGTGAGCTGTGGTAATGTGTGGCTCCCTCACACACATATATAGCCCCCAGGGCTCGTGTCTGTGGTTCTAAGCTGCTGCAATTGGTGTTCCAGGTCTGCCTCATTCAAATCCATCCAATGACCGCCTCCGCGGTGGCAGAGCACGCCTACCGCGATTTTCAAACTTGCATCAGGCAACCACGATTGTGCTTCCCATTGGCTGGCAGGGCATGGTCCATGGCGGTGACACACCGCAGGGGACAGGCGTGCGGTACCGCGGTGGTGCATCTTTCAAGTGCATCCAAGGGCCGGCCCCGCAGTGGCGGAGCACGCCTACCGCGATTTTCAAACTTGCATCAGGCAACCGCGATTGCGCTTCCCATTGGCTGGCAGGGCATGGTCCATGGCGGTGACACACCACAGGGGACAGGCATGCGGTACTGCGGTGGTGCATCTTTCAAGTGCATCCAATGACCGGCCCCGGGTGGCGGAGCACGGCTACCACGATTTTCAAACTTGTATCAGGCAACCGCGATTGCGCTTCCCATTGGCTGGAAGGGCATGGTTCATGACGGTGACACAACGCTGGTGGCAGGTGGTAGCTACCGCGATTCCGGGCACATGCATTGCTATGAGTGACCGGGACCTGGGTGTCGGAGCATGCCAACCGCCATTAGACATGTGCATATGCCTATCAACCCCGCTATGGTGTCTTGGGCCATGGCGGTGACACACCGCTGGTGGCAGGTGGTAGCTTCCGCGATTCCGGGCACATGCATTGCTATGAGTGACCGGGATCTGGGTGTCGGAGCATGCCAACCGCCATTAGACATGTGCATATGCCTATCAATCCCGCTATGGTGTCTTGGGCCATGGCGGTGACACACCGCTGGTGCCAGGCGGTAGCTACGGCGACGGTGCAGCATGACATTGTTGACTATGGGCGTGACAGTGTTGTTTGAGCACGTTTAAGGCACCAATGGACACATTGTGCTGTGTCAATGTAATGGGTCGTATCTGTACTTCGAACAGAGGTCACTTACAAAATATCATGGCACTTGATGGAATTCAAATGGGCTATAGTAAGTAATGACAGCCTAAACTTCATATCTAACACCAAATGCCACACTGAAAGTACTAATGGGGCACATTACTCCTACACAATTTCATATGTGAGCCCACATTTACACACATTTTCATATCTCACCCCCAAAGTTATCCCCAATTTCATATCTGATCCCAATATTTACACACATGTCCATGTCTCACACAATATGTCACTATACAGTACATGATTGTACAAACATTTCAGCATTATTATCATGACTCACCACATGTGTCACACTGTTGTCTGTTTGGTATCACCTGTTACTTCCTTCATGTAATGTTATTGTTCGCAGTAGCAAATCCTACAGTATATGTCCACATGGACATGTGTATGCTCTACATACTCAAGGATGTTAATTACATCACCGGCACACTTGGCATTCTGTACATCCTTATCATTTTTCACTTGTATCCCTGCCTATGGGTATGTTTTGTCTCCTTATCTGCCAAATGTCATCACCATTACTTGTGACATTGTGTCTGGTTTGTGCTCATGTTGTTCGGCCTGTCATATGTGATTTTGTTACATGTATATTTCCACAGTTGTGAGTATGTTGATAGTGGATTTGATGTGTGTGGTGTGTTACGTTGGTACCCACCAAGGACAGGTGCATTGACCTTGTCCACATGAATAATGTTGGCTTGGTGAGGGACTGTAGCCAAATGGTGGGCTGGTGCTCACTGATTGTTAAGTTTGACATGGCATCTGTGACCAGTGGAAGGTGACCCACAATTGGCCTGGACAGTTCAGCATTGCATGTGCTTTCATGTGCAGTAAGTGTTTGCAGTTTTGGCAGGGTGCACCATTAGGACACGTGTGCAGTGATATTGAACTGACACGTGTGTATAAGCCTGCTATGGTGTGGTAGCCTTTCGGGGGCACAAGCTGGTCCTGCGCTGTGTGGGTGAACTGATGGTGCTGTTGACTCAAGCTAATGATGGCATCCAAGACAGGTGAGATATACCTTGATAGGGCTGGCTGTGGCACCCATCTAACTCAGACTTTTGTTGTTCTAATGGTACCAGAGGCCAACAAGTGATGCACAGCCAGCATCTTTGTCTGCAGAGGAATGTTGAGAGTCCGCTTTGTTGTTCCTGACAGGCTGTGTGGCATGTGGCTCAGGATGCTTTTGATATTAGTCCTTTGGTACCTGTGTCGTGCGATGACATCCCCTGTTGTTATGTGCATGAGGCTGTTGTGTCTTCGGTATTTACTCAGTATGTTCATGCGCTGACTTTTAGGTGTAGTGGTGTGGCTTTGTCCGGGTGCTGGTGTTGGTTGTTTCTGTGTCACTGTTGTGTGTCCAAGAAGCTGGAGTATTAGCTCCATGGCAAATGGTGTACTTCAGTTGTGTGTCTGGGCAGTGCTAGCTTCATACTGCATGTCATAGTGCAACTTTAGTGCAGATTGTCGTTTGTCTACAGTCCTTTTGGATCACGTACCTTATCCACTTTTTGTGTGCCATATTGACAATATGTGTGCCTGCTGATGATATTGTGCAGTTGTGTTGGTGTGTCTTGATTCACGTCAAGACTGCATATGCATATGCTGTTCATTATTAGTCATTGACTGACTTTGAATTGTGTGTAACAGCATATCTGGCATGTCTATTGATGACAGTGGATATTGGCACAGGCTTGTGAATATGTCTGTGAGTGTCTCTAGACTTGTGTGGATTAGCATTGGCTCACATTCCATGTTGAGTCCTTCAGAACTGGATAAATTGTGTAGTTCATGTGTCCCCTGTCATGTTTGCACAAGAATGTGTGGCACGTACAGCAGACATTTCGAAGCCAGCAGTGTTTCTGTTTCACACATGTCCTGTATCATTTACTGCCCGTGCTGTTTGCACCAGATTCTGGAATGTGACTATTACCATTCACAGACACAGTTTCCATGTTTGTTGTTCTCACAGTGGTAATACTGAAGAACTATAGTACAATGTGATCTCTATGTGTCACGACTATTGACTTGCACTGTATGTTGCATTGTGATGCCAGTCAATGTTTGCGCTGTGTGAATCAGAAGCTACGGAGTTGTGCACAACTCATGGTCTGTTGCAATGACGTGTCCCTTTTCATCTCACCTAGGAGGCGACCTAATGTGTATCGTCCTGTCACCCTGCTGGCTAACATTGAGGATGATGACGTGATATGCAGATTCCGTCTGGACCGCACGAACATCCAAGACCTGTGTGCCATGTTGGATCCTCACCTGCGGGCTGGCAGGACATACCCAACAGCAGTGACAACCGAAACCAAGGTGATGGCGGCACTGCATTTCCTGGCTAGTGGGTCATTCCAGGAGACAGTGGGCATTGCAGGGGGATGTCTCAGCCCACCTTCCGCATGGTGCTAAGGGATTTCCTGTTGGCCATGATGCGATACAAGGACCAATACATCAGTTTTCCAAGGCGTGCGGCTTTGGCGGATGTAAAGGCGGATTTTTATGCCCTTGGCCACATCCCGAATGTTGTAGGTGCTATTGACTGCACACATGTTGGCCTGGTTCCACCACAGGCACGGGAACACATCTATCGGAATCATAAACATTCCCATTCCATCAATGTGCAGGTGGTGTGCCAGGCCGATATGATCATATCACATGTATGTGCCAAGTTTCCGGGCTCTGCAGATGATTCATACATCCTGCACAACAGCATTGTGCCCCAGCTGATGGCCAATCTACTTCCGGAGTGGGCATGGATTGTGGGTGAGTAGGCAGAGTCAAGTTGTGTGCTGTGTGTGCCATGCTGTCCTCTGCCACAGTTGTATTACTGAATCGTTATGTTTATTTCACACCTAGGTGACTCTGCATATCCCAACAGACCGTGGTTGCTGAGCCCACTACGCAATCCTAGGACACCGTCTGACGTCCGCTACAACAATGCCCATGGTAGAACACGTCGGGTGGTGGAGCAAACCTTTGGTCTCCTAAAATCAAGATTTCGCTGCCTGGACCGGACCGGAGGGGCACTCATGTACTCACCCAGAAAGGTGTGTCAGATAGTGGTAGCATGCTGCATGCTGCACAACTTGGCCTTACGGAAAGGAATACCCATGATCCTGGACGATGACCAGCCAGGGCCCCCCCCTGCGATCCCACAAATGTCCAGTGATGAGGATAGTGGTGAGGAGGAAGGTGTCGACCAGCGTCAGCAGCTCATCAACCGCTACTTCACTTGAAGGTGGGTGACGATGTTCAACTGGTCCATTGTCTGTTGATGTAGTTGTTTGGGTGGAGGTCTATGTGATCTTTGTGAGTGCATCCTGTTGTTGACTCAGTGCTGGCTGCCTATGTGTTGGATACAGGGTATGTAGGAACTGCTACAGGATGTCTATGTTGGTACTGTTGCACATTGTTATGTGTGCATATTGTTGTACAGTGAGGACATGTGTTGTGTGATGGCTGTGATGCCACCACCTGACTAGTGACTTTTGTTCTGTTGTCTTTTGCTACGTCCCTTCTGCCTCCCCTTGCCTACAGAGGATCCGTGCTCCTGTGACATTGTAACCATGGTAAACATTTCACATACTGTGATAAACATGGAGCAGACTCAACCACCTTTTTGCGTTTTTGTAGTTTATTTGCAATGGGTATCTGTGAGAGGGAAGTGGAAATTTACATAAGTGTGAATGGTGAATCTATGAGTTGGCAGTGATGGTAGATGAGACAATCAAGTAGGCACCACATTGATGTGGTGACACAGTCCAACAGACGGATGCCATTTCCATGGCAGTGTGGGTAAGGACAGTGTTCCAAGTCAATGGCAGGGTGAAGAGTGTTGCCATCATGGCTGGCTCCTTGACTGGCGTTTGGCAGTTGATTTGCCAATTGTGAGTTTTTCTTTGGACGGCCCCTCCTTCTTTTGGCAGGGGGGGCATCATCTGCTAGGCCACTGGGGTCTGAGGAGTCACCCCTCTCCGTGCCCGCAGGTGTGGATGATGAACTGTCATCCTGCAGGACAGCGGGGGGAGGTGGAGGTGTGTGATGTGGCACTGGCCTATCCCTCAGTACTGCCACTAACTGGCCCATGAGGCCCACAATTTGTCCCATACGGTTGTCCATGGACCTCAGCAGACGTTGGAGCTCCAGGGTATCTTCGTGGGCCTGGCCCATTTGTGCCTGTGTTCGTTCATAGGCCCCCACGACTCTGGTGATGTTAGCCAGGGCTTCGGTCACAGTGTCCGATGTTGTTGGAGTCCCACTTGTCCTCCCACCTGCCCTGCTATCACTGGCCTGTTGCCTCACCACTCTAGCCACATGCCTGCCCTCCACAGTTGTTGGTGTGGGCTGGGCATCCTCTGTGGCTGGGCGAATGTTGCAGGCAAAGGTGGTAGTGGTGGTGGTGGTAGTGGCAGCACAGATCGTTCCAGCAGGGGTCAGCGTTGTTGTTGTTGCTGATGGTGGGGGGCAGTGGGGTCATGTGACCGGTTGCGCCCTGGCACACCAGATGGGCCGGCTTGGAGCTCCTCATCCAAAGAATCCAGGGACTCCGCATCCGAGTGTCCATGTTCCGGGGGAGGAGACTGGCTCTGCAAGTTAAGGTTGTTGTCCTCTGCAGTCAGTTGTTGGTCACCTGTGGAACAGAGGGTACATGGTCATTGACTTACAGCCATATGACTTGCTGTGTTTGATGTCTCTTATTTACATGTTATGCAACACACAGTTACGTATTTCATGAGTTGAAGGTCTGCACAGTGTTGTTCGTCATGACATGATGTGGAGGTACATACATCTTGTTCCATGGTGTGACAAGTCATTGGATGCCATGGCCAACTTGGCACTCTTTGTATGGGACTGATGAGTTGTCATCTGACAACTGGCTGCCATGCAACTTGATGTGATGCATCGAGGATGATTACTCTTCCCGACAGATGTTACATATGCACATGTACTAGACATTGTCACATTGTTATCTCATGCATACTTTTGTGATGTTCTGTGCTTGTATTTATTTGCTCGACAGACCATGCCTTTTTATTGTTACTAGGGTCCTTCATGCTCAGCAGCCATGGAATTTGCACATGTCATTCTGTGCAGGGCATATTTGGTCCCTGATTTGCTTACACATGGGTTTAGTTGAGTCACAGTTCTGTTTCTGTCACAGTTACATACGCATCGCTGTCTGCATTCTATCAAATGGTATGTAATTGGGGTGTATTTTGTTGTGAGGTGTGGGATTGTGTTTGCATTAGCTCAATGCTTTCGTTGAAGAATGGTGGGGTGCATGCACTGGCTGATTAGCTGTATAGTTGGCATCTTTTGGGTGGACTTTCTACCACATGCTTCTGGGTGGGAGGGAGTGATCCTTCATGCTGAGGGATGGGGCAGGGTGTGCCTGGTGGGAGTTGTGGTGCTGGCCTCCCTATTCCAAAGACACCTCCCTGGAAAGATGGCTACCTACCTGTTAGGTGAGGGTGTAGCACAGAATGGCTGAGGCATGCTTCTGGGTGGGAGGGAGTGCTCCATCCTGCTCAGCTGTGGGCCAAGGGGGCCTGGTGGGAGTTGTAGTGCTGGCCTTCCTATTCCAAAGACACCTCCCTGTGAAGATGGCTACCTACCTGTTAGGTGAGGGTATAGCACACAATGGCTGAGGCATGCTTCTGGGTGGGAGGGAGTGCTCCATCCTGCTCAACTGTGGGCCAAGGGGACCTGGTGGGAGTTGTAGTGCTGGCCTCCCTATTTCAAAGACACCTCCCTGGAAAGATGGCTACCTACCTGTTAGGTGAGGGTGTAGCACACAATGGCTGAGGCATGCTTCTGGGTGGGAGGGAGTGCTCCATCCTGCTCAGCTGTGGGCCAAGGGGGCCTGGTGGGAGTTGTAGTGCTGGCCTCCCTATTCCAAAGACACCTCCCTGTGAAGATGGCTACCTACCTGTTAGGTGAGGGTGTAGCACACAGTGACTGCCACATGGTTGTGGGTGGGAGGGAGTGCTCCATCCTGCTCAGCTGTGGGCCAAGGGGGCCTGGTGGGAGTTGTAGTGCTGCCCTCCCTATTCCAAAGACACCTCCCTGGAAAGATGGCTACCTACCTGTTAGGTGAGGGTGTAGCACACAGTGACTGCCACCTGGTTGTGGGTGGGGGAGTAGTCCATCCTGCTCAGCTGTGGGACAAGGGGGCCTGGTGGGAGTTGTAGTGCTGGCCTCCCTATTTCAAAGACACCTCCCTGGAAAGATGGCTACCTACCTGTTAGGTGAGGGTGTAGCACACAGTGACTGCCACATGGTTGTGGGTGGGGGGAGTAGTCCATCCTGCTCAGCTGTGGGACAAGGGGGCCTGGTGGGAGTTGTAGTGCTGTTTGCCTGGACACATACAACACAGTAGATGTGGTCTACGTTTGTGATGTTTGAGGTGGTGTGGATGTAAAATCAGTGTGACCTGTGTGTGTTTTTGGGGTGCAGATGTGTGTACTTGTGCCTCAGGGATGTATCTTTGTAATTGTGCAAGACAGTACATGGCAGTTTCATGGTATACATTAGTTGGTACTTACCAGCCTCTACTCCCCCGGGTATTCCTTCAAGACTATCTGGATACAGTATGGCAAGCATCTTCTCCTCCCACGCAGTGAACGGTTTTGGTGGGATGGGAGGGCCTCCACCAGTCGCATCAGCCAGCTCACGGTTCTTGGCCCTCCTCTTCTTGACAATACTCTTCAGGTCATGCCACCGCCTCATGATTTCATTCTTGTTGCGGGGCACATTCCCTACTGCATTGACCTTGCCCACTATCCTTGCCCACATGATTGTCCTTGTGGCTAATGGTGTCTGTTGGACCATGCTGCCAAAAAGTTGTGGTTCTACTCTGATTATCTTATCTACCATTACTGTCAATTCAGTGTCAGTGAATTTTGGCATTTTGTGATGTGCCATGGTGTGTGCTGTGCTGATGTTTTGGGGTGCAGTTGTGAGGGTGGTGTAGGTGGTGTGTGTGTGTGTTGTTGTGCTGGTGAGATGTGTGGTGTTTTGCCTAACCAATGTGCTGCAGGGTTGGGTTCTTTCAGGGTTGGAGTAGTGCAAAGGATTGTGGTCAGGGAAGGGGCTGGTTTTATGCTCAGCTATGTGGTGTGTCAAGATGGTGTAATGCAGTCAGGTGTGCTGTGTGGGTTGTCCTGTGATTTGTATATTTAAATTTGCCATGGGGGTGTGTCATTGGGATGTTTCAGGTTATTGGGGGGGCAGGGCTAGTTGCTTGTGTGCATTTGCTTGCCTTATAGTTGTTTTTTTTACTTGGCCGCCATTTTTTTGGCGGAGCATCTGCAGCGATGGCTGTGCTGCAGGGCTTCCGCCGTATCTCACATTCATTACTGTTAGCGACCGCGGCGGGCGGAGACAGCGGAACGTACCGCTGTGACATCGGGATATCATAATATCATTGGCGGTCACTCCGCGTGTCCGGCGGCGGGTTGATGTGTTTCCGCTATGTTACTGACCGTCGCGGTTGCATTTTCACTTTCTCTGCCCTCTACGGGTGGTTTTTCGATGCCTCCTACCGCCGCGGACGGAATATTTTGGCGGTTGATCGTAATAGGGTCGGCGGGGTTTCCGCGGTACCTGCGGACGGTGATTTTCCGCAACCATGGCGGTCGGAATTTTTTCCGTCCGCCATCGTAATGAGCCTCTTTGTTCGCTATCTTTTTGGCATTGTCGTTATGATTTTAAAAGTAAAGGTGTTAATTACCTGTTCAATAAATAATTATTTCATCCATTCATTCATTCATCCATTCATTCATTTAGAAATTGATTAAGCCACCAACTTTGAGTAATTAACTTGTAGGCAAGTAATGTAATAACTTCGCAAAGTAACTGTAAAAGTGTTGATAATCTAAATTGAATGTGATCAATCATTTTGATTATCCTTATTTACCTATGCACTAGAGCAATGGACGTTGTATTATTTTCTTAAGAGGGGATAATAAAAATAGGGGGCATATTTACAAGGGCATTGCATCACAGGAATGTCACTTTTAACGACGTTCCTATGGCGCAATGCCCTGCTCCATATTTACAAAGTGGCACCTTAGTGCAACACAGGCACCATTGCACTATGGTGTAAGGGTGCCTGCATTGCACAAGGCATTTAGTTTTAGCACCAGCGCTAGGGAAAACACAGGGATGCGCTGTATTGTTGTAAATACAGTGCATCCCTCCGTTTTGGGAATGTCAGAGTGAGGAACTGCCAAATTTGCCACAGCTCTGCGCTCTAACATTTCTTTGAAAATATGCCCCAGGGTTTCGTAACAAACTGCCTTTTTCAACTGCTACTTCCACAAAGTAGCTTCCAACTCCATATTAGCCTTGTGGCTCCCAATAGTACACTCATTTCACTCTTCAAATTTACACACTAAGGGGATGCATACCTGTTTAATGCACATTTAAAGATGACAGATTAAGGGCCTCATTACGATGTCAGTCGGAAAGCATCCCAACCGATTCGGTGTCGGAATGGTTTCCGACCAAATCGGATTCGGGGAGTCCGACAGACCGATTATCATGGTTCTGAACACCGTTCGGTCGGACTCCCATTGACTTCAATGGGAGCCTGTGTTCTGACAGACAACACAGGCTCCCATTGAAGAAAGGGGTGGTTGCGGAAAACCATGCACCCTGTGGCGGGCACGCCATGGTGCCTGCCATACTGTGCAAGGTTGGAAAGAGGGGTCCCATGGGTACCCCCACGGGCCCCAACCGGAGGCCTCCAGGTGAAGAGGGGCCTGCTATGGGCCCGCAAAGTCGGTTTCTGACAGCCGATCCATGTTGGACAAACTGAGTCGGAAAGGCTGTCCGAATCCGACATCGTAATCTGTCGGTCGGAAAAGCGGTCCATAGAGCCGTACAAGTCGGCTTCGACTGAATCGGTCGGAAATGTTTCTGAGTCGGTCGGAAATGCGGGTTCCGACACGGATTCAAACAAACCAAATGCTGTTTGGAGCCTTTCTGACCAACATCATAATGAGGCCCTAAGTGGTCAGCGTGACATTGAAGTTTAAAGATAGCTTTTCCTTTCCTTTCATAAATCAAGGTTTATCCTGTGCTGTTCAAGCCCATGTTGCTGTTTTTGCTCCAGGTGTAAGTAGAAAAATCTGTCCGCTGAAATTTGAGTTTTGTGCAGCTTGCACCTTATAATTTCCATTACAAATTACTGACTAAATGGGCAAATATTCCAACATATTTGCAAAATATGTCTCCATTTTTAGGAAAGGGCACATGTAATTCACAGCTGCCTTCTGCCCAGAGGTAAAAATGTCAGTTATCTTGTTATGACCGCTGGCCGTAATCTTTTTACTTCTGTTCTTGGGCTTGTTGCAGTCATTGTGTTCCTTTTTGTATTGTCTCTCTGGAAGTTGCAAATTTAATGAGATCTTCTTATTCTTAGTAGTGCGTAATGTATGAATACATGTTTTTAGCAAGTGCATTCATTACTTTGGGCTTGATTTAGAGTGAAGCAGAGAGGGTACTCCATGTCAATGGTAACAGATCACCCTTTCTGCCATACTGAAGGTCCGTCTGCCTCATTTAGAGTCGGGCAGACCTTCATTATGTCAGAAGTAGAGACTACTTCATCTTTACCACTGACATATACCTCCAACAGCCCAACAGAGTAAGAACTGTCAGAGGTTTTGCCATTTGTCTGCCCGCCCTATTTAGAGTGGGTAAACAAATAGCAGGTTTTAACTTTCATTTACCGTAATACAAAATGTGGCAGTGAGTGAAAGTAAAAACAGTTCAATGACCCCTAAGCAATTGGAGAAAACTCCCATGGTGAGGAAGTCATTGCTTTTTTTATTTTACTTGATATTTTATTAATTTAAAAAAAGAAAATTCAAGCTGTAGGATTTGTTTTTTAAAACAAAAAAGAAATTGAAAGTGTGCTGTACGACACACACTTTGAATGCATTGACATGTATCTCTGTGATGGCGGTTCTTGCCAATGTAAGAGATATCTGCTGGGGCAACAAACATCTGTAAATTTGGAGTGTGGTACTCTATCAGCTTGACAGAAGAAAACAAACTAACAGACCCTTTGATTTGTAATAACACACTATTAGCAAATGAAGCATATTTTTCTACATCATTCAATAGCATTCTGCATGCTTAGTTTTTGATGTAGTAATGTTGTAACACCATCTTCAGATCTTCTCGCATTCTTAATTTTGTAGCATGGTTATCGCTATCTGTGATCACAGCAACAGTTTTTACCATCTTAGAGCCTGATTTAGCGTTTGGCGTGATGGATAATGCACTTGAAAGGAGACGGATGGGACAATTCTCATGTTTGTGACAGAGTACCCTTCAGGCAAACTCTAAACCAGGCCCTTAGATTTGCAACCAGTGATGTTTACTAGGTGTGATCACAACTTGGGTTTTAACATCTTCATTATTTTCATTGCTTATTACAAGCTAGGAGTACATCTTTATCTTGATGATGCAGCTAATTTCTGTATTAGGCAGCACATATATAGGCAATGTCTTGCCAGGAGAGTGGATACCCTAAGGAGTATATTTTACAACTGCTATAAGAAGGAGAAATATCAGTAACAACTCCTTGAGGTATGTAACTTGCAACTCTCTATGTACATTAAATGGTGAATTGAAGATCAGCAAAGCTAGTTATGTTGATGGAATTTCAGATGAGATAATCAAGGTATGGAATGAGAGAGGACACTCTAATACAGAACAGGGATGGGAATCTGAGCATCACAGATTCATACCCACATCAGACCTAGTGCTACATAGCATTACATAGCCAGCTGGAGATGCTACACATTCACTCTCAAATTTGTCTCATATTTACATACCCCTAACTGTAGAAATAGTTCCCCAATATTATTCTAGACTGTGTTAATTATTGAGAGAAGCATGTTTTATTTTCTGTAACTTGTGACAAACAATTGATGAGAGTTCTGTTCTATGGAAATGTAGTCTACCCATTTGCTCTCTGTAGAGCAACCCTAACACAGAATATGACAGACAATCATATTTTTTGGTACTTGTTCCACCTGGGTGAGAGTCATTTTACCGGGTAGGTGGATATGGGCATCTAATGTGGTAATGAATAAGACCCCTACAAACCAGGGCCCAAAAATCTAAAATTCAGGGTATTCACAGCAAAACAAAGGGTATACTGCATAAAGTGAACAAAGTGTAAAAGACAACAACAAAGCCCTTTATGCTTTTGAATTGCTTCATTTAATGTTCCTCAGTTTCACTGCTATCGTTCAAGAAATGCTATTGTAATTTTATTGCAAATAGCTGTGGTTCAAAGACAACAAAGTTAAGTGGTGGTGCTGTTTTTTGAGGAAGTGGGTCAGTAAGGAAGTGAGGATTTGCTAACAGTTGGAAATGAGTGTTGTAAAGGGTTGTAGAAGGTAGAGAGAGAAGCTACTGTAATAGATGTTGTGAATGACTGTGGGGAGCTAGAGTTGGGACTGGCTGGGTAATTAAAAAATAAGTAAGGGTGAGCATCATAGTGAGAGTGTAGTTAGTTTTACTGTTACATGTGGGTTGTTTTGTGAGTGGATGTGCATGAGTGAAGGGTATACATAGTTGGAGTTGAATCGTCCTGCAAACTGCATAAGAGAGGTGTGTTTCGAGTGGCTGATGTAAGAATCTGAAGCGGAGTGAAAGGTATGATCAGGTTATTTTTTTACTAACTGTGGCATATTGGGTTGTGCTGAGGATACATAGGTAAATATTTCTGTGAGGAATCATAGTTGGGTGAGTCATGCTGTGGCTAGTGAAATATGAGTGAGCGATGCAGGTTCCTGAAACAAAAAGCGTAGCGCAAGTGTGATGTAAATTGTCAATGTAAGTGATGTGTTCAATGTGGTCAGCGCAGTATTTTAAGTGGCTTTGCGTGAGTGGTGTTTTGACTTTATTATTGTTAATGAGAGACTGTAGCTGAGTGATTTTTTTAAAGTGAAAGACTGCTGATGAATATCTGTGGAGTTTCTTTTGGAAAGTGAAATTTGCAGAAAGTGGTATGGTTGAGATTTTTTGAGTGGCCACCTTTCTGTGATTGGCTGTTGACAAATACAGCTTTGAGTGATTGGCTGTGTTTGAGTAGAGTGTGTGATTAAGTGGCTGTGGGTGAGTAGCTGTGGGACAGCTAATTTGAATGGGTTGCTGTGGGTGAGTTGCTATGGGCAAGTGGTTTTATGGACAAGTGATTTGAAAGTATCTTTTGGTGAATGGGTTTGTGAGCGGAATTTTATATGTGCAGTATTATAAATGTCTGTGAGAGAGTTTGTTACAAGTGGTGTGCATGCTTTTGGAATTGCTTCTGGCACTGAGTGAATAGTTTTCACAAAGGTATTATGTGTGGCTTTGGACCAGTGGTTACGTAGGCAGTAGTTAAAATTGAGGTGCTGTGAGTGGCTGTTGGTGTGTAACTGTTTATGAGTAATTTGTGTTGCATCACGGTAGTTGGAGCAAATGATGCATGTTACTGGCTTAGGGAGACCACTGTTCTGAGTGGTCATGTAAGTGCCTATGGTTGAGCAGTATTGCAAGTGGTATATTCAAAGAGTGATTAGTTAAGCCCGTTGTAATTCTGCAGGTGACTATGGGTGAGTGGCAGTGTGCTTTAATGCTTGCGCGTGAGTAGTATTGCAGGCAGGCAACCAAATAATTATTGAGTTGCTTATGAGTGGTTATGATAATTCAGTGTTCAGTATATGTGGCTATTGTCAACTGATGTTTTAGGCAAGTAGTTATTGGTCAATAGCATTGAAGGTCTGTATCTTTGGGTGAAGGGTACTGCATGTGGCTGAGGGTAAACAAGTTTCTTGCGATGAAGGTTTTTAAATGCCATGGTTTTGAAACTGTGCTTTTGTACCTAGGTTGTAAGAATGGAGCTGAGTGTGAGTAGCTATGCTTAATGCATTTTGCCCTGTACAACTGATCTTGAACACAAATGGGCCTTATTCACAAACTACATTTTGTATTACTTTAATAGTGCTGTAATATGAGTATTAACGCACTACAAACTGCTATTCACAAACCTACAAATGTAAATCTCCACCTCAAAATCTCCTATCTTTTCTGTGGGAAGATTATTACATGTATAAGTTTACTACTAATTAGTAAACGTCGGAGAGACTAGGGGAAGTGGTTGTAAAAAGGGGCATACTTACTACAAAATAGTTAGGGTTTAGAGAGGACTAAGGAGGAGTAAGCGAGGGTTAAGGAGGGGTTTAGAGAGGGACAGAGACCCACTCTCAAAGGAGTAAGCTGATTGCTATTCACATACTGCACTTCTAAATCTATTACAGCTGAAACAGTCCTACAACAGTAGTAAATGTACTCGAGCTAAGACCTGGAATAAGTCCAGCCCCACACAAGGCCAACCATAGGTACTGTAACATCTTCCCAGAGAAATCAATGGAGGTAAGGACTTAAATTAAAATCCCACAGGAAATACTTTTAAATTAAAGTAACTAATTTAAACTATTTTAAACTATAACTTACTTTCATTTAATGTTCAAAAAGAATCTAAAGATATATAAGGTATTTGCAACTTAATTTGAAAGTTGTCTTATATTGTAATAACATTAATTGTTATCAAAATATATTTAAATGACGTTTTTATTAATTCCATACTTCCCTTTTAATAATTATTGATATATAATAAATAATATATTTTTTTATATTGTAGGTGGGATTTTTTATATTAAATTCCAGAGAAATATTTTCACATAATTGAATATATTTAAATCAAATAAATAATAAACTTCAGAATTCAAAATGAAGTAGATAATGCATTGCATTTTTAAATGTACTATATCTAAAATTAATATATACCATTGTTTTGCATTTATATTTAACATAAATATATTGTTACAATTTTTTTCAAGTCTAATAAGCTTTTTTACTTCACCCCTATACTTCACCATAGGAAGATCCCTACTCCAGTAATGGACATCTCCCAATGTTAAAGTATGGGGAAAAATCATCAAAGGGAATTTGAGAATCTCCCATATTTCATACCTCACCCAAGCAAGAGTGGTATCCAGCTATGTTGCTGGCAGTATTACCCAGGCAGAAGGTGCATAGCCTTCCTTAATACTGACTAAAATATGTTGAATTTCTGATGGCAATATCGTAGTGCAGCCATCGGCCCCAGAAACTGCGGTTACATGAGCACAGTCAGTACTAGCTTTCAGAACCCAAGCCAGTATTTTACCTGGATGATGCCCTTCCCCAAAGGCCATGACCAGGGCATTCTTACCAAAATACAAAACTTCACAATCTGCCCCCCCCCCTGAACACTTCAAGGGTTTGCTGCGACACAGGTAGCACCGCTTTATCCCTGATTAAGCAGTAATCCTGCTGAAGATGCTTAAGCTTCTTTTCTGTCATGTCTAATCATGTGCGTTCTGAATTAAGGATGCTTGCCTCTTTAGCAATACTGCCAACTCGAATATATACTTTGACCGATTCACACATTTCTACTCCAGAAACTGTATCCTCATTAATTATTCCTGAATACTGGATCTAACTTCAGAATGAAACAGTCTTCTATTTCAGATGCCTTTAGAGGCCAAAGTTTAAGCCCTTGTCCTGGAAAGGCACTGACTAAAGGGAGCACAGCAAGAAAGTGGTCCTACAGAGTTCTGGGCAAAATATTCACTTCACATACTTTCCCTATCAGGAATTGCAAGGTAATCCACAAATCAATACAGGAACTTGTGTTGTGCACTAACGAGAGGTACGTAAATCAAGTGGATGTTGAGTGCAGAACTCTTCACACAGCCGTTAATTCTTGCCGCTGCATAATGTACAATATTGCGTTGCTCACTCGCTTTCAGAAGCAGTCGACAAGCAGCAGAACTCCTGTCCTGTGGTGAGGATAGCAGTAGGCTAAAATCACCTCCCCAAAACATAGGGAAACCTACAAGACACCATCATTTGAGTGTAGTTGCGCCAAAAAATTCAGGTGTGTCAACACTGAGGGCCTCATTTACAAGGCCCTAGCAGTGCTTTTGCGCCACCGGAGCATCTCTTTTTTGACGCTCCAGTGGCTTAATGTGTTGCAGCATATTTACAAGGCCACGCAAAGTCACTTTACGTGCCTTTTCATGGCCTTGTAAATATGTGTTCCTTTCACGCAGAACACTGCATAAAAGGGGCATTGCACGGATGTTGCTGTGGGTGTTCCCATGCAACACCCATGAATCTGAAGCATTCCCAGATTTAGGAGAAATCGTAAACCTGGGAATGCGTCAGATTCTAGCGCCATGCCAATTCTACCTTAATGCTGCCTCTCATCTTTACAAGTGGCGACGAATGGAAAAAGCCTTCGCTTGCTACATCTTCCCTGCGGCACAGGTGCAGCAACGTCTTCTGAACCCTGCTACATTTTCTCCACACCGTTCCTGTCAAATCCTGCTTATAAGAGCACCATTAGATTCTTCCTTTTACCGCTCCGGACCTGCTCCTCAAAATCTGGTGCCCCCCGACTCCTACTGTGCGATCGTTGTGGATTTTCGTCCGTTTTGGCTTTCCTTTGTCCATTCTGAGGCTGGGGTTGATGGCCATTGCACTTTTTGCCTTCTGTGACGTCATGGCTTTCCCCGAACACTGCCTTCCTTGACAACGCTTGGAGCCTAGCAACGGTAACCACAGCCGTCAGATTCCGTCAACCCCATGCCCTGCGTCCTCGTCATCCTGCTCCTCACGCAGGTGACGCTGTACGTGGTTACGCCGGTAGCCATTTTGAATCAATCTATCCATTGATTTGTTTCCTGCAGCATCCTGTTTCTTCATACACGTTACACTATGCATTTTCACGCTAGTGACTTCTTGAAGCTGTTCACACCTGACGTTCCACTTTGAATGCTACAACTTTAACAAGATCCCTTCATCGACAATCCTCCGGATGCTCATCGGATTACTCCAGCTTTACACACGGTGATGAGCACACCTCCTATCATTCGTCCAGGTAGGAAAAGCCTGCTCTTTCACGGTGACAGGCACACCATGACTGATTTCACTTTACACTACACAGCCTGCTCATTCATGGTGACGGGCACACCTTGACTGATTTCACTCTGCACTACGTGGTCAAGTAGCCTGATTCCGGTGACAGGCACACCTTTTTTTTATTGATAACAACTTTGTATACCTGTGTATTATATTGTTCTCTGTTCCCCTCAATTGTACCGAGACTCACTATCTGTTTTTAAGTATATTTGAGTTTAGTTATAGTTTTAACATCCTATAACTATCATCTCTCATATTTTCATTGCAGTCACCGTTTTGTTTTTACTACTATGCAGTTTGAGCCACACTGTAAGTTTTTGCAAAACAAGGGAGAACCTCCTGTTCCATGGAAGGAGGAGTTTATCACTTATTTAAAGTCGATTGACGGTGAACGCATGTCAGCTGAAAGGAAAAAGAACATTTTCCTCCATTGTTTAGGTTCTGAAGGTCAGGTAGTTTATAGAACCTTACCTCCTATTAGATCCGGGGGTGATCATAATGTATATGATGTGGCCATTTTGCGCATTGAGAACTGTTTTAAACCCGCTACGAGTGTTGCCCTCAACAGGTTTAAATTTTATACTAGGTACCAGGAAGAGGGAGAAAGTTTTGATGAATTCCTTACGGCTATGCATGCTTTGTCCTTGCATTGCAACTTTGGTTTGATCACTGCTGAAATGATCAGGGACCAAATTATAGTTCACGTCAGAAGCAAAAAAGTACAAGAACAATTGTGGAAAATGGGTGACCCAAATTTAGACGCGGCCATTAGCACAGCTAAAGCCTTAGAACAGTAAGAGAAATGGATGAAGTCCCTTAACAAAGAGGTAAAATCTTCCACAACTGGAGACGTTAGTAGTGTTACTCCTGGTACTTCTAAGACTATTTCTAACTACAAGAATAACTTCAAAAGTTTTTATTGTTTCAGATGTGGCAGTCCAGGACACTTAGCATCTTTTCCACGTTGTCCTGCCATTGGAAAAGAGTGCAGTAAGTGTGGGTGTTTGGGGCATTTCTCTAAAATGTGTAAAGATGTGAGGAAGAGTGCTCCTGTCAATTATTCCAAAGGGAAAGTTTCTTGTGTTTCTTGTGATCCTCATTATTATGATGATATCAAAGATGAATTAGAAACTGGTATTGTAGTTTCCATTCGTGATTTCTTTGATGATTCCCTGGCTAATAAGATTTACCCTCCCAAATGTCTTGTGTTTATTTTGGGCAGGCAGCTTGAGTTAATGGCAGACTCTGGGTCACCTTGGACCATAATCACTAGAGAATACTGTTTCAAGTCCTTTGGTGATTTAATAGATCTGAGCACCCTGTGTAAACCTGACATCATTGCACAGAATTTTGATGGATCCAATATTGATTTCATTGGTTTTAAAGAAGTACACATTGAGTTTAAACAAAGAACAGCTGTCATTAAGCTTTATGTGGCTGTTAAGGGAGTGAATGTTTTAGGATGGCGTGACCAAGCCAAACTTGGTATTATTTTGAATCGTAGGAATAAGGAACCTGTGTCCGTCCTTGCCGTAAGTCCCAGCAGTGCTGACTTCACTGAGCTCTTCCCCAATGTTTTTTCTGAGAAACTCGGAAAACTTATTGGATTCAGCCACAAAATCAGAATTAAAGAGGGCTCAGTACCTGTTAAACAAAAACTTAGAGGGGTCCCCATTAGTGTGAGATGTGAGTTAAAGAAAATGCTTGACGATAAGGTTGAAGGCGGCATCATCGAGAAGATTGAGTCGTCTGAATGGGTTTCCCCAATTGTTCTGGCCCAAAAACCTGATAAAAGTTTGAGACTCTGTGTTATGAGAGCATTAAATGCTAATTTAGTAGCTGACTGCCACCCCCTGCCCAACATCAACGAAATGATGTGCATGTTGGATGGTGCTTGCATTTTCTTCACTCTCGACCTCCGTTCTGCATACCACCAAATTGAACTCACTGGAGACTCAAAACATTTTACTGCTTTTATTACACCTCATGGCTTGTTCCAATTTAAGAGAATGCCTTTCGGCCTAGCATCAGCTGCGTCCGTTTTCCAAAGGGCAATGTATCATATTTTTAAAGATGTCAGCAATTTCGTGAAATGTTTCCAGGATGACATCCTCATCTTTTCTAAGAACAATGAGGATCATTTCCGTTATGTCAAAGAGGTTTGTGAGAGATTGGGGAAGTGTGGTTTGACACTTAAAGCAGGAAAGTGTAAATTCTTTTGCAAATCTGTTGAATATCTTGGTCACAGCCTGTCTGGTGATGGTGTTGTACCCAAAAAATCTCTGGTTGATGCCATTATCAATGCACCTTCACCTGACAATAGAGAGAAGCTCCTCTCTTTTGCGGAGTTATGTGAGTACTATAGTAAATTCATACAGAATTTTGCTACTAAGATGGAGCCTCTCAGGGAGTTGACCAGGAAATCCACGAGCTTGCCTGGTCGGATAAACAAGAAACAGCTTTCCAACAAATTAAGAATGAGATAGTGAACGCTCCCACTCTCAAATCCTTTTGCTTGAACAAGAAGTGCATCATTACTATTGATGCGAGTTTGTATGGATTGGGAGGCGTACTTAGTCAATGTTGTGGCAAGGATGAATGGTGTGTTGCCTTTGCGTCTAGAACTCTCTTGGCAACGGAGAGAAGATATGCTGTAATTGAAAGAGAGTTATTGGCATGCATTTGGGCCATCGAACATTTCCGCAACTATGTACGGGGCAGCAGGTTTTTGCTCAGGACCGATCATAAGCCTCTCATTGGCATTGTATCTCCCGGGGGGGGGGAGGGAATTCCACAGCACGTATTGCCAGACTCACCTCCAGATTGCAAGAATATGACTTCGAAGTTGTGTATGTTCCGGGTAAGAGCAACGTTACTGCTGACTTTTTGCCTAGGTTGCCCTGCTCTGATGATTGTGATCTTCACGATGAACAGGACGTAGATATGGTCACCACCATCAAGGATTTTGTTTCCAGTGAGTTTTTGGCTTTGTCTGAGTGTGAATGGAATAGTGAGATGAATAATGATGCAGTATGTCAACTTGTCAGTGAAGATTTGAAGAAAGGCTGGCCTAAAAAAAATCTGCCACTGCTGAGATAGCCCCTTTTTGTCAAGTCTCAGATGAAATTGAAGAAGATGGCGGTCTACTGTTCAAAGGGGGGAAGATCATCCCTCCCACATGTATGCGAGGCAAGATTTTACTACTTGCTCATGAGGGACATTTAGGTATGTCCTCAATGAAACGTCACATTAGAGCTAACTTTTGGTGGCCTGGCCTTGACAAAATGGTTGACAGGACTGTTAGAGAATGCCCTGACTGCATCAGCAGTGATAAGATGCTCAAAGCCTTTTCTGCTCCCCTCAAGCCTGTATCCTGGCCTGAGTCTACTTGGCAAAAGGTAGCCTTTGATATCTCTGGTCCCTTCAACCGTTTACCTTCTGATGCCCGTTTTGCCCTGGTGCTGGTGGACTACCATTCTAAGTGGCCGGAAGTAAAGTTTGTAGCCAATGCCACTTCCCAGGTCATCATCACTTTTTTCAAAGAGGTATTTGCGCGAGAAGGTCCTCCCGAAGGTTTAAAAACGGACAATGGGGCAGAACTCACTTCACAAGTAATGGAGAATTTCCTCTGTAAATGTAGCATCAGGCACATGACCACTTCCCTTTATGAACCAAGGGAGAATGGGCAAGTAGAACGGTTCAACCGTGTCCTTAAGGAAGGAATAGAATTGGCCAGCAAGTCCAGTGAACCTTGAAGGGATGTGCTAAGAAAAAAATTATGGATGTACCGCATCACTCCTCACACCGTCACAGGTGTGAGTCCCTTTAGGCTCTTGAATGGTAGAGAACCTGTCTCAGACATCTGCCCATGGTGGATCAAGAAGTCTAACAAAACTGTTGATAACTTGGAGTTGAATCTTGTTGCTAGGTGTGTAAAAGTTAATCAGGACAAAATGAAAGAGTTGTTTGATAGTAATATGAGTGTGAGAGTTCCTGATTTTGCCGTAGGAGACTGGGTTAAAAGTAAAAAAACCTGGTTTCATGGTGAAAGGGGATTCCAAGTTCAGTCATCCCATCAAGGTTGTTAAAGTTTGTAAGAACAGCATTGTTACTCAGGATGGTAAGGTGTGGAATGTAAGAAGAGTTGCGAAATGCAGGTTTCCAGGGCCAAGCATGGACAGTGACAAATGCAGGTTTCCAGGGCCAAGCATGGACAGTGACAACGAATCTTTGTTGCGCAACTGTCTCAATTCCAAAGATGGCCAAATGCAACCTGCTCAAACTGTAGCCTCCAGAGTCAAACAGAACAATAGAACCAGATCTTTACCTGCAAGGTACTTGTCCTAATCTCTCTCATAGTTTTTCTATTGTGCTCTCTTGTTTTTTTTTTCTCTTTCTTCTTTCATATTCATTGGGGTGAGATGTGTTGCATTCCTGTTTCTTCCTTTCTCCGTGCGTTGCCTCATGCATGGAACTTGGAACCATGTACCTGCATTGTACAATTGTGGTTCCATGTTCCAGAGCCACTGTACGGCAGTTACAGCTACTGCTTTCCTGATCTGGATGTACTGTGCCGCACCTCAAATAAACTTATGTTAAATCTACCTTACTGCTGCTTCTCATCTTTACACCACGCAACACCCATGAATCTGAAGCTTTCCCAGATTTAGGAAAAATTGTAAACCTGGGAATGCGTCAGATTCTAGCGCCACGCCAGGGGTTGTGTTAGGGAGGCACAAGTAGGATAAATATCCTTATTTTTCCTCGTTTTTCCTCTTTCTATGTGTGCTGCATTCTGCTGCACACATAGAACGAGGAAATCACCTCCATGGATTGATTTTGTGCAGAAAGGTGTCCCTTCCTGCACAAGATCAATCATCCCCGCAACGTAGGCACCCTTGCAACATGGCGCAAGAGTGCCTGCGTTGGCGTTAGGCTGCTTTTTTAGCACCAGCGCAGGGGCGGGTACAGGAATACACCGTATTCTTGTAGATAGGACGCATTCCCACACTTTTAGAATGATTCAGCGTGGCACTGCAAATTGCTTGCAGCACCGCACTGCGCCACTCTATTGTAAATGAGGCCCTGAGTCTATATACCCTAACTAATACCATTGGCTTTGAGTCAATGGTGCTTGCTGGCATGACGACAAATCCCTGTGGGTCACTAATCCATTCCTGCAACATAAAGTTTATTCACAACCCCTCTATAACATACAGAGTACAAGGAGTGGTATCTATGCTGGGGCCGGGTGGAAGCAAACGTAGGCTGTGCCACGGGTGACATATGTCTCTCCTGAAGTAAGGCTACCTCAATTGGATGACAATAAAGATAAGTAAACACAAGGAGATGATGGACCGAGCGCTGAAACTTTTCAGACACTCACCCCCAGTCACAGATCTGGGTTGAATCCATCATCATTCTTTAGCTCACTTCGCCACCTCAGTTCAGACCCAGCTTTATGCAAATCAGTCTTGACCCTGTGCCTCATGGGAACAGTCCAGCCCGAACTGACAAGCCAGGTCTTCCCTGAACCGGAAACAAGCATCCTGGGACCGGTTTCTGGGTAACACCCTTCATCAGCCAGGCTAGCTTGAATCCAGTGGCAAAGTGAGCAAGGGACCCACGTCTGGGCATACCCTGCCAACTTAGGGCGAACAAAGCAAACACAAGGAGATGATGGACGGAGCGCTGAAACTTTTCAGACACTCACCCCCAGTCACAGATCTGGGTTGAATACATCATCATTCTTTAGCTCACTTCGCCAACTCAGTTCAGACCCAGCTTTATGCAAATAAGTCTTGACCCTGTGCCTCATGGGAACAGTCCAGCTCGAACTGCCCAGCCAGGTCTTCCCTGAACCGGAAACAAGCATCCTGGGACCGGTTTCTGGGTAACACCCTTCATCAGCCAGGCTAGCTTGAATCCAGTGGCAAAGTGATCAAGGGACCCACTTCTGGGCATACTCTGCCAACTCAGGGTGAACAAAGCAAACACAAGGAGATGATGGACGGAGCGCTGAATCTTTTCAGACACTGACCCCCAGTCACAGAACTGGGTTGAATCCATCATCATTCTTTAGCTCACTTCTCCACCTCAGTTCGGTCCCAGCTTTATGCAAATCAGTCTTGACCCTGTGCCTCATGGGAACAGTCCAGCCCGAACTGCCAAGCCAGGTCTTCCCTGAACCGGAAACAAGCATTCTGGGACCAGTTTCTGGGTAACACCCTTCATCAGCCAGGCTAGCTTGAATCCAGTGGCAAAGTGAGCAAGGGACCCACATCTGGGCCTACCCTGCCAACTTAGGGCGAACAAAGCAAACACAAGGAGATGATGGACGGAACGCTGGATCTGGGTTGAATCCATCATCATTCTTTAGCTCACTTCGTCACCTCAGTTCAGACCCAGCTTTATGCAAATCAGCCTTGACCCTGTGCCTCATGGGAACAGTCCAGCCCGAACTGCCAAGCCAGGCCTTGCTCACTTTGCCACTGGATTCAAGCTAGCCTGGCTGATGAAGGGTGTTTACCCAGAAACCGGTCCAGATGCTTGTTTCCGGTTCAGGGAAGACCTGGCTTGGCAGTTCGGGCTGGACTGTACCCATGAGGCACAGGGTCAAGACTGATTTGCATATAGTTGGGTCTGAACTGAGGTGGCGAAGTGAGCTAAAGAATGATGATGGATTTAACCCAGATCTGTGACTGGGGGTGAGTGTCTGAAAAGTTTCAGCGCTCCATCCATCATCTCCTTGTGTTCGCTTTGTTCGCCCTAAGTTGGCAGGGGTTGCCCAGGCATGGGTCCCTTGATCACTTTGCCATTGGATTCAAGCTAGCCTGGCTGATGAAGGGTGTTTACCCAGAAACCTGTCCCAGGATGCTTGTTTCCTGTTCAGGGAAGACCTGGCTTGGCAGTTCGGGCTGGACTGTTCTCTTGAGGCACAGTGTCAAGACTGATTTACATATAGCTGGGTCTGAACTGAGGTGGCGAAGTGAGCTAAAGAATGATGATGGATTCAACCCAAATCTGTGACTGAGGGTGCATGAAAAGTTTCAGCGCTCCGTCCATCATCTCCTTGTGTTTGACAATAAAGATAAGCCAGCACTTGGCGGGGTTTATTAAAACTGTTAATACCTCATATATTCCAGGTTAATATTCTGACTGTGGAAATAGATTAAGAAATGATTTTCATTGCTCAAATCAGGTGATACGTTATCAATCGCTGTGCAGTTACATACTTTACACTAAGGGTGGGCCGAATTTGCGTAGTTGCGTTACGCAAAAATTCCGCGAAACGGTAAAAAATCTCCCCAAGCACACAGAATTCCGCGAGCACGCGGAATTGCTTGTTCCACCCGTTTGCGATGCGTTTTTCCTGTTCGGGGACGCTGTTTGCGTGCTCGGGGGAAATATCTTGCGAACTTGCCAATGCAGTCGCCAATTGGAGCAGCCATCTTGTTTCACTCGTCCCGCCCGCTCGCGATGCGTGTTTCCTGTTCGCAAACGCAGATGTCCGATGGCGCGTCCAAATGACGTGTTCGCGATCACACACTCTCGTGGGGTCGCGCGAATGGATAGGAAAACTCGTCGGCGAACGCAGGGATCCCGGTAAGTCGCTACCGCGCGAGCGAAAACGCATTTTGAAAGCGCAAAGGAAAAAATTCCGCTAAGCCGCAGATCGCGGAATTTTCGGCAATTCCGCGTTCTCCGCGGAACACGGAATTGCCAAAATTTCACAAATTCCGTGAGCGGAACGGAATTTACCGCCCAGGCCTACTTTACACCACAGGTAACATGCCTCCCAATTTCAAGCTAGGATTCATACAAGTAACTGAACGTAACCCCTAACCTCCTCAATCCCATCCTCCTTTCATACCAACCACAAATGCTAGTGAATGCCCTCCCTACAATTAGGAAACAAGAGGATCCTGTAGGGTCCCCTTTGTGTCCTCTCCACCAGGGTTTTCTTGGAGGATGAACCGCCATGAAAACCATGGCGCAGAGGAAACTCCTAAAATGCTTGGCGGGACAGCGGTGGTCAGGCCAAGCATATTGGTGTCTCCTAACCGCCGCAACACCACCAGGGAATGGTGCTTCCCTGGCAGCTGTGTCAGGGCAATGGTGGTCTGTCCGCCATAATCGTAATAAGGCAGTCAGGGGACAGCCATCGCAGCACCCCCGCGGGTCTAGCGGTCTGTGGACCGCCAGACTTGTAATTGAGCCCTTAGTCATTAGCACTCAGCTCAGCAGCAACATTCCCTCATCTCCTTGAGTGGAACTTTGCCTGTTTGACCCAGATTTAGATTCCCTTGTGTTACATATGTATGTCAATAAACTACAATGCTGCATTCGGTTGAGTGAAAAAATGTGCTTTACCATTGTGCTTCACTCTCAGTTTGGAAGGTATCAATCAATCAAGTGGCTTGTAAAGCATGACTACTCATCCGTAAGGGTCTCAAGGTGCTGGGGGGGATGACTGCAGATCTGTTTCAAGGCACTGTGGTTCAGTCGAAGAGCCAGGTCTTGAGGTCCTTCCTGAATTGGGGAAATGACAGTGATTGCTTAGGGGGATAGGCAGGGTGTTCCAGGTCTTTGCTGCGAGGTAGGAGAAGGATCTTCCCCAGGCCATGGTCTTGCAGATATGTGGGATGGTGGCTAGGGCCAGTTGAGTGGAGTGGAGGTCTCTGGTGGGTGTGTGGAATGAGAGGCAGTGGTTGAGGTATGCAGGTCCTTTGTCGTGTAGGGCTCTGTAGGCATGTGTGAGGAGCTTGAAGGTGATCCTTTTGCTGACTGGGAGCCAGTGGAGGTCTTTCAGGAGGCTGGTGATGTGGCGGGGGATGTTGAGGATGAGTCTGGCGGAGGCGTTCTGGAGGCATTGTAGTCTCTTGAAGGGTTTCTGGGTGATGCCAGTATAGAGTTCTTTGCCGCAGTCGAGTCTGGTGCTGGTGAGTGCGTGCGTGCGTGGGTGACCGTCTTTCTGGACTCGGTGGGGATCCACTTGAACATCTTTCAGTGCAGGCATAGCAGGATGATGAGACAGTGTTGATCTGGTGGTTCATGGTGAGCATGGAGTCCAGGATGATACAGAGAATTCTTGTGTGGTCTGTGGGTGTGGGTGGAGGTCCAAGATCTGCCGCTCACCAGGAGACACCCCAAGCAGAGGGGGTGGAGCCCAAGATAAGGACTTCAGTCTTCTCTGATTTTAGCTTGAGGCAGCTGTCTTTCATCCAGGTGGCGATAGCCTTCATCCTGTCGTGGAAGTTGCTCTTGGCGACTGTGGGTTCATTGGTGCGGGAGAGGATCAGCTGGGTGTCGTCAGCAAAGGAGACAATGTTGAGTCTGTGCTTTCTGGCAATGGCTGCGAGCGGGGCCATGTAGATGTTGAAGAGAGTGAGGCTCACGGAGGAGCACTGAGGCACTCTGCAGCTGATTCTGTGGGTTCTGAGTGGAATGGTGGTAGCCTGACTTTCTGTGTTCAGCCGGCGAGGAAGGATTGGTTCCATTCCAGGACATTTTCACGGATACCGGCATCGTGGAGTCTTGTGCTTAGGGTGTGGTGGGAGATGGTGTCGAAGGCGGCTGAGGGGTCCAGGAGGATGAGGGCTGCAGTTTTGCCTCAGTCGAGGAGGGTGCGGACGTCGTCTGTGGCAGCAGGGAGGGTGGTCTCCGTACTGTGATTGCTTCGGAAGCCGGATTGCGAGTGGTCCAGCATGTGGTTTGCCTTGATAAACTCAGAAAGTTGGGCACTGATTGCCTTCTCGATGACCTTTGCTGGAAAGGGGAGAAAAGAGATGGGTCTGAAGTTCTTGAGGTCCTTCAGGTCAGCAGAGGGTTACTTCAGCAAGCGGTTGATCATTGCGTGTTTCCAGTATTCCGGGAATGTGGCGGAGTTGATGGAGAAGTTGATGGTGCGGCAGAGTTCGGGGACGATGGAGGCGCCAGCTCTGTTGAAGATGTGGTGCGTGCAGGTGTCCGAGGGTGATCTTGAGTGGATGCTCTTCATGATCTTGAGGGTGTTGTCAGTGGTCAGGGGAGTGCAACTGATCAGGGTCGGCTGGGGTCTGGTGTCATTGAGTGTGGTGGTTGTGAGTGGGGTGAGAGCGTCTTGAGAATCGAGGTTGTTGAAGCTGTCATAGATCTCCTTAATCTTGCGGTAAAAGAAGAAGGCGATGAGGTTGTTGCACAGGTCTTGGGAGGGTGGGATGTCTGCTGTCCCTCTGCTGGGTTTGGCGAAATCTTTGACTACAGTGAAATGTTCCTTGCTATTGTGCACATTGGCGTTGATCCTTTCTTGTAGGGCCTCTTTCTTTGTTGTTCTGATGAGGTGGTGATATGCAGTGACAGCGGTTTTGAAGGCTGAGCGGTCTTCCACTGTCTTGCTGCTGCTCCATCTCTTTTCTAGCCGTCTACAGGAGCATCTGGACTCATGCAGCGTGGGGGAGAACCAACTTGCTTTTTTGGAGTGTGATTTGCCTGGCACTATCTTGATAGGAGCCAGTGCCTCAGCGCAGTTGGAGATCCATTGGTGGAGGTTGTGAGCTGAGGTATTAGCGTCTGCAGAAGTCGGAGGTGGGGTGTTACTGAGGGGGGTGGTGAGCTGTTCTTCGGTGACCTTGTTCCAGCTTCTGCGAGGGTAGCGGTGGGCGTGGTGGTGTACGGTGGGTTTGGGGAAGGAGAAGTGGATGCAGCGGTGGTCGGTCCAAGGCAGCTCGGAGGTGTGGCTGAAGGAGATGTTATTGCTGGTGGAGAAGACGGGGTTGAATGTGTGTTCTGCTGAGTGGGTTGGAGAGGTAACCCATTGTCTGAGTCTGGCAGCAGCGAGGTTTTCCAGCAGGGACGAAGTGTTCTTGTCATTGGGGTTGTCTAGATGAAAGTTGAGGGCACCGAGGAGGATGTAGTCAGAGGAGGCAAGAGTGTGGGGTGCGATGAAGTTGAGGATTGAGTCGATGAAGGGTGGAGGGCCTGGGAGGTCTGTAGATGAGGGTGCTGTGGAGGGTGGTGTTCAGGTTGGTCTGAACCTGGAAGTGAAGGTGCTCCATGTTGGTAGCGTGGTCCTCTGAGTGGGGGGTGAGGCAGAGGATCGTTTTGTTTATGATGGTGATGCCTCCACCCCATTTGTTGATGTCCAGTGCAGAGGTGGTGTGCAGCCAGGTATCCGTGAGGAAGGCGATGTTGGGGTGGCAGTAGTCGAGTAGGTCCCAGATCTACACAGCTTGTTTGAGGAGGGATCGTGTGCTGAACAGGATACAGCTGAGAGAGTCGGGTCTTGTATGTGTTGGTCGTGCGGTAGGTGGGGCTGGTGTGTGGTGGCAGGCGAAGGTGCAGCCGCAGTGTCTACAGGAGAAGGGACCCTGGGTATCATTTGGCGATGCCCAATGGCAAGGGGTGTGGTATCCGGCGTATAGGATGCTAGCGTCGTAGGGGTGGATGGTCTTAGGACCGGGGTCCATGGTGCTGGGAGCGGTCTAGGTGCCTGTGGTCATGCTGCAGTGACCTTAGAGTAGCGTGACGGGGAGGGCAGGACAGCAGGGGGCAGGGAGGCAGGAAAAGAGGATAGCAGCGCAGGAGGAGGGCAGGGCTGCGGGGGACTAGCAGCTGCTGGGACACAACGAGGAAAGGCACAGCGCAACAGGCAGAAAGAGAGGCGAAAATGCAGAAAGCAGAAGGAGAAGAAAGTGACAAAATAACAGAGGATGCAGAAGGTGAATAGCTTGACAGAAGAAAACAAAATGTGAAAGGAGAAAAAGAGATGAGATCAGGAGGGGAGGCTATAGCATTGAGACCCTAATCATTTTCTGCACTGCCTTCTTTTTTTAGTTTAAATATGCTTTATTGAGAAGAAAAAGGTACAATGATACTTACTATGAAAAGATTTTTAAGAAAAGTATAGAATAAGAGAAAGATATAATAAGGTATGCATTTTATTCAATAAAGCATAAGCAAGAAAAGCAAGAGTAGAAATAAGGAAGAACGAAAGAAGAAGAAAAAAGTTCTTTAAATTAAATTAGACATGCAATGAAGATAAGAAAAATATGAAATAATACATGTTAACTTGAGGAACAATATTTAATTTGCAGAAATGATAAGCATTGAACAAAATTACAATATAAAATTACAACATAATATAAGTAAAATAATTCAACAGTACCTATTCAAGGAGGTTTAGCAACTTCTTCAGCAACAATATCAGTCAATTCTTTAGAGAACTAGACTTGTTAAGAAATGTTTCCACGGGCAACCAAATGTGTTTTTTTCTCTTAAACACTATGGTGAAAACATACAGTATACCACCATGCTTTGCAATTAACATTTGAAGTATTTTTCCAATGCATAGTATTTTGATGAAAGGCTACAGCGAACAAGAGGTCTAATAGCTTGGATGTGTAAGAGAAACTTTCCTAATCAGGAAAAATGCTTCCTAAGAATACATTAGGTATAGTATATGGGATGTTTACATGAAAAATTGTAGTAATTTGTTTCCATACATTTAACCAAAAAGTATGAATGTGTGGACAGTGGAATAACAGAAGCATCTAATCAGATTGTTCAATTGACATGTGCAACAGTTATCCTGTGTTATAACCTTTCACTTCAATAATGACATAAGGGTCAGTAATAGTCTCTTATAAATAAAATATAATGTTTATGTCATATTAGCTGCTCTGGATACTTTATGCAATTTCAGCCGGATTCTATCCCAAAAACAGACATACCAATTAACTTGTGAGTGCTGTTCCCATTGAAGTTCAAGAGCAGATTTAACTATAACATCAGCGAAATGCATTAAGCTTTTATATATACAAGAAACTTTAGAATGAGTGTACAGTAAATTAGCTTCATGTATACAGGAAGCATTATCATCATGTAGTTTTAGATTGGAATTAAGGAGTACTTGAGGTAATATTGTATAACTGTGCTCTTGAGAGCTAGACAACTTAAAGGATGTATGTACTGTGGTGAATGGAATAATATAATTATTAAAAAGTAGTTGTTGAATTCACTTAAGTTCTTTAGCATGCCAGGTTTTCCAAAATATAGTTTTGTTCCTTATTTCAAGATATATATTATGACATAAGGACAAGGCCTAAAAAAATTGTTTTGTGTAAGGGTTTAGGAAAAAGGATGGGTCTTAAAAGTGCGTGTGAACCTACAATATGGAATGTTTCGAGGTTATAACTTAGTCAACATAGACAGAAATTCCTTAAAAGGTGAAGTAAAAGACTGTTCAATATAAAACCATGATGGTTTAGGAAAAGAAGAATCACACGTAAGTCAATGGGCTGCTTGTTTAAGGCAGCACACATCATGGAGCTTATGAAAATTGGGAAAATAAACACCACCATTATTTATAGAGAATTTTAGACAGGATAAAGCTATTCTAGCTGATTTGTTCTTTCATAAAAAACGTGCAAAAATGGAGTTTACTTTTTTGAAAAATAAAGAAGGAATTTAAGTAGGGATCATGGAAATAAGATATATCAGTCAAGGAGAAGAGATCAGCCTAATCTTCCACATCAAGACAAAAATAAAGGGTTCTACGAGGAGCAAAGATTTCCTAGCCTTTTCATGGTTTATTCAAAATGTATCTTAATCGTATCTTTAATAGAATTTGTAAACCATAGCCCTAAATATTTTAGTTTAGTTGGGTTCCATGCAAAACTGAGGTCCTTAAAAACATCTTTGATGCGGAACTTATTGATTGGTAATCCCTCAGAGTTGCCAGAATTTCATTTGTATCCCATACATTTGCATAATCCTGAACTTCTTTTTCAAATGCTGGAATAGATCTAGATGGATTTGAGAGATAAAGATGAATATCATCCCCATATACTGATAATTTCAACTGCTCTTTATCATATGAAAAGCCAACAATGTCCTTATTCGCTCTAATCTTAAATAAAATGGGTTCCAAGGTGAGGATAAATAATAATGGTGGTAAGGGGCAACTCTGTCAAACACCTCTTTTCAGCAAAACATAGTCTAATAAAACTTCATTGGCTAAAATAGCTGCGTTAGGGAAATAATATATTAATCTTATAAGATTTAGGCTTTCCGGACGAAACCATTGTAGGGTTTTAAACATAGAATGCTAGTCCACTTGGTCAAATGCTTTTTCAGCATCTAAATAATAGCAGCTAGAGCATGATTTAATTTGGGAGTCCTAATTAATACATTAAATAAACATCTGGTATTATTAGAGGAGAATCAACCCTTGATAAAACCAACTTACCCTAGGCCAACTAATTTGGATAGAATAGTATCTATACACTATGCTAAAATTTTGGCAAAAAATTTAAAGTCAACATTAACCAGTGATATAGGTCGATAGTTACAACATAATTGTAGATCATGGATCAAAATATTGCCTTTTGGAAGGTTACAGATGCACCATGGACACTAGTAAAATATTGAAAAGTATCAGAAGCCAAGAAAATAAGTCAATTGAGAAATGGGCATAAAATTCAGAAGTGAAACCATCCAGACACAGTGTTTTGTCAGGTTTTAATTTAGAAACCGCAACTACAATTTCTTTTAGAGACATATCTGTTTCTAAATAGGAACAATCAGCATCATCTGTGTTGCGCTGTTGAATAGAATTTAAGAATTCAGTAATGTGAGTGATAGTGGGGATGCATTCAGGAGTATAAAAGGATTTATAGAAGTTAACAAATTCTTTTAAAATATCTTCATCCTTGCATAATATTTGATTATTAAACATTAAAAGAAAATCTATTTTGTTCTGTTCTTTTTTAGTTTTGAGGTAATTTGCAAAGAGTTTGGCAATTTTATTTTGACCACATAATGCCTAGCATTTTGACAAAGTAGGAAAGATGAAGCATGTTCTGTAGACATTTTACTAAAAGCAAAATTTGCTTTGATAAGATTATTAAGTGAGGTCTGGGCATGGGAGTAGTAATACTTATATACCAATGTTTTAATTTCTTGCAATATGACCATAGCTTTTATATGAGAGAGTTTCTTTTAGTTTTTTTACATATTCTCGAACAAAACCTTGAGCTGAAGCTTTAAAAGCATCCCATAAATTTGGGAGAGCAGTGTCATGTGTGATATTAAATGTAAAAAATTCTGTAATTACTTTTTTAAAGTTCTCTACAAACACGGAATCTACCAGAAGGGAGTTGTTGAATGTTCATCCATGTGCATGAGTTTGAAATGGCATGAGATCAAAATCTAAAATAACAGTTGTGTGATCAGAAATTAAAATAGAACCATCCTCTGCCTGTTGATGTTAAGGTAATGATTTAGTTGCAAATATGCTAACAATTTGCAAATCAGTATGGTGAGCTAGAGAGTAAAATTTATGTTCTTGTGAAGTAGAATTAGCAGAGCGCCATGTGTCAATAACAGATTTTTGAGAAATAGTAGAATAGAAGTACGCATGCATTTTATTGTTCGTGAATTTAACTTTCGATTTTCTATCCAAATGGAATCACACATCCGATTCACATTACTACCCAAAATGAAGTATTCTCTATTAAAGTTCAATAACTGTTTGGTAATTGCATGCCAAAGGAATTATTAACAAATGTGGGTCTGTATACATTAAAAATTGTAAGTGGGATTTTATCAATCAGTAATTTAACGGCAAACTGTCTATCTTCAGTATAATTGGTTCTTGAGACAAATGTAATGTTCAAGTGCTTACTGACAAAAATGACTGTTCCATTATTTTTCTGCTATGCAGGAGAAATAAATACTGACCGACCCAAGAATGTTTAAGTTTTATTGCTTCTGTTTCAATTAAATGTGTTTCTTATAAATGATAACAACAAAAGAAGGTGTTATTCCAAGTAAAGCAAGAGCTGATGCATCAAATGAAAGAAAATTACGAAAAAAGGATATTTCTTTAAAAAGAACCCTCACTCACCAACCTGGTTGGAGACATGCTTCATCATAGGGTCCCCACCTGAGAGGCGAATGCCTCTCGGGTGTGCTACAATGCCTGATTACAGCGGAGCGGGTTTGATAGTGCAAGGTGAATAGTAGTGAAAAAAGTGGATTAAGATTGCCTTTATTATTCCCTAAAACTTTATACTGGGGTAATAAGGCAAGATTAAAAACGAAGAAGGATGTCCTATAAGGTTCAATTGGCCCGTGACGTCCACAAGTGTATTAAGTGACAGAATCAAGGTTTATATGTTTCAGCCTCTGTGTGCGAAATCGCAAGGCTTTCTTCAGGACCAAAGGTGACACGAGAGGTATGCACTCGCTAAGGTGCACCCATCTCTGTGTCACAGAATAACTGCAAACTTATGGTTTTACTCTCAGCATTCTCTGAAAAGTAATAGTTTATAATCTGTAAGAGAAAAGAACAGATAACACTGTACAGGTAATTCACACACTGAAGGACATTAATCAGCAAGGTGCGAAGAACCGTGCTTTCATCCATGCCGTTCAAAACGTGCGATCAGCTATCCAGACTTTGGTGACTAATTATTCAGATATCGTGCACTCGAGTTGCTCACCCACGCCACTGGAGTTGGAACCGTGGTTTTTATCTAATTGGAGGGGTATTGTGACTAAAACACCCCCTTTATTAACATCCACACATAATCACTGCAGTGTGGAAGCCTCAATGCGCTCTGATACATCCGTCATTTACGAATTCAATGATACTAGTTTGGAGATCGTGAATCCTGAAACCACATAAGGAGCACCACTACACCGTTGTGCTTCCTGGCAAACAAACATAGAGGAGAAAATGAACAAGAACTACAGTTCCAGGCTTAGATGGGACGCTAATAAGTCCTACCCCATGGATCCCATCGGGGGGCGTTGGCTGTTGTCACACTCTAGAGGTAGGTGAGAGATAGAGAAAAAGCGTAAAGTATCAGGCTCATTTTTATAAGTCAGATATCAGGTGTTAGCTAAGAGCAGCCAAAGGTACTTACTTCGTCAAGCTCAATTGCCCGCCTCTCGCACCTGCAGTGTGCCCTGCCCGGAATCCCGAGGATAAGTGAGTTCGGGTCCGGGCGTATTTGAATGTTGTGACTCTGGCGCACAGTAGCGCGTCCGCGTCATCACGTGAAGCGTGGTGATGTATTCAAGTCTTCCCTGGAGGCTCAAGCAAGTTAACCCCTACAGATCTAGAATATTCAAAGAGTGTATAACTTTATTCATGCTGCTAAAGGAATGGTTGTAAAGTCTTAATTAGATTAGAAATATGGCATTAACTAAGCCTGAGTATGAACGGAAGGTGGTGCAAATATGCTGATTAGTCGATGTTGGCATACTAATTGTGACAGTGTGTCTCTATAAGGGGTATATCAAAAAATACCACTAAATAGGTATCACTTTTGCCAGCCAAAGTAGATGGCTGAAAATGCATTGTCTATTACCGTACTAGTGGTAATCCCTGCCAAAACAAGTTGGTATAGGGAGTTGAGCGAAATGCTTCCTTAAACTGTCGGGTCAAAAACCTCTCTTAAGGCAATTTCGATAGTAAGTGGGTATGATATTTGACTGACCAAGATCAAGGAGCAAGATCATCAACAGAGTTCCCTCTTCACTGAAGTGATGTAGTAATATATGGTCTCTGATCAATGTGGCCCTATTTCTGGTTAAGTGAGTTCCACAGGATATTATCGTTCAGCCCTTGTTTATGTGAGGAAAGCCTATATATCCAGCGTTGTTCTTTCTCTAAAAGAAGGCGTTGCGTGTTTGCACTGGTTTTTATCTGTTCTATGATTGTCCACCTTAAATCATTGGTTGTATGATTTGCCTGCAGGAAATGTTCAGTCATTTTTGTGGTGCTTTTTTTGCACCTGATGTTGCTGCGGTGCTCGCAGATGCGTTGCTTAGCCTTTCTGCTGGTCACCCCCACATATCTTAATCCGCATGGGCACGTGATGAGGTAAACTACACTCATTGAATTACAATTCGTGTGTGCCTTGAGTGTCCAGACTTTGTTCGGTTCAAGGGCAAGGCTTTTGGCAGGTGTTGTCATCGTCGGAGTCCTTGGAGGAATCAGGCAGGTGTCCAGCAGGCGGCAGACTTAGAAGTAATTTTGAATACGAGTCCCACCCCCCACCAGGACTCATGTAGTGAGGTCATTTGAAACTTCACATTTAAAGGCTTTCAGAAATCCTGAAGGCTACATAAGAACCGTGAGTTCACGCGGTCCCTGACTCCACAGGTTAGGGTGCGCCTTAGCGAGAGCATACCCCCGTGGTAGTCCCTTTTCTGGTCCTGACGAATGCTTCACTGAATATACTTAGAAGCAGAAACATGTTGACCAAAATTTTTTTTACACACTAGGATGTAACTGGTCTATTAAAACCAGTTTTTATACATCCAACACACTTGTTTTTAAATAGTGCCCGGTTTTCCACCATTAAAATATTTTGGGATAAAACTGTGGTACTTTTTAAATTAATCACCTCTTTGCACTTCTCACGATTTGCACTCATATCACAATAACCTGCTCTGCTGTAATCAGGCGTCGAAGCACACCGGAGAGGCATTCGGCCTCTCTGGTGGGAACCCAATGATGAAGCATGTCACCAACTAGGTTGGTGAGTGAGGGTTCTTTTAAAACACAGTGAGCTTTCTTGTTAGCCCTTTTTTGTGTTGGATACACTCTTTTGTTGTTTATTTAGTACTGTCCAGGGGGATTAAGAGTGACTCCAGTGGCTTTCCCTCTCACTCCTGTTGTTTATTTATATAGGTGTTGTCAAGTGGCATACACTGCAATTCCCACAGGGAAAATCTCCAATGACATTTGGGAGGCCCCAAACATTCAGTACTGTGGGAGTCAGATCTTTGTCCACATCTCTAGGGCGGGTAGAGACAAGAGAGTCCCTCAGGCTCCTGGCTCTCTTGAAAGAAAAGAGTGGTTTTTCCCACTTCATGGTGCCGGTATGTAAGATTTTCCAATGTTTATTTATGGATTTTGTCACTAAGTTTGAAACTGTGCTGTAGGTGGTCACACAAGTGAGTGGAATATCAGTATTAGATTTTTTGTTTTCCTCTAGTAGAGCTTCTCGCGGCTGATTCCTGGCCCATTTCTGGCATTTGGTAATTATTCTATCCAGGTAGCCCCGCATTGTCAGCTTCTTCAATAGGACAGCCTCTTCAATCTGGTAATCCTTGAGTTTGCTGCAATTCCTCCTCAGGCGGAGGTATTGCCCATATGGCAGGTTTTCCCTAAGAGCCCTCAGGTGAAAGCTGTCGAATTTTAGGAGGTTGTTTTTGACGGTTGGTTTATGGTATGTTTTTGTTTCCAATCTGCCCTGCTCTTTGGCGATGGTTACATCCAAGAAAACCATTTCTTTTTCATCCATGGAGTGTGTGAATTTTAAATTGTTATCACAGCTGTTAATCCATATGAGGAACTCAGATAGTATTTGTTTGGGTCCTTGCCAGATGACAAGGACGTCGTCAATGTATCTCCTTCAAAAAGAGATATGAGTACTAAAGGGGTTGCTTTCATTGAGGATGTGTTTTTGTTTAAAATCATGTACATACAACCCTGCCACACTAGGGGCAAAGGTACTCCCCATCGAAGTACCATTTATTTGGAGAAATAAGTCCCCTTCAAATTCAAAAAGTTCTCCTTGAGCGCCAGTTTGGCACACTCAATTATGAAGTATTTAGGCGTTTGGAATTCCCAGTCAGCCTCAGCCAGAGCTCTACTGATCACTTCTACAGTATCATCTTGTAGGAGGCTTGTATATAAGCTCGCTATGTTAAGACTCACTAGAATAGTAGAGTCATTGTCTACTACCTTTAGAAAGGCTTGGGCTCAGATCGCGTGGCATTGCACACGCGACTGGATTGTCCTAATTATTAAGACCGCCCTAAGTGGTTTCAGGATTCACGATCTCCAAACTACTATCATTGAATTCGTAAATGACGGATGTATCAGAGCTCATTGAGGCTTCCACACTGCAGTGATTATGGGTGGATGTTAATAAAGGGGGTGTTTTAGTCACAATACCCCTCCAATTAGATAAAAACCACGGTTCCAACTCCAGTGGCGTGGGTGCGCAACTCGAGTGCACAATATCTGAATAAATAGGCACCATAGTCTGGATAGCTGATCGCATGTTTTGAATGGCACGGATGAAAGCACGGTTCTTTGCCCCTTGCTGATTAATGTCCTTCAGTGTGTGAATTACCTGTACAGTGTTATCTGTTCTTTTCTCTTACAGATTACAAACCATTACTTTTCAGAGAATGCTGAGAGTAAAACCGTAAGTTTGCGGTTATTCTGTGACACAAAGATGGGTGCACCTTAGCGAGTGCCACCTTTGGTCCTGAAGAAAGCCTCGCGATTTCACACACAGAGGCTGAAACATGTAGACCTTGATTCTGTCACTTAATACACTTATGGATGTCCCGGGCCAATTGAACCTTATAGGGCATCCTTCTTCGTTTTTAGTCTTGCCTTATTACTCCAGTATAAAGTTTTAGGGAATAATAAAGGCAATCTTAATCCACTTTTTTCACTACTATTTACCTTGCACTATTAAACCCGCTCCACTGTAATCAGGCGTTGTAACACACCCGAGAGGCATTCGGCCGCTCGGGTGGGGACCCTATGATGAAGCATGTCACCAACCAGGTTGGTGAGTGAGGGTTCTTTTGAAAGAAATATCCTTTTTTTCATAATTTTCTTTCATTCGATGCATCAGCTCTTGCTTTACTTGGAATAACCCCTTCGTTTGTTGTTGTTATTGATTCTTTAAGGGGACCGGGAGTAGTTCCACTCTACCCTTTCTCTCTTTATGTTTGACTATTTCTTATAAATGAGCAATATCAGCATGGAGAGTAGCAAGATGTGAGTGAACTCTTTATTCTTTTAATTGGGTTCCACAAGATTATATAACAACCTAAGAAATATAGACACTCAATGTTAACAACAATTAACAATATATGACATTCTATAAAATTGTCATATTTAGGAAAATGAGGAGACAAGTGAAAAAGGGAAGAAGATAGTGGTAACGAAGAAAGAATGAAGGAAAGTGAGAAAAGAAGAAGAAATGAGAAAAGAACAAAAACATGAAATAATGGACAGTACAAATTAAGTACATGATGACTGTAAAACACACCTAAAGAGAAAGATCTTCAAATTCACCGTGGATAGGGAATGTACAGACAAAGACAAATTAGGGGAACCCGGGACAGTCAAGACATCGGACTTGAAAGTGGAAGATAGAAGGGATGCTGTAAGGGAAAACAAAAAATTGCTTCAATCATATATAAGCAGGGAGGTATAATACCTCATAACATTGTACTACGTTTCATTTAATATCTTCATGAGACAGATAATTCCATAGAGTCATCTCTGCATTGCTGAAGAAATCTTTTAAGCTTCATAAGATTTTCATATGTTACAGTTTTGCCTTTATAAGTCACTTTGAATCTACAAGGATGAAGGAGGCTGAATCTTCCATAAATAGCACTCATCTGTGGACGCAGGTCTAAAAACAGTTTTTCTCTATTTGCAATGACTTTTGCTACATCTTGAGAGAAGTATACCTTATGGGAAGACCACATAACCTCTTTCTTTTACTTAACAACGTTATGAACTTTGAGTAGGTCAGTATGTTCCCAAAGTAGATGAATAACACCTCTAGGTTTAGAACTGGATTTTTGACCCAGCCTGTGTACACATTGTATATTTAAGGTTGGAGTAGAAGGGAGATCCAAGATTTTGGAAGAAACTCTTTGAAAAACTGAATGGGATCAGATCCCTCCATATTTTCTGATAGGCCATACATTCTAAGATTGTTTATACGATTACTGTTTTTCAAATCCTCCGAATGTCTCCTCAACTCACTTATTTCCAATTGCATTTTGTCTACTTTGGTAGATTGATTTTGTACATCACTTACTCTGTTCTAGGTCTGAAACATCTTTATCCATAAATTACAATTTAGCATCAAGATTATGTACAGAGTTAGTAGTATCTTCCATAAAAAGGTGTGATTCCCTTATTTCCTCCAATATTAACTCCATCGAACTAGGCACAGAAGACTTAACTGAAGAAGGAGGATCTTTTTTTGGTCTTTTGTGAAATGATAATGATGTTTGTTTTACTGATAGTTGGGTCTTTGTGTTGGCCCCATTTGCAAATTCTTCCTTATAAGCTGGAGCTTCAGCCATTGGGATTGTTATGAGAATATTCCTTAAAGGTTTTGAGGTACACTGGTGTACATAAAGATCAATAAACTTTGTATGCACAGGCTTCCACCAGCATATTCTCCCCATAAACTGACACGTAACCAGTAGTGTTGTGAAACACTGTGGACCAGATTCACGAAGAGCCTCTATACTCATGGTAGAAGCCCCACAGTCATGGTAGGGGTCCCACACTCATAGCAGGACCTATGTACTGCAGTTACCCATTGTGGATGTCTCCCACCATGAGTGAAGGGCCCCTCGCCACGACTGTGGGACCTCCACCATGAGAGTAGAGGCCCCAGTATCTTTAGAATATTTAAAAGAATAGCTGCGGTCTAAGTTGATGAAGTAAGCAGGCAGACATTATTGGTTTGGCTCATTCAATATCAAAGTGTGAAAGCAAATATTAAGAAAAGTATAGAAAAGTACCTTAGCAGATATAGGATGATTTTCTTTCTGAAGTGGACACAAAAATGATATCCAGATGACCTTTGGAAGAGCGGAGAACATAAAAAACAGCAGAAAGCTCCATAAGCAGGAGTAGAAATTAATAATGTACAATTAAAGAGCCTGTATTTTGAAGGAACAGGCATTATGTCTGCATTGTTGTTGCAGAAGTTCCAAAAATTAAAGGCACAACAATTTTCAAAATGGCAGCTGCGACTTCTGACAGAAATACGTCAGCAGTTATATTCAGCACATATTAGCCTCAAAGACTAGCTAGTGAAGGAGAAATCTGAGGAGTATGCATTCCGACACTCCTCCATGCCAAAATATTTCAGCTGCCATGCTGGCAAATGTCTGACATCCGGCATGCGATACGGAGCTCCTCCGCTATGCACCCATCTTTACTGGCGCTCAAGCCACACCCCCTCTCCACTGCTTACTTAACTTCCAAGAATGATTGTTCAACCGTGTGAAGTCAGATCAGAGTAGATTGCAATAGGAGAGGGTGCATATTCTAGGTCGGATATGCCCTGTTTAAGTCAAGTACCATATCCCTGTTTAAGTCAAGTACCATATCCCTTTCCCAATAATTAAGTAGATATGCAATTATGGGCCTCTGATTTTTCCCTGTTCGCGGTTTGGGAGTCAATGATCTATGTAGCTTCTCAATGTTAAACACCTTAGAAAAGGCTTCACGACTAAAATAGTGATTCCAGAATGCTCTCTACAAAGGTTTCCATGTTGGCTACGTTATTGGTGTCCCCAACCTCCATGATTAAAATTTTCTGTACAGTGCAAGCAATACTCCAAGTCCTCATTCTTGATCATCACCTATGTTATGTCATGTACCAGTTTAGTCAGAATGTCCAATGAACCTCAGTGGGAGTCTTCCATATCAAAGATCCTTGCTTCTGCTGCCAGCAGCTGTTTATCCTGCCTGTCTAGTCAGTCTTAAAACTAGTCCTCTCTCTTGGACAGTCTTTAGGCTGCACCACTACATTATTATGCTGGGGCTCAGCAGGTATCTGCTGGTGCTCCTCTGATAGCCCTGGCTTCTGCCCTCATCAATTTGTAATCTCACCTGATGCTGCTCCAGCTTACCCATTCTGCTCTGCAACCACTTCTCCTTGCTGTAAGATATGGAGAGCCACTTTATCAGAGCAAGCCATAGAACACTAAGGAATTACGAAAATCACTGAACATGCAGGCAAGTCATCAGATAACCCCTTCAGCTGTTCAGCACTCCCACGTAAGATTTTTGGGTCCCAGCACAAGAATGTCTTCATTACTGCATCCCTAAAGCTGTTTCATGAGTGCCCCCTTCCCCTCATCACTAGAACGCTCTGCAGAGCAAAATCACCTAGCTACAGGTTCCCATACAATAGCGCAGTACCACAACATCCCGGGTCCAATGGGTGACCATCTGTACAGCGGCAGGCTGGGTCCTGACAAACCATAGACTCATCAAGCCCCTAAAAAGCTCACCACCGCTTGAGCTGCACTGATCCAGCACTATCATGCAGGAATCAAATAAATGAGGACCCCTGCTCGTAGCCTGCATCAGACCATAATGTGTGGCCCAGATTGGCAGTCCAGGTCCGGTGGTGATATTCACATCACCATTGCCAGGTGTATGCCTGCCAATGCCAAATTGCATCCTCCACCCAGGTACGAGGCCCCAAAAGCTGTGTAGTGCTTGCCATGCTACAACAACATCAGGGCAGCCCAAGTGTCTCACAACACTTAGGGGGCCCAGGGACACAAAGGACGACGGATGTTAGGGGTCTCTTCCTTGCCTCCCCTCACTGGGTCATCACAGAAGCAGGACCCTCCAGGGGATTGGGACTTTCAAATATGATTACACAAAGTCTGCATCCCCCACTTGCATGCCCTGCAACAGTTGCAGGCCCTGCCATGCTGTGATTCAATCAACATCCACGCCTCCAAATCTCAGCAGTTGACACACTTACCTACACAGCCTCACGGGTCATGAGGCCGGTCCCTTTGAGTGCCTATAGGGGCTCAGGTGTGTTAGGTCAAACCTGAGTGTCCGCCACACCCGATTCTCTGCCCCACAGCAGCTGCAGAGCCTCAGTAGACTGCAATGACAATGACTGGGCTTCAGCATCGTCACAACTGCCGTGCTTATGCTAGGGACCATACAGCCCCATGCTCCTCTACACTAGGACACCGGCCCCCAAAAAAGTCCTCCAACAAACTGCTCTTTTGGCAAGACCAGGCCAGGATCTTGCAGAAACATGCAGCAGGTTCCATCAGACACCCTGGCTGAAGAGGGCAAATCAGGAGCTGCGGATTGTGCGCCAAACAACTCGACTGTGTAAGCTGGGCCAGAAGAGCTTGCTGCTTAAGTGGCCTTATTGCTTTATGGGTCTCTAGCATCCCTGATGTTAAACTGCTGATTGAATAATCAGTCTGGCCAGATTATTGTCAAACTATGTCTCAACGAAATGCCTTATGATTACTAGTGATTGATGAATTGCACTTTTCTTCTAATTTTATCGATAGTGAAATCCAGTATTATATTGATACTATACCTAACAAATGATTTATTACAAAGGGATTGCAAGAAATTGGGTTACTGGTTGAGTGGGGTGAAACCACAATCCTTGTATGGTGAGTCACAAGCAAACCCCAAATTAACCTGTGCTCAACCCTCTGGTAGGTTGCACAGAGCAGTCAGGCTTAACTTAGATTGATTGTGTAAAGTATTTATGCAGCACTTCAAACAGTAATAAAGTGAAAAATCCCATGACAAATTAGAAAAATAGAGTATATTTTAATAAATAAATCAAAACCAACATGACAAAAATTCAATCAGTAGAACCGGAGATATGCAATTTCAAAGATTTGAGTAAAAGTAGCGTCAAAAAGCACAAAAAGCAACCTGTGGTTATCTGGTTGTGCAGGACAATGACAAAGTCACAAGTTCAGGGCAAATGTGATGGAGCACATGCCGGCTACAGGAACCGACGTAGGCCCACTGAACACAGTACCTTACTTCTGGTGCGCAGTTGCTTTGCAAGACTTCGTATCATCTGGCGTTGGTTTCGATGAAGCTGTGCAGCAAATCTTTGCATTGATTCCAATGAGTTGTGCAGTGTGGCTTGGCAGGGCCCTGCATTGATTACGATGAGGCTAGCAGCTGTGCGGCAAGGTTTTGCAGGCTTTGCGTCGCTCGCCGAAGATTTCGATGAGGCTGTCAGCTGTCCGGTGAGGCTTTGTGGGGCTTCATATTGGCTCTGATGGGGACCACAACTGGGCTTGGCAGAACACCTTCAGGCCCACTTCCAAGAGTCGAGGACTGGGGTGGTACCACTTGGGAGGGCAGGACTCACAGATGGCAGAGTCCAGGTTCTGGGTTCAAAGTTATTGGAAGGCTGTGATGTCCCTGAGGCTTCTGATCAGGAGGCCAGCCAACAAGCCCTTGAAGTCACTCTGGGGCTCTGGATTCCGAGATGCAGCTCCAGCCCTCCTCACCCAGGCATGAGGGCAGCAGGGAAGCAGGTCAGCACAACAGGGTGGCAATCCTACAGAGCAACAGTCCAGCAGAGTGGCAGTCCATTCAGCAATACAGCAGTCCTTCTTCCTGGCATCCTGGCAGAGTCCTCAGGTCCAGGAGTGTACTGAAGAGTTTGTGCCTGACGCCCAATATTTATACCAGGTGTCTCCTTGAAGTGGGAGTAGCTTCTAGAGGTTTTCCTTTGGGGCGCACAGGTTTTCTTGCTCTTCTGCTCTGGCTCCAGACTAACTACAGGTGGTATACAGCCCTTTGTGTAGAAGTAGGACACTGCCTATTCAAGTGTAAGTAGAGTTGTGCCCAGCTCTGATCCTGCCAGCGATGGTCCATCCAGGCCCACCTAAGCTCTCTATTGTGTGAGGCTGTCTAGGAGGAATACACAAAGTCCAACTGTCAGCTACACCCAGTCATGTAACCCAGAGACAGGCTGCAGGCACTAAATAGCTAAGGCAGGAAAATGCAAACTTTCTAAAAGTGGCATTTTCAAATTGTAATTTAAAACCCAACTTTACCATAAGAGAGGATTATCCATTACAATTCCAAAAACACCAAACATAAACTGGTTACCTGTTCCCATTTGGAAGTTACAGCTTATTAATTGTATTAAGGTAACTCCAATATTATCTTATGGGAGTGGTAGGCCTTGGAGTAGAAAAAAAACATATTTAAGAGTTTTTCACTACCAGTACATGTAAAACGTAAAGGTGCATGTCCAGCATTTTAAATACAATGCACCCTGCCCTCAGGGCTGTCCAGGGTCTACCCTGGGGGTGACCTATATGTATTAAAAATTAAGGTATGGGCCTGGCAAAAGTTTTGCCAGGTCTAAATGACAGTTTAAAACAGCACACACAGGCTGCAATGGCAGACCTGAGACATGTTAAAGGTTTACTTAAGTGGATGGCACAATCGGTGCTGCAGCCCCAGCAGTAGCATTTTATTTAGAATTCCTGGGAACTGGTTGTGCCACTTTACTAGGGACATACAAGTAAATTAAATGTTTTAATTAGGTGTAAGCCAATCCTACCGTAGAGAGCACACTCTATTTGAAGGTGAAAAGGTTAGGGGAAAGGATGCCAGGCCCAACAGGGATTGTCACTAATTTTTGTTCTTTTTTTCTATTTTCATATTTCTATATTTGTTATTTTTCATAATTTCTCATTGATTATTATTCACTTGCCAAAATGATGATTATGATTAAACACCTATTGTCATAGACTTCAAATATTTAGGTAATCTATGCCTTGAAGACGTGACAGCTTAACTGTTAGTGTCACAAAATACATGTTGCCTTTTTCTATTGTGGCGAGATGGCATGGTATATATTATTGAATTGTGTGGAAGTTCATTTTTCACCACTCAATGATATTTAATAACAAAATGTAAATAAGGCATTGGATGTTAAATGCATTTGAAAATCTAATTATTTTCTTTCTTCTAAACAGATTTTGAGAAGTATTAAGGGCGAGACACTGCACTTTTTACCGTCTTATTGCCAGTCCACCACTGCCCGTTTTGCCCATTTTCAGAATAGGGTGGAAAGTGGATCCTTTTCAAGAATCAGGAAGATCTGTAGATCCTTTGCAGATATGAATGGCAGAAATGATGATTTTTACCAATATTCTGTATTCTGGGCAAGCCAAAAAAGCTCCACAGGAATGATTTCCGGGTCCAGGACACCCCTGCTCTTCTGTATTGCTAGGACAATCACTTTTTATCTAGAAGAGGGGGTTCAAGGTTTTCCAACACTTTGCATGATTTCCACGCATGCCTGCTGATTCAATGACACACAATTTATTTATGGAAGCTGCCCAACCCTTTTATGATATATGATTTCCAATGTGAAGTGAGATACTATCACTTCCATTAATAACATTACAGAATGGCCTAAAGACTCTTCCTGAAGTCTAAATAGCTTTCTTGTTTTTAAAGTTTGCCTCCATTCCTGAAGATCTCAGCTACTAGATGGTTTCTTCAGTGCTCTCTTATCCTGTTAATATGATGGTTATATGCTCTGAGAGCTGGATTGAGCAGGGTGAGCTAGTTGGTTCCTGGTGGAAGCCACTGAGGACCCAAAGTAGAACTTCAAAGTCAATTCTGAAGTTCTATCCTCTAAACCAAAAATAATAGCATCAAACAGACTGAATATTTTTTTTAAGCAAATCATATTGACTTGACAAACATTTATTGTCCATTTTAACTTCCTTAATGTATCAACCCCCCTTTATCTCTCCCACCTTCTTTGAAAAATCACAACTCGCAATAATGAGAACTAGCTACGTTTTGGAACAGATTCATTGCTACCAACATTTGACTGTATTTCGAAGGAGATACAAGGGTGGAATGAATAGAGGAAGATAAATGCCTAATTTAAAACTGCCTTTTTTGGCCTGAAAATTGTGTAAAACTAATTGCAACAGCAAGCTGTGCCTAGTCATGTATGATCCTCAAGTTCAAATTAGGCAATGTATTTAACATAGTAATACAACGCTCATACTTCCTCTGAACTGGGATGCAGTTAGTAGGAATATTCATTATCCCATAATTCAACTCATTTAGCTCATCTTCATTAGAAAAGAAAGCCAAAGCCAAATTTAAATCACCCATCACAGAAGCTCACTCTTGAGTACTTGGGGGCTTATTTACAAACCCTATGCCCCACTTTTGTGTCATTTTTAACATGGGAAAAATGACGCAAAAGTGGCGCAAGGGGCTTGTAAATAAGCCCCTTGGTCTGCTCTGCTGGTCCAAGCTTTGCCAGTTCTTCATTACTTTATCTGGTCATTGCCCTCAAATATTTATCTCAATAACACCATCATTTCACTTGCTGCATTACTTAGATACCATTACTTTATCTAAAGGTTTATTAAATTTAGTTTTACATTTAGTTATCATAATTCAATATTTAACTTAAGTCATGATTCAGATTTGAATTAGCATTGGGGTCATTTCAAGAAACCTTCATGTAATTTCCTCAGTAACTCAAATGGAATTTTCAAATATGTTCCAGTTGTTAGGGTCAGATTTTTGGGAAAGATCTATAAATCAGCATGTTCCTTAATATATTTTTTTAATTTAGTTTAACTAATATAATGCATTTTTACCATTTGCTAGAGCTGTCATTAGAGTTAGGGTAGGGACTCATATGTTCTTTTATTAATTTAACCTAACTGAAATTATAATAACATATTTAACATTGGAAATGGTTAGAGTTAGGAGGCAAGATGGCGGCTGCTTAGGAGGCCGGTAGCAGCACTAGTGACGGCGGGCTGAATCACAAAAGAGGAAACTGGGGCACCATGGAGAATGCCGCACGGTGTGCCAATGAGGAGAGCCCATAAATGTAGCTGTAATGCCTGGATAGAGTGGATTAATCTCGGATTATTGATTTTGAAAAAAGCCGCACTCGGGCTAACCCCCTGCACAGATTGTGTGGAGCCGACGCGTTGCCGAGAGATGGGGCCGAAAGCAGCGGCTAACACTGGTGCCAAGGCTGGAGCCATCCGACAGACACGAGGAGGAAATATTGCGGAACTTGACTCACCGAATCAGACGGAGCAGGCATCTGGACGCGGACGGCGATTGCAGACACAGATCTCCGGCAAGGAAACCATAGCGGAGAAGAAAGGAAGAGGCGGGGGAACGGGGAAACTACGTCCTGCCGGCCCCTCGGTGGCTGAGCTGTTTCAACGTACGAGGGAAGCCCAGCCAGGAGAATCATGCAAGAAGGGGCTGGAGCAGAGCCAGAGTGAGAGACTGGAGGTTCCCTCGTTGCAGCCAGCAGGGGTGGATGTACCCGAGGGGATCAACGAAGGTAGGCACCTGCAAGCAGTAACTACAAACCTTTTGTTGCTAGAGGGGTGTCGAGCTAAGGAAAAGAAATCAGGGGATCCGCTGGAGGAGAGTGACGAGCGGGTAAAAGAATGTGAATCACCAGCATTATCGGAATTAACAGACCCACAAGAACGTGCAGGTGGCGTCCACAATGATGGAAGTGCGGTGCTGGAAGCCCGGCATAACCCTGTGGCGCCTGGCTTGGCAGAGAGAGACAAAACTAATAAGGGGGAGCCGGAAGGAGAGCCAAGTGATTGTTTTTTCTCCGTTTCAGAGGGAGCTGAATGGTCAGTGGATGGCTTTAGTACCTCTTCTGAGGCTAGCAATTTAGAAACAGATCCTGATGATGATGATGGTGACAAAGCGCAATTCCTTACGGCTAAAAAAATGGGTCATCGGCCTTCAGTGCAACGCAGGGATAGGAAAGACCTTAAATGGGATTACACAGATGCGTCCCAGTTGGCTGGATCTGCAATCGATATAAGTCCGACTCCCCCTACATTAGATGTTATATATCAGGCAATATTGTTGCACAGGGAGGAGACACGGCAGGACAGTCGCAAAGCCCAGTCAGCAATGCGGAAAATGCAGGGGGTAGTGAGGAAACTATCGAAATCGTGTGTAAATATAGGTGAAAGAATGACGGATCTTGAGTCAAGAATCGTATCGACAGAGACAGAGGCGGCAAGTGCAATAAAACTGTCTGAAGAGCATGGATCCCAAATCAAGGACATACAGTGGAAGCTATAGGACGCCGAGAATCGCCAGAGGAGGAATAACTTGAGGATCCTAGGGATTCCGGAAGGGGTGGAAGGGTCCGATGCCCGGGCATACGTAATTGAGTTGATGAAATCCGCGTTTCCAGAGATAACAGATTGGAACTGGGCAACAGAAATACAGAGAGCTCATCGGAATCCCTTTAAACTTAGACCCCAGGCGAAAGAAGGGGCTAAGCCCCGTGCGATTCTAGTTTATTTCGGTAATTTTTTGTTGCGCCAAACAATTTCAGAGAAGGGAAGACCGGAATCTAAAAGATCAAGTGGCGAGGTCTCGTTCTTTGTACACCCGGATTTCTGTCACGCCACTGTGGAAAGACGCTGGAGATTGAGGCAGCTGATAAAACCCTTCCAGGACAAAAACATACAAATTTATTTGATCAATCCAGCTCAGCTGAAGGTGTTACATGAGGGGCAGACGCGATATTTTTCGTCCGAAATTAAAGCAAGGGAATTTCTGGATGGTGTAGGCAAATAATGCTAAGTAAGGCTGATTTAATGTGGTAGCTGTGAGGACGCAGAAGGCAAAGGGTGGTAAAAAAATAATGTAAAAAAAAAGGGAGTTGCATTCACGAGAAGACAGCTTGGCACGGGTTTTAAGTAGAGCTTTAGGATATTCAGGTTATTGAGATACTAAGCCCTGTAAGTTAATAGGGCCCCACAGGGACCTCGCATTGAAAGATATTAATTGTTGGTAATTTATCAGCCCGATCACGCATGCTGAGCTCATCCTATGCTCAGACTAAGGTCCGAGCGTCTCACAGGGGTGGTGGTGGGGCAGGGCAGAAGGGTGAGGGGTGAGGAAGTGGGGGGGATGGGGTGGGAGGGAGGGAAGGGAAGGGGGGAAGGGGGGGTGGGATAAAGGGGAGAAAAGTAATACCCAGAACCATATAGATAACCAGGAGAAGAATACGCAAAAAGGGCTGTTTATTTCTGCTAGTGGAATAAGATGTTACATAGAATTAAAAAAAGGATGGGGAAACTTAATTTTTGTACATTAAATGTAGGAGGTTTAAATGATTGGAGTAAGAGGAAACGGTTGGATGAATTTGTTAGGATGTATAGCTTTGATGTGATTTGTGTACAGGAGACACATATTCCCTGGGGGAAAAGAGGCCTGTTGTATTTAAGGGGGTATAATCTATTGGCCTGCACGTCACAAACCTCGAACATCCGGGGGGTTGCGATCTTTGTAAAGACTTTCCTTGGCGGAGCTAAACGTAAAATAACGGATGCACTGGGGCGGTGGGCGGTGGTGGAACTTAAAATTGGATATACAGTATGTTCAATTTATGGTTCAAATCAAGTTGACCCCGAGATTTTTGAGCATCTCGAAGTTGAGCTTGCAGCATGGCCATGCCCTTTAATTATATGTGACGATTTTAATATAGCAGCCGATCTGTGTAATCAGAATAGCTACCCTGGGCGAAAGCCCAAAGTATACAGAGCGTTGAACTCGCTTATGGTGAGTCATGGGCTGGTAGATATCTGGGGGTCCATGGAACCGAATAAAGTAGGGTATACGTATTACTCCTGCCCACATAAAAAATATACAAAATTGGATTATTTTTTGGCATCCTCAAGTGTGATTAATTAAGTGGGGATTGAAAAACTACCTAAAGTGATCTCTGATCACAATCCATTATTATTGAGTATTGATACGGAGACCCCTAAAAAACCTAATTCTAACTGGACATTCGACAGGAAGTTATTGGCTAATACGATGTATATAGAGCACTTGAAGAAATGGGCTCAGGATTTTTATGACAACAATCGGTATAGTGCTTGTCGTAATTCAGTTTGGGATGCATTCAATGCGGCCCTTAGAGGGGAGACGATTAGTTTTGTGGCAAGGCAGAGAAAAGAGGCCAGGGTCAAGAACAATAGGCTTTTAGGGGAGCTATCAAGGGCAGAAGAACTACATACAATAGCCATTTCCCAGGGGGAGCAGGCAGCAGATTTACAACTTAGGATAGTGGCTATAAAAGCTGAGTTAAATAAATGCATATCACAGAAAATAGCGGATGAACAGCAAATCCAATTGGGTAAATCATATGAGACCGGTGAACAAGCAGGGAGACTCTTAGCGCTTCAAATAAGGCAAAAAATTCCAGAAATCTAATCTCAGCGATACAAAAGGATGATCGAATCTATACGGAGTCGAAGGACATACTTAGAGTATTCAAGGAGTATTATCAAGTACTCTATAACGAAGAACAGTATGTGGCGCCACCTAGGCTAGAGGAGGCGGTACTAGGCCCCAAGTTAGATAGCCAGGCAAGACAGGAATTGGATAAGGATTTCTCATTAGAGGAAGTGAGGCAAGTTCTACAGGAACTCCCAGCAGGAAAAGCAGCCAGCCCTGAAAGTATACCATCGGATGTGTATAGGTACATACAAACGGTAATTGCCCCCATATTGTTAGATCTATTTGCAGGAATACAATATAATGGCATAGTTCCTGAATCATGGAAAGAAACGAACATTGTAGTATTTCATAAAAAGGGTAAACCAAAAGATAACCCCGCTTCCTATAGACCAATCTCTCTTATAAACGCTGATACGAAAATATACTCAAAATTATTAGCGAAGAGGTTGGGGAGGGTCATAGGTAGTCTGGTCTCACCGTGGCAGCACAGGTTTATCCCGGGACATGGGACAACAGATCATATAAGGCGGACCATCACGCTGTTTGATATACAGGCTGCTATGGGGGGCCAGATGGCCATGATCCTCCTCGTCGCGGAAAAAGCGTTTGATCGAGTTGCCTGGGGCAATTTATGGGGGTTATTAGAGCAAAAAGGGTTTGGGCCTAGGATGATTAGAGCAATAAAGGCAATGTATTCAGGGCCAAAGGCGCGGATACAATTAATGGGGGACAGCTCGGACAATATTTATATATCAAGAGGGATGAGACAAGGGTGTCCCTGCTCACCAATATTGTTCGCTCTATATATAAACCCCCTGGTTGAAGAATTGCTGGGATCTCAAGATATCAAGCCTATTAGTACAAATGGCTCTGAGACCAAACTGCTAGCTTACGCAGATGATTTGGCTATTCTAACTACAGACCCGCTTAGCGCGATTAGAGCTGTTACGAGGATTACTAGGGAATTTGGAAGGGATTCAGGATATCTGTTGAACGAAAACAAAACTCTTATAGTGTGCACTGAAAACATTAAGATGAGAGATTCAAGGCGCACAGAAAGCACTATCTACCTTGGGGTGCGAATTAGTTCAGCAGTAAATACAATTACCAAAATCAATTTTGATCCCGTATTGAAGACAATCTCCTCAGACCTCAAAAGGATTGATGGTTTGCATTTATCTATTATCGGGAGGGGAAATGTGTTAAAAATGACTATGCTCCCAAAAATTATGTACCTCTTTCGATCTATTCCACTCTGGATTGATGAATATATTATGAAAACACTTGAGGCTACTTTTGTGAATTTTACATGGCAATACGGGAAAGTTAGGCGCTCTCTGAAATATCTGTCACTCCCACAAGCAAGGGGAGGGTTGGCGTTCCCGAATATTAGATTGTATTACTGGGCCTGCTTATTGTGTTGGATGGCAATACTGCTTGCACCGGTTCGTAGGGGAGCTGTGGAGGAAGTATGTCATGATACCCTTCCCTCAATTTTTGAACTTATGATGGGGAGAGAGGCTCGAGGGATGCTGTTGCGTAAAACAGATCTGAGTTATTATAGGAAGGTGCGTTTTAAGGTTATGCACTGTGCTTGGGAGGTATGGAAGAAAGTCCTAAAAACCATGTTGTTGGACTTGGCCCTTTTTGGCCGGTTCACCCCTAAACTTTTTGCCTTGTATGTCAGTAGTTTTAAGTCTCTGGGCACTTTAGCACTGTGGGCCAGTGTAAAGTGCGTGCGCGCTGAGTGCTTGTGGTGAGATTGTCCTGCCCTCCCATAGGAATGCATGGGGGATATGTGTGTCCATGGTAATTCCTGGTGTGAGAGGAGTGCAGGGGCGAGTTTGGTATGTGCGAACTCGTGAGAATAAATGCTGCGCAATGGTGTGCGCAGATTTATTCTGACTGGTGTAGAAATGCCACTTTTAGAAGTTGGCATTTATGTGTGCTCTGTGTCTGCCTGCCTGATGTGAATTGCATGTCTGGCTTGTGAGTGACAGGGGCTGGGAGGTGTGTGCGGCTCCAGGAGGGGCAGGGTGAGTCAGCGCAGTGGTGAATAGAGAGATCTGCATCTAGATGGGAGGGAGGAGTTGCACCTGGGACCTGAATAGGGCTGTGCCTTCCCTCCACAATGCTGGCTCCACCCCCTGTGGTGCGTCTGATGTCCCTAGCCTGTCCTGAGAAAGAAGAGAGGAGCTGAGCAAAACAAAGTGCTCCAAAGCTCCCCCAAACCAGTTGCGTCTGGTTTTTCCCCAGCCCTGTGCTGTGACACAAAGGGAAGAGGGTGTATAAAAGAAGGGGCTGTGACCCCATGTAAATGTTCAGTTCAGTTCCTGTTCTGGTGTGCTGTTCCTGACGGAGGGGGCTTGCTGCTGCTGGGGCCCAGGGGGGGCTGCCAGGAGGGCTGCCTCCCTGGGCCCTGCATTGCCCCTTGATCCCTAAGGACCTCCAGGACTCTTGTTGCCCCTAGCGCCTGGTGAGCGCTACATTTCCTCAAGAAGAGGAGCACGAGGGCTCCGCAGCGCTGGGCTGCCACATATGCACCGAGGGAATCCCGACGTGGGGATTCCCCCTCGCATTGAGGGAAGAGCGGGAGCCCACCCCGCCTTTGTGCGCTCTTACGAGCGGGAGCCTACCCCGCTTTATGGATGTTGTTGGCAGGTGCCCACCCCGCTTTATATTTTAAATTAAGAGGGAGCCTACCCCTCATTTGCCGCCACGAAGAGAAGGAGAAACGAAATCACCGCCGCAGCCCCGATCGCCACACAGGAAGTCAGGCAACCTTGCCTGGGGCGTGGGCGGGGCCTCGTGGTAGCAGGAAGGAGCCGGAGATCTGTTCGGAGCCTCGCAGGCTCCAGGGAGAAGTCCCGGGTCCCAGGAGGGGGCCCGGGTGAAGTCCGAGGTGGTGCCAGAGTTCAGGGTCTGAGCGGGGCTCCCGTGAGCGGCTGGGAGCCCCGGCGCCAGAAGCGGAGAAGGAAGGCAGGCGGGAGCCCACCCCGCCTACGTGGTAGCGGCAGAAGTGCAGGCGGAGTCCAGGCGAGGCTCTCAAGAGAGGGAGAGCCCCGCGTTTTGCTGCGCCGCCTTCAGCGGTGGAGAGAAGAGCAGAGTGCCGGTCCCAGCCGGGAGCGAAGACCGGAGGAGTCCTGCCCCCAGAGCCGGTGAGTGGGGCTCCGTAGGGGTTCTCTGTGTGTGCCTGTTCGAGGCACAGTGCTATCTCCGCACCCTGAGCGGCCCCGTCTGGCAGTGGGCCGCTCCAACGAGGGGGCACATGGTTAGTGAGGGCCCAGAGGGGCCCGTGTCCCCTCTACATGTCGAGGCACAGTGTCGGTGTCCATTTCTTGAGCGGCCCCGCCTGATAGAGGGCCGCTCCAACGAAGGGGGCAATTCTTTCCAGGAGTCCCTGTTGGGGGGGGCGCGTCGGGGCATATTGTCGATGCCCGCCCTCCGTGGCCACATTGTTGTGAGGCCCCCGTGGGGGCCTAGAGGGCCCAGGGGGGGCCCGTGCTCCTTCCAGTTTGGGCATTTTTACAGCTGCCCCGCCTGCAAGGGGGCAGCTGCTACGATGGGGCAGATCGAGGCGCATTGTCGGCGCCTGGGCGTTCCCGCAAGAGAGCGGGCCGACCCAACGATGGGGGCATGTGATTTAATGCCACTAGGAGGGTCCAGAGGGCACAGAGGTGCCGGGCCCCCCTCCTTTATGCAAAGTGCCACGAACTGGGCACAATTGAGAGAGAGTCCCTGAGAGGGACCAGAGGCACAGTGAGTGCCAGTGAGTTTCCAGCTGCCCAGCAATTAGTGGGCAGCTGCCACGGTTTAGTTTTGCGCAGTGGCGCACTGTGGATTCAGCTGCTAGGCAGCAGCCCTGACATTCTGGACACAGGGCATTTGAGCCCCTTGGAGAAGGCCAGTTGGCCAGGGGGTCAGTGAGTTATGAGATATTAGGAAATGTGATGCTCTACTATGATTCATGCCGCTAAATGTGTTTAGGGATGAGATTATGTGCATAATGTGGTTATGCTGGTGAGGTTATTTCCTACTGTGAGTTTTTACCCCTAATGTGAGTTATGCTTAGGAGGTTAGGGTCTAATGCATTTAGACTTCTGAGATGATTGCATAATGTGGTTATGCTGGTGAGGTTATTTCCTACTGTGAGTTTTTACCCCTAATGTGAGTTATGCTTAGGAGGTTAGGGTCTAATGCATTTAGACTTCTGAGATGATTGCATAATGTGTTTATGCTGGTGAGGTTGGCGCAGAATGTATTCTGCGCCTAAATGTGATACTGTGCATAATGTGGTTTATGTTACAGGATGATGCTGAGTACAGTGGTTACCAGTGATTACTGGTTGTACGTTTAGGATCTGTTTTACATTTACTAAGTTCGCTTTGTGCTGGTCCTGACAGTGGTCCAGTTGGCCCTGTCAGGTGTAAATAATCCCTTGTAAATATGACCTAGTGCCAGGTGGCACCATGTATATTATGTGAGTACTATTCTAATGTGTTATGAGAATACAAAGGCTATTTTTGATATAACCTTGTGTGGAGTTCCTTTTTGTGGTGTGCCTAGTATGTTGTTGCTGTGGGTGTGTTGCGCAAACGCTTTACACATTGCCTCCGGGATAAGCCTGACTGCTCGTGCCAAGCTACCAAGGGGGTGAGCAGGGGTTATCTTTGGCGTGTAACTCCCTTGCCCTGACTAGAGTGGTGGTCTCTGCCTGGCTTTGGCGCAAGCCTTAGCCAACCAGAGATCCCATTTCTAACACATGTCAATTCCGAAAATAAATTATTATACCCCATTATGGCGATCACATGCACTGCCACAGGTATTTTATGATAGGATGGGTAGGTATTGGGAACAATTAGGATTAATAACGATAGGAGATATATATGAAGGTGATCAGTTACTCTCCTTTGATATGTTGCAATTGAAGTATGGGATTCCAGCTGGACAATACTTCAAATATGCACAAATTCGGAAGAGCTTAGCAGGTCGCAAGCCTCTGGTTTCTCCTGGAGGTAAGATCCCTCTAATAGAGCAATTAGGAGGGAGTGGCAGAAGGATTAAGTGTATATATGGAACCTTGCTACAAAGTGTACAGGATGATTTGGAGAAATATGAGTCTAGGTGGGCACTAAAATTAAATGATCCTGATGCTGATCTATATAAGGCCTTGCATCTAGCGGAGAAAACATTTCGCTCTACTAGCCTAAAGGCACAGCACTACAAAACTTTATTTGATGTGTATTTTACCCCCGCTAAACCTTTTAAATGGGGTAAAAGAGAGGACGATAAATGCCCAAGGTGCGGGAAAGGACCAGCAACCTTGATTCACATGTTTTCCGATTGTGATAGGCTACTTTCAATTAAAAATGAGTTGGTAAGATTTTGGGAGGGGCTGCTAGGGCAAAAGATAACCTATCCCCTACCCTGTTGATATTGGGTCACGATAATAGATCAGAATTAACAAGGGAGAAAGAATATTTTCTATTTATGTGTGTAGCGGTTTTAAGGTTACTCTTAGCTTCGAGATGGAAGGATGTGGAACCACCCTCTTTTCAAATGTGGCTAGCACGTCTCTTAGGGGTTCATAACCAAGAATCGGCATTATATTCATCTCGAGGCAGGGAGACGAGAGAGCTGGGGTTGGCAATATGGGCACCCCTTGCTAGATGGAGGGAGAGAATCCAAAGCCAAGGTTATACTAGAAGAGTGGGAGTGGGGTAGACTATAAGAGGTGATGGATATTTTATCTCTCGCAGAATATATATATTTGTTTTATCTACCGTTAACAATCATGAGTTTTAAATTCCATGTTTAATGAATTTCACTACTAATGGTTACATGATTTGAACGGTGTCCTAGATGCGTGTGTTTTTTATTTTTTAATTATTGTGTATTGTCTATTGTATTATCTATTGTGCTTGGTTTTACCTGGTTTTACAATGTATGATATAATTAATAATGAATAATGAATTGTTAATATTATTGTATACTGGTTCATTGGGTATTAATAAAAAAAAATTAAAAAAAAGGAAATGGTTAGAGTTAGAGTTTGAATTAGGTTTAGTATTATCTGCTATCATTCTTTAAAATACTTTATGTTACTGAGGGTCATATTTAGAAAGAAATAAGGCAGTGCGGCGCTGCAAGTAATTTTGCAGCGCTGCGCTGCATAATTTAAAAAAATGCAGGGATGCGCCATATTCACCAGAATATGGCGCATCCCTGTGTCTTCCCTTGTGCCAGCGCTAAAAAATCTGCCTAGAGCCAACGCTATGGTACAAGGTTATCTGTGTTGCAGGGATGATTGTTTATTTGCAGGAATGGGACACCTTCCTGCACATAAACAAGCATTAAAGGCGATTACTCCTACTATGTGTGCTGCAGAATGCAGCACACATTGAAAGAGCAAAAATTAGGAGAAATAAAAGTATTTCTCCTTGGTGCGTCACTCTAACACCTGCTTTGCAATGGCTTTAGTTTTTGGCACTGCCTCAGATTTACAGATTCTTGTAAATCTGGGGCAGCATCAAAAAGCAATGGAGCACCCACAGCAACACCCATTGCACGCCCCTCTCCCACAAAGTGATGTGTGAAAAGGGACCACATTTACAAGGCCATGAAAAGCCAAGCAGGGTGGCTTTCGTGGCCTTGTGGACTGCCTTCACGGATGGCTGGCTGAAGATGATGCTTTTTTAAGTGGTTCGGTAGTGACCCCTAAAGAAGGGCATTTTAGCCCAAAATGTATTGGGTATTTTATTGAATAAACGCTGCCTTTTATGAATTTTGCACTACTCGTGTTCTTCCAAGAGGTCCGGATGGACACGGCTGGAACATTAGAAAACTGGGAAATGGCATTTACACTCCACGTGTGGATTCTGATAAACAGTTGATGAAAAGTTGATAAATTGTTATGAGCAAATAGGTTGAAACATAAGGATTACTTGGATCACTGTGGAGGATCATTATCGCCAAGATGGCGCAATTTAGCTGTGCGATTGGGTGGGGTGAGATGTACGCCCCATTATCAAAAGTGTTAACTTACTTGGTGCCTGCTGGGCATGGCACTAAAAACCAGTCTGCACGCACTTATGGAGAAATAGGATAAACCAAATGAAGAAAAATATAAATATTAGGTGTGCATCCTGTCCCTTCGACTGATGACTTGGATATATGGGCCAGCACACACCGTCACAAAAAGTGATGCTCTGGTGGCGCTAGGGGCTTGTAAATATGCCCCTAAGTTTACATCATGTGATGGTAACATGGTAATGGTGTTTTAAATGTTATATATAGACTGATACAGTAATGGTAGACATGCTGCAAATGATGGGGTAGTATTTTGTTACGTTATAGCAGTGGAAGTAGTAAAACCCTGGGGGTGGTCATGAGTTCTAGGCACTCTTTGCATATGACAAGCAGCAATCAGAAACCTGGATGATGAATGCCACCTTCCATGTGTCCAAGCGCGAGCCATGAAGCTATTTGAGATTTGCAGAAAGATAGAGCTCCCATGAGAATTCCAGTGCCCAGGGAGCTCCTTTGAAGACTCTGTTATTGAATTGTATTGCAGCAGGTGTGAATGGCAGGTTGGCAGATGCACATTACTCTCCAAGCAACAGCACATGGCTAAATAACTAGGACATTCAGACCTTGAACTAGCAATCTGAAAGTTCTCGAAAGTGCTCTGTCTATGTTATGTTAAATAACAATTCCCACTTTTTCATCAGTCAGGTGGGCACCAACGGTCACAATGCCATGGTCAAAATATTGGCATGAGAAAAACACTCGTGAAGAAATATTGGCACTTGCTTGGGCGGAAAAAATGTCAGTTTGCAAAGATAAACTATATACCTGCGCAGACAAATGTAAAGCGTGGACCTTTGCAGACCTTAGAAATGGACCATAATCTCGAATTCAGTGAGCCTTTGCACGTATAGTAGGGCTGTTATACGTCGCTAGGCAGGACATTGTCATGACGTCAAGTTCAAAAGATGTGCGATGTCACTTCTGCTACCCATACTGAGACATTCTTGCACATTCCTGTGCATTCTGATGTATTATTATGCAGGACTGGACTGGGAACCCAAAGCAGCCCTGGCAATTTGGTAGGACTAGACCGCCCCCCTCCCCCACTGGGGTGGTGGGGCAGGGAGGGAGGTTGCAAGTGTAAAGCACTGCTGCTTTTATTACTGGGGGCCGATATTGCAACACCGCTGCAAAATCATACCCAGTAACAACAAAAACATAGCCCCCACTGCTGCAAAACCGGCCCCCACACTTCCCGCCTCCGGGAAAACTCCCAATGCCCGCTATGGCCAGTCCAGCCCTTAATCTTATGTCACAGAGTGCAGTGTCATACTACCTTAAGATACATCAATATGTACATGAAACTGTCAATGGAACAATTCACTTTTTATAACAAGCAAATCGAGATTTCACAGGAGACCCAGGCTCGCAATTAAAACAGTGCCTCTGCTATTTAACATATAACATGCATGATCATTTATTGAACACAAAGGGGGATGTGTACAATGAAGTGGCGGAGCATGTCGTTAGCCTCCTTGGCCTAACGACACGCTCCGCCACTTAGAAAACGCAAGGCTGCACCATATTTACAAGAATGTGGTGCAGCCTTTCGTTTCCCCCTGCGATGGCGCCAAGTTTAACAACTTAGCGCCAACGCAGGCACCCTTGCACCAGAGTGCAAGGGTGTCTGTGTGCAAGGGAGTATTGGTTATGTGTAGGAAGGTGTCCCTTCCTGCACATAAACAATCCTAACATGCAATTTTGTAACTTTCATGTGTGCTGCTTCATGCAGCACACATGAAAGTTACAAAATGGTATTTTTTTAAAAGGTTTGATTATGCACAGGAAGGGACACCCTCCTGTACATAAACAAACCATGGCATTTTGCTTTTTCCATGTGTGATGCACAAGGCAGCACACATGGAAAAAGCAAAAACGAGGAGAAATAATGCATTTCTCCTCGTTTCGCCAACTTAAGACCATGATTTTCTTGGTCTTAATTTTGGCGCTGCCTCCTATGTACGCCACCCTTGTACATAGGGGGCAGCGTCAAATACAATGGGTGTTGGGGTGGAACGCCCACCGCAACACCCACTGCACGCACCTTTCACGCTAACCATAGCGTGAAAGGGGGCCTTATGTACAAGGCAGCGTTAAGCCACGTTAAGTGGGGCTTAACGCTGCCTTGTACATAGGGCAAGGCCCCTATCACAACAGGGCAGTCACAAAAAGTGACGTTCCCGTGGCGATAGGGGCTTGTACATATGCCCCAAAGTTTCATGCTCCTTTGAGGCTTAAGAGACGCCAGAAAACATTGAAGTTGATAATTCATAGAAGGAAAAAATTACCTTGCCAAATATAAATGATGAAGTTTGACACCCCTGTAGACACAGTGAAGTAAAGTTAGAATATTTTTATAAATCTGTTACTAGCTTTGTAAACCCGATAAAAGGAGTAGTTGCTATTACTACACTAAAATAAAATTATTTTCTGTTTTTGTTTTGCCATCGTTAGACATTAGTGACATTTAGAAATAATGATCATTACTGAACACGGCAGTTATGCTACCATACAGTTTACACGATTACGATTTATTTTGACTGGAGGCAAAGTTAAGATTAAAGAGATGGTGCCGCTAAGCCGCAGAAGGATCATAAAACACCAATCCATTACTATGACCTTAATACAGAGCTAAGGACTCAAGGCATCAATATTGTTTTATAATAGTCTTGTTACCATTGAAAATGCAGTAACCGTTTTTCATGGCCCCTTTTCACGTTTTCTACCGAACTTTGATAGATAGTATTTTAACACTAATAACCTACTTATAAGATTTGCTATGTCCAGCGCCAATGTCTTACTAAGCACTGGAAATACTTTCAATTACTGATTTTGTAAACTCGCCGTCGATTTGCGTTAGTTTCTTTTTGTGGGATATGACGGGCGCTATAAAATTGTTACTGACTTTTGCTGCAAAGGCATAGAACAATTTTCCATTTCTTGGTAAGTGCTCAAAACTGTAGAGCAGTGCTTTGTGAAATCATGTATTTCAACATTATGGGCCCGATTCATAAATTCCTATGTGCTTGTGATCTCTACATTAGATGCACATGTGGCTGGATTTACGAATGCAAGGATACCTTGCATTTGTAAATCCATTTACTCCTGGTTAATATAATCCCCACACTACCGGAGTAAACACCACACAAATGAGTGGTGAGGCAGCGGTACAGTGCATGGTAGCCTTGAAAGAGTGAGAATGCCCATGACCTTTGGGCCTGATTCACAAATGTACACTTTTGTGTAAGTTTACAATTTTATTGATATTCACAAACTATGGGGCATATTTACGTTCCCTGGCGCATCCCTGCATATCAGCAGGGATGCGCCAGGGAAAATGTGTCACGCAAGTTTACCCTTGCGCCACGTCCGATGCGCCGCATTTACAATGCGGCGCATAGTGGTGCAAGGATAAGCAGATGCGTGACGCATCTGCCGGCGGAAGGTTGGCGCAGTGCTGAAGTTGTGTCGCAAGCGCGATGAAACTCCAGCACTGTTCCAACCTTCCCTATCCCTAACATGGTGCGTCAATCCTTACACCTGCTTGAAGCAGGCGTAAGGATTTGACGCACCAGCGTCGGAAAAGTGACTGCGTGAAATCTTGTAGATTTCACTACGTCACTTTTCCGAGGCGTTCCTGCGCCGGAACGCCCCCCCCTGCGCCGGTACGCCCACATGAAACCTGACGCAGGTTTCATGTGGTGCAGGGGTTTACTACGTGACGCATCTCCCTAGATGCGTCACGTTGTAAATATAGCGCAACGCGGCGCATGGTTTGCGTCGCCGCTGCGTCACATGCGTGACGCAACGGCGGCGCAAAAGTGGCGGAAGGGGCTTGTAAATATGCCCCTATGAGTTTAAATTTATAAATAGTAATTTTGCGACTGCAGTGGCGAGGAGAGTTGGAGAAATTTGCGAAATCTGGTGCACAAATTTTGCTCCTCCTCACCATCATCATTAGGAAGAACTTTCTTCACACTTTGATTCTGCTTGGCTGGTGTCATCATGCTGCATGTTCTAAATTACTCAAGCTCACACTCAGCTTGCAGAAGAATATATTCTGCAGTTACTGCCGACAGCTATGACACCAATTTCACAGGGGGATAGATCAGCCCCCTGCAGCCCTTATGGCATGGGGGACTCCCTTTAGGGGCCCCCCAAACCTTCAGGGAGCCCCCATTCAACACACGGCCTATGAAAATCTATAAAATGTGGGACACTCAATGCCCCCTCATCACATTCTGCAGTGGGGCCCAATAATTTTGCATTGCATTACTGCAATGCTGTCTTCGTACACATTTTGCACAGCCTTCCATTTTAAGTTCAGGAAGTCGGCGAAAGTGAGCTCAGCAGAACCCAGCAGTGTTTGGACAAAATACTGAGTAAAAAATATGGTGTGACAAAATATTGTGTCCAGAATATTGAGGACAAAAATACTGTGAAGATAAGTTTCTATGTGAAAGCAAAGTTTTGCTACACTTTACTCCACATATATGTACCTTGATGATATATATATATATATATCTTCAAGGTACGTAGATGTGGAGTTCGGAATAGTAAATCTTTACTTAGCTATTTGCACTTACCGTCTCAATATTTTGGTCCTCAATATTTTTGACAAGATATTCTGTCCACACAATATTTTTGCAATCAATATTCTATCATACATCTCTAACCCAGAACCCCTTCAACATTGTTGTTTGGCCACCAGGGATCATGACTCAGTGACTACAGGAAGCAAAGAAAAGAGCTAGGTTAAAAGCAGAAGTGAAAGTTGAGCGGACCTATCCATATAAAATGTAACAAATAAGCCCACTTAAAGGCATATATAGTTCAAAACAAAGACCAACCCAGTATGAAACACTGGTCCCATGGACTCTTTTATGTGTAGACCATTATGCGTATCAGTGGTGTCCTCAATCAATTTAACCAGTCAGTAAAGGCAATGAATACTAGAAACTGGTGTTCTTTACGAAAGTTAGTTGTTTGTATTCACATTTCCATTATATATAGTTAAGTAGATGCATACCAACAACATGTGCTTTATTGGTGGCAATGGTGCAGAAGGCACAGTGGGTGAACAAGGTGCCAGAAGTGACTATATACAAGTGACTATATACAAGACAGAACAACAACTCTTTTCATAGAATCCCTAATCTTTTGAATCCTGTTACAAATCACAGTTAATCCTTATATGTGTGTATATATATATATATATAATATATAATATATATATATATATATATTTATATATATATATGGCAAACACACGGTGACTCACTCGAGAAGCACTCGGGAAATGTGCAAGGTCACCAACCTAAAATAAAAAGATATTGACAAGTTCAGGAGCTGGTACATGATTGGCAGCCTTTCTTTTAGCCTGACGCGTTTCAAAAATTTCTTCCTCAGAGGCTCAAGAAGGTAGGTGCTATTTCTCAACCTCTTATAAACAATATGATTCTACCCTATGTGGTAACTACTAGATAATTTTTGTTTTCTTCGTGATAATTAAGAAAAAGTGTATGTTGCTGATCCTTGAAAAGTCAGGGAAAAGCACTATGTGTTTTTAAAATACCCCTCACACACTACAAATCCCGTAGTGTCATGCTTCATCATGGGGGTCTTCCCGTCCCTCTACGGGGCGGGGCGTGCTGCAACCTACGAATACGTGGGAGCACTTGATGTTTGTGAAAATAGGCTATGTGTAGTGTGGGAGTGAGTGTGGTAGGGTCAGTGAAAAATACAAAGGAGGGTTGTTAAAAATTCCCTGGCTAGTGGAAAAAACAGATTTTATTCACTTCCCTAGCTGGAAACGCTAAAATGGGGTTGTGTAGGGGGTATACCATGATATGATACCTCCTACTGGGTCAACATGTTTCGTAAGCAGTCCCCACTGCTTTACTCATCAGGACCTAGTATGATCCCTACTGCACTCAAATATGATAATTTTTATATATATATATGTAATATGCCTATCTTTCAAAAACAGTCTGCAAAAATAAGCTAGACCGAAAAAATAGGGGGTGAATGGCCCCTAGTAGTTAGAACAACCAAATTATGGTATCTGAAATAATAAGAAACATAGAATCAACAAACTGAATATTATTTTCTCAACATATCACCTTAATGCGAAATTGCCCCATTTAGTCAATGTTATTTTGTGATATATTTTTTCTCGTGATACATTTTTCTGGGTCAAAGCATTGCTTTTCTGATATATTTTTCTAGTGCCAAGCACCATTATCGTACCATAGCTAACGATAGTGCCGCCCTTTTTAAGTGAACATAGCATTGGGTTCATTGAAACTCATACTCTCATCGTGAAACAAAAAGACAAATCACACATACTGTCATACGTGCGTTCACACTCTATGCTGTCCAAGGCCACTGTTTATGGTGTCATAACTCGCACTTCATGATGTGCAGAAATGCCGACTGGCGTGTGTTGCTCATTGCTAGAATAGTTAAAAAAAGAGAAAAAAGAAAAAGGTTTATCTTTTAAAAGTAATGATGTACATACACTGTTTAAAACAAATGTCAGGCATCATGAGCTTGCACTGAAGGTGAAGTTGCCTCGGATTCATCGCTGAGGAAAAATTAGAAAACGCACAGCATTATGGTTGACTGCTCTCGCCATGCGTATAAATCAAAATAGGTGACTTCATAGAACAAGGATTGCAGAGCCAGGGTTTAAAGACTTGGCCCTAGTCTTACTTACATGAAATAGGATATACTCTCTCCTTTCCATACGGCCCCCTCTGGATACTGGGGTGGTGACCTTGCACGTTTCCCGAGTGCTTCTCAAGTGAGTCACTGTGTGTTTGCCATTAATAAGCGGCCGCTCAGCCGCTGAGGATGCACCACCCCAGTATCCAGAGGGGGCCGCGTGGAGTGATTCATCCTCCGCATATGCGGGGAAACGTTGCAGAATTATGACTTGGATCAGTGGCTGGGGCCCAATCTGGGCTTTATCGCAAGCAGTGACGGAGTGAAGAGATATATATATATATATATATATATATATATATATATATATATATATATATATATTACCTACTGGCAGACGCCAGTAGGTAGTTATAGTTGGGACGTTGTTTCTATTCAAAATGCGTTTTTTCTTTTGCCAATATCTTTGGCGCCGTTTGACGAATCTTTGCGAAATTTTCAAAACTAATGGTTCACTCAGGTCAGCTCCTGCCTTGAAAGTTTAGGGGTGTTTCATCAAGAGGGGGCTGAGAAAAAAGGGGGGCCCCAAAACGCGTTTTCCCCATTAATTACCTTAGGAAATTTTGGAACAGGCTACAGCCCAAACTGCTGAACGGAATTACACCAAATTTGGCAAAAAGGTAGCTGTTGGTTCAGAAAGCGACCTTTTTTTTAAAAGGTGTAAATCCGTTCAGTAGTTCCTGAGGAATTTAAAAAATAAAAATGTATGTATCTGAGGTGGTGACCTTGCACGTTTCCCGAGTGCTTCTCAAGTGAGTCACTGTGTGTTTGCTCCCAAGCACGAGCTGACTTCTGATTGGCTGCCAACACTCCAAAGCAGAATGTGTTGGCAGCCACCTTGAGACTCGGTAACCGTCACAAGAAAAAGGGGGGGAAAAGTGAAAAATGAAGAAAAGGGGGATGGGTAGAAACACCCTGATCCCCTAGGCCTGCTCAGGGGGTCCCACAGGGACCTCCAGGCCCAAAAAAGCATTCTTTAAAAAAAAAAAAATTCGGCAGAATTCGCACTGGGTGCGCGAATCCTGCCGAGAAAATAAGAAAAAAATGAAGCGCGGACTTCCGCGCTTCATTTTAATGAGCCCCCGGGTGGGCCAGGTCCCGGGGGCAATGCCAACATTATATAGCGGGGGCCCGTGGGGGACCCTGCAGCCCCGGGGACCGCCACCTCTCCGGGGCTATGCTAATAATATGCGGGGGCACAGATACCCCCCGCAGCCCCGATGACTGCCACCTCCCTGGGGCTTGTTTATTTTGTGTGTGGGGGGCCTCATGGACCCCCCAAGCCCCGGGGACTGCCACCTCCCCGGGGCTTTCGTAATTTATTTGCGGGGGGCCTCGTGGGCCCCCCCAAGCCCCGGGGACCACCACCTCCCTGGGGCTGTTCAAATGATGGGAGGGGGGCCGCGCGGCCCCCTTACTGGAGCCCTTGATGGCCCTGGGGACCGCCACCCCCCAGGGACGGCTCATGCAATGTCCCAGGGTGCCCACTCCCGGGACATTGCTGTTTGCTATGACAGGGTGGGAGCACGGCTCCCACTCTTTCATAGCAAACACTGCTTCGCTTCATGGAAGCGAGAGCAGGAAACCTGCTCTCGCTTCCATGAAGCGAAGCAGATTACTTTTGGGCAAGGGGAGCTGCATGTTAGCAGCTCCCCTTGCCCAAAACCAATGCTGGATCCCGCAGGAGGCGGGGAGCCAGCAGGGACCGTGGGGGCATTGGGTCTCCCCCCACAGTCCCCAACCCTAAGGGCCAGCCCCGGGTGATGGGGTCCCCGGGGCCAGAAGTGGCACATGAGGGGGGCCACTCGGCCCCCTCCCTTTAATTTAAAAATAAAAAATGGCCGGGCCCCAGGGGATGGGGTCCCCGGGGCCAATAGTGGCCTAGGGAAGGGGGGCCACGCGGTCCCCCTTCCCTATAAATATTTTTTTTTCAAAAAGAGGCCATGCCCGGGGGGGATGGGGTCCCCGGGGCCAAAAGTGGCCCAAGGAAGGGGGGCCACGCGGCCCCCCTTCCCTATAAATATATATAAAAAAAGGAGGCCATGCCGCTCGGCCCCCTTCCTGTCTTAAATTTTTTTTTTTTTTTAAAAGGGTCAGGCCCTGGGGGATGGGGTCTCTAGGGCCCCAAAAATACTAAAAGAAGGGGGGCCACACAGCCCCCCTTCTAAAAATATATATTAAAAAAAAGCTGGCATCTCGCCGGAGGACCCGCCCCCTCCCTGCACCACTCTGCAAATGCACCCCCTGGCGCGTTCTAAGTTGGGGAATTAAGTCCCCTTGAATACTGAGGGTCCCTGGGGGCTAACTAGTAAGCGCCACACAGCTAGATTGCAGAGAGGTGGTCCGAGGCCACGCCCCTTTTTACACCACTCTGCAAACACGCCTCTTGGCGCACTGCTGGTGGGGCGATGAGGTCCTCTTTTGTCCTGAGGACCTCAGGACACAAGTGGACTTGATCCCCCAAGCAGCAGTGCGCCACGAGTCTCCTCCTGGCAGACTACGGGATGGGGGATGAAGTCCAATTTACTCCTGAGGGACTTTGGGGGCCAAGAAGCCCTCCTGGTACCTCCTGTAAGTCCTACGCAGTGGAATTCCTGAGCGCTGGTCGGAGGCCCAGCACCCTTTCTCCACCACTCTGCAAACGCGACTACTAGTTAAAGAAGTGTTTGCAATGTAATAGGTTTCGCATTTGTGAGAGTTAGAGCTATTGGCATTGTAAATGTAAACGTTTTTTACTAATGTTTTTTGGAGTGGAGTGGATGTATGTTGTGTGTAGTGGAATTATGTGGTATGTTGTGCAGTGAAATTATGTGGATAGAAAGTATGTGGTGTTTAGTGTATAAGAATTATGTAGAGTGGGATTATGTGTTATGGAGAGTAATTATGTGGTATGGTAGTCTGTGTTGTGGAGTGGTAACCTCAGGTTTAGTCTTCCTCGTTTCCATAGAAGCTCAACTATGTACTCAGTGAGACAAAAAAAGATGGAATCACTGAGGAGCACTTGTGGACCTAGTCAGAGGTATGAGCAGAGCCACTGGAATTATGCGACTGTTTGGCTGCACCGACTTTCGCACAATTATACATTTTCTGCATTAGCCACATAATTCATCATCTGCTCCCTAATATGCATATTTGAACATAAAAAGCCTTGTTCCTAGCTCAAACGTTACCAAAAATGCAGCGACAGCGTGGTGGAAGGCCCTTTGCAAACCTTGAATGGTCACCTGTTACTTATTGCTAAATGTGGGTGTTAAATTGGTACTAATGGTGTGCAAGCCACTCTTCCTTCCTTCTGCACCTCTCTTGCCTCTTTCTGCATTTCTGTTGCTTCTTTCTGCACATTTCTTTCTTTTTCTGCACTTCCCTTGCCTCTTTCTGCAAATCTCTTCTACTTTCTGCACCTCTTTTGCCTCTTTCTGCACGTCTGTTGCCTCTTTCTGTACCTCATTTGCTTCTTTCTGTACCCCTCTTGCCTCTTTCTGCACCCTTCTTCCCTCTTTTTGCACCTCTCTTGCCTTTTTCTGTACCCTCTTACGTCTTTCTGTACCTTTTTTGCCTCTTTCTGCACCTCTGTTCCTTCTTTCTGCACTTCTTCTGTTTCTTTCTGCGCCTGTCTTGCTTCTTTCTGCACCCCTTTTGCCTCTCTCTCCACCCCTCTTCCCTCTTTCTGCACTTCTGTTGCTTCTTTCTACACTTATCTTGCTTCTTTTTTTTTTTTTAAACTAATGGAAGGTGCACCAGAAAAAAGTTCAAGTTCAAATTTGGATGTCCTTTATGTTTCTTTTATTCATATAGTACAACATGCAGTCAGACATCAGCCAACGCGTTTCGTTCTTTACAAAAGAACTTCTTCAGGGCTATATAATCGGTGTAAGCGTGTATTTTCAGGGTCCGTACCCAACAATTGTATAATAGTACACATCGATCTATATCATGAATATGAGCAAGAGTTTAAAAAGTTCATCTCAGCAAATGTATCTCAATCTCACAGGGAATCCCATCTGGCGGCTCCGTGATAAGAGTCCCAGAGATGACAATGGTCTCTGAGGTCCTGAAGTTGTAACCAGCAACTCCGCCTGCAACTCTCTTGCCTCTTTCTGCAGTTCTCTTGCCTCCTTCTGCATCTCACTTGCCTCTTTTTGCACCTCTGTTGGTTCTTTTGCACTGCACTTGCTTCTTTCTGCACCTCTTTTGCTAATTTCTGCATCCCTCTTGCCTCTTTCTGTACCCCTTGTCCCTCTTTCTGCACCTCTCTTGCCTCCGTCTGCACACATGTTCCCTCTTTCTGCACCCCTTTTGCCTGTTTCTGCAACTCTCTTGCCTCTTTCTGCAGTTTTCTTGCCTCCTTGTGCACCTCTCTTGCCTTTTCTGCACTTCTATTACCTCTTTCTGCACCTCTGTTGCTTCTTTCTGCACCCCTGTTGTCTCTTTCTGCACCCCTGTTGTCTCTTTCTGCACTCGTCTTCCCTCTTTCTGCACCTCTCTTGCTTCTTTCTGCCCGTCTCTTGACTCTTTAAGCACCTCTGTTGCTTCTTTCTGCACTTCTCTTGCCTCTTTCTGCATCTCTGAGTTAGAGGTAGTTTTAATCCCCCTGCCCTATTATGTACTAGGGCCTTACAGGGGAGGTCATGCCAATCACAGGGGTACCCCAACCCATAATGTGCCCTAGTGTATGTAGGTGTTTTCAATGTATTCTAAGTGTCTTTCAGCATAGCACTGGCTCTGGGCCTGGTTAGTCAGAGTAACCCTGGGCGTAGTACTACGCTACGCTCGTGGAGCATGCGTAGTTTACGCTACTACGCACTACGTGAATTGCACGTAGCCCAGTGCAAAAACGCGTAGCGGGCATTTTTTGCTTGCTCGCAGTCCTCAACGTCAAGTTGGGGACCACGAGCGAGCAAAATCGCCATCCCGGCAAGACTTTTTCCTCGTTCGCGATCAGCAACATCAAGTTGCCGATCGCGAGCGTGGAAATAAACCTCCCAGCGAGATTCTCAACTCGGGGAGGTCAGGTTTCTCATTGCGAGTGGTCACGTATGCTCGCGACCGGTCGCGATGAGAAACTACCAGTCCGCGTTGAGAAAGCTGCAGCTCGAGTACAAATCTACTCGAGCGGCAGAAAACGACCGCTTGCACTGTGCAAGATGCCGTTTGCAATGATTGCACAGTGCGGACAAGCATCTGGCATTGTGCAATCAGTGCGAACAGCATTTCCCTACCGCACTACGCAGTTCGCGTAGCTACGCGTTGAGTGCGTAGTGCGAAGTGCACTTCGCGTAGCTACGCGTAGCGCTACTACGCAAACTAAGCCCAGGGTTAAGTTAGAGTCAGTTACCACCAGTACCAGTCAGCAAAAAGTTGGGGCACAGGATAACTTTGCAACAAGGCCTTTTTTTGCACCTCTGTTGGTTCTTTCTGCATATCTTTTGTTTCTTTCTGCACTTTTCTTTGTTTTCTGGACTTCTGTTGCCTCTTTCTGCATTTCTCTTGCTTCTTTCTTTGCCTTTCTTCCTCTTTCTGCACATGTCCTACCTCTGTAGGCATAGTTAGAAATTAGCATTTAATAAACCCTTGAAATTCACTGAAAAAACCATAGGTTTCAGGGACGTTATAGTTAGAAATTAGCATTTAAAAACCCTTTGAAATTCACTGAAAAAACCATAGGTTTCAGGGACGTTGTAGTTAGAAATTAGCATATAAAAAACACAAACCTTTGAAATTCACTGAAAAAACCACAGGTTTCAGGGATGTTATAGTTAGAAATTAGCATTTAAAAAACCATAGAAATTCACTGAAGAAACCACAGGTTTCAGGGACGTTATAGTTAGTTGGACATTTCAGTCGTACAAAACCAGAGAAATTCAGCCGTTATAGTTAGTTGAGCTAAGTATAACTCACGACCCCGCAATGCACTGCTGATGACATCACATATTACATCACTCATGACATGGTCAGTGACATCACTGATGACATCACTGATGACATCTCAAATGACATTACTGATGACATCAGTGATTGAGCTTTCAATGTCACCAGGGGGTCCGGTGAGTTATTCATGAGTTTTCTAAATATACACGATATGGCTTTAGTGGTCAGCGGATCTGTCAGCAGCCTGTCTTCCAATGGAGACAACTCCGGCAGGGCAGTCCCCTCCTGTATATGGGCTTTTAGGGAATGTCCCAGCTGGAGATATCTCAGCCATTCACCCTGACTTAGGTCGTAGTCTTTTTGCAAATCTGTGAATGCTATGTAAGCACTACCTCTCCACACGTCCCCCAATCGTTCTAAGCCCAGCAACCTCCATTTGTGGAAGCCCTGCAGGCTGCCCAACCCCTCGAGTTGCTTACTTTCCCAGAGTGGTATCATCTCCATTAGTGCCCCTTTCCACCCTAGGTATTTGTGGGCAGCGTTCCATGCCTTTATAACTGTGAGTGTGTGTGGTGACAGAGCTTTGGCTTTCCCTGGATTGTAAAGGAGGCGTGGGTATCCTCTAACCCTGGGCGAAGTTCGCGTAGCCGTGCTACGCGAGGCTACGCGAAGATGCACAAAAATTCCGCAACGCTATGCGTAGCTACGCGAGCATGCGGAGTTGCTTGTTTCCGCATGCTTGCGTGCGCTCGCGTATGCTCACGAGATGTTTTGACGTTCGGCAACACGGATGACATGTTCGGGGGAAATAGCGTGCAAACTTCACCACGCGGTCGCCAATGGGCGCGGCCATCTTGTTTTCCTATCTTTTGCATGGTTCTGGGGCCTGTTTTTCAATCCCTCTCCAATCTTTTCAATGCTTAGTTTTTTTACACTGTTTTTCTGAACTTTTTTATTTATTATCTATCCCTCTCTGTCCCTAAGTCTATATTTTGTGTTTTATTTCTACTTTTACTGTATTTTTTTAAACTTTTTTACTGTTTTATATTACTCCCTTCTTTACTCTCCTACTTCTTCCCCTAACTTTATTTTTTCCTGCTAAATTTTCCTTTCCGCCCCCCGCCCACCCCAGAACCATGGCTAAGGGAAAGGGTACCGACTCCAAGGGCAAGGCGCCTGTGCCAAAGAGCGGCCTGCCTTGCGGCAGACTGCGCCCGCCAGGGGTGCAGGCCCGGTCCCTTTTCGGCGAGGCGGCCGCCCTTGTTTTTTTTCTGCAGCGCCACGTCCCCTTGACCTTGGCAGCAGGTGGCAGGCCTGGCTCCGGGTATGCTACCCAGGAGCGTCACTGCCGGTGGGCGAGGGTGCGCCGGGCAGTGTTTTGCTGCTCTGGGGTCCGGCGCACCCATAACCAGCTGACCAACCGGTGGTCAGATGTCTTGGACCAGGAGCAGGACCTGCTGGACCTGCTAGGTGTCGAGGTCGTGGGGCTTGGTGAGTAGCTAATACTAGTAGTATTGTGTATTCTCTAGACTGTGTTACTGTTATTGCGAATATAATTTTTTTCCTAAAAGCAAGAATGCAGCTGGTTACATTGCAGGTAAATTAAGTTAAAAAATCTTCTGTGATTGTTATTCTTCTAGACACAGGTGCTCGGTGCTACTAATCTTACTTCTTGTCTGCAACTTTGCGCTCGCTTGGGATGAATATGTAAGAGTTTACTTTGGAGAACTTAAGTTAGGTAATGCTAGAGAGACTCTAGTCCTTCCTTTGTCCTCCTGTCACTAAGATAGTGGTGGATAGGTAGTTTAGTTACTTAGTATTAGTTGGTAATTTTTAAGCGGTCTGCGTGACGCATCCTCCGTCACGTCACGTGCTGTTGAGTGCTGCTTACTCCAGTCCTTAGTAGAACCTTTTGTAGTTTGTTTAGTGAGGGAGTAATAGGCTTAGCAGAACATCAGCAGCAAGCAACCAACCAACAATTTGGTGTATGCAAAAATGTATGCATGTGTCCTCCATCTATGCATTTTTGAGGACTAAAATAAATGGAAATGCAGACTTAGTGAACAATTGGCACGTCTGAATAGGTGGGCTAGGTCAGGTGGTACTTAGGCGTAGTATTCTGGAATCAGAATGGAACACTGGATTAGTGTTCATAAATAATAACTAGACGGTCCGCGAATTCCGCGATACTACCAGTCGATCAGATTAGATAGGTCAATTTTATTGCAATTGTTGTTTCCAAAAATGTTTTTTGAGCGTTTTTAAAATATTTTATTTGTTTCACACCAATCATCAATGTTTGTCTCTTTCTTTATTATATCTTACATGATCAGCACCCAGGGGCAAGAAGACCGGGTCGGAGTCGGCGAGAGCAGCTGGAGAACGCCAGGGCCAGGACCAAGACCGCTCCTCTACCGAGGGCTCTGCTGCTGGCCCCAGTAAGTCTTCCTGTTGTTAATATTAATAATTATATTTCCCTAACTTTTACTGCACCTTATTCTTTCTGAACTATCATTTCCATTTCCTAATTCTATTTTTTACCAAATCTTCTTCGATCTAGACTATCTGTTTCTAAATTCTTGTTATCCCTACCTCTAACTGCCTCTGCTATGACTCTGTGTAAAATTACTATTATTAGTCTGTCTGTAGCTAAGGTTGCCCAGTTGGCCACTCTTTATTTAAAAGGTTTTATTAAAACTCAGATTCACCAATAGCTCTAGCCACTGAGTCCAGTCCCTTGGGTCGGCCTCTTCTAGTCTTCTTAATCTTGAGAGGCTTTTCAACAATTCCCACCAACAAAATGCCCAACCAGATATTTTACTATTGTTGATAGGATAGGACATACTACTACTAGTAGTGTCTACTCTACTCTAGTACCCGATTTGTAGTGATGCATGTGGTATATGTATGTATTTTAACTTTTTTTTCAATCTTGCTAGTGAAAAATAGGGGGAGGTGTATATGGCATCTAAAAAATGTTTTTTCTAGGTGTACCGACAACGGCCACCAGTGCTGGGGCCAGCGGCGGGGCAGACGACGCCAGCCAGGAGGGAGCAGTGGATGCAGCAGCTGCCACAGGGGTGGGTGAGCCTGCAGCAGTGGCGGGCAGTGGTAAGTTATACTTATATTCCTTACTTATTGACAGTAGTTACATACTCGCTGCAAGGTTGTTGTGTAAGTTGAGAGACTAAGTTGTTGTGAACAACGGTTGAAGAAGACACCCTTTACTAAGCATTAGAGCAATAGCATTAGCGGCGGGAGTAGTTGAGTAACTAATGGCCTCTTCTATCTGACTTCAACTCAGCTGTGAAAGTTTTATGGAGAAGACTAAGGGGCCGATTCCGATTCGGGCCGGAAAACATACCGACCGACTCGGTACGGGAATATAGTCCGACCGACACGTGCCGGCGCTGCCCGACCTGGGTAGTACGATGAAATGCATGTGAATCACGACCGACTCGTACGGAACACAAGACGAACGACTGAACCGGACGGAAACAAGCTATCCGGCCGGGAAACCACGCGAATAGAACCGACCGACACGCACCAGGAATGAACCCGAACGAAACGTACCCGCGAACTCCGACCCGCCCAGTACGATGTAATGCGTGGAAAACCAGACCGAGTCGCACGGAGCTCAAGCTGTACGACCGACACGCATACAAAAGCCAGCCGAAGGAAGCCAATACTCGGCGACCGACGCGTACGCCGCACAATAAACCTAGCAGAAACACAGCGTGAACGACTCGGAGAAGCTCGCACGAGACAACTGCAGCGTCCTACTCGGTCAGAAGAACGTCTCCTACATGCACAAAAAATACTAAGGAAAAAATACAAAAAAAAAGGGCCAAACAAGCAATGACAAAGACAATAAATACAGGGAAAAAAAACATGGAACAAGGACACACCCCCAACTCCACCTATATAGCGGCCACAAATCCCTACCATGATCCTTTGCAAATTCAACTGACCTGCCAGCACAGAACACCATCAGACAGCAACCACAGACACACTCACAGCTCATCCATCACACAAGCCACACACCATTAGCACCTCAACAAATAGCACCCTCACATACACCCAGCAAAACCTACACTCACACACCCTCACTTGCGCACACACACACACACACACATCAATCACCACCACCACCCATCACCATGCCCCCAAAGAAGAATCCAAAGTTCCTAGACAGTGAATTGGAAGTCCTGGTAGATGAGATCCTCAGGGTAGAGCCACAGTTGTTTGGTACATTGGTCCAACAGACCCCCATGTCGCAGAAAACCAAGATGTGGGAGAGGATCGTCGACAGGGTGAACGCACAATCACCATGTTTGCGCACAAAGGAAGACATCCAGAACAGGTGGTATGATGTGCGCAGGAGGGTCAGGGACCTACTAAAGAAGGATTACATCTTGAGTCAGCGCACCGGAAGTGGCCCTCCTGCCAAACCACTATACCTCAGGCCCTGGGAGGAGAAGGTGCGGGCCATCCTACCACCAGTGAGCGTATATGGACTATCAAACATCCCAGAGCCTGGTGAGTACACAACTAATATACCCAATATTGTGTGACAATACACACACATCACTGTCAAGGGGATAGTCAAACCATGCCCCCTTAGCAAATCCACAGCAACCAAAAGATAATCACCCCAAGATTTGTCTGTCAGTCAGATAAACACAATACATGCCATCTCATAGTGATATGTAACTGTGTCATGATATGTACAAACCTAACTACAAATACAGCAAAGCAGTGGCACAAATATAACCAAAAAACACAGTTAGACATTTTGCCACCACTAGAACACCACCTCACAGGGAAGCTAACTGAAAGGAAGGAATTCTGTGTATGCTGGTGAAGTCAGTGTAGCCAATAGCATGATGGCAGTTGAAGTCACAGATATTGGTCACCCTCACAATTGGCCCATCAACACCACCCTGAACCATGCTCACATCACAGGGAGTGGAAAAGAACTGACAAGATGGCTGACACTGGGTACTGCTGTGGGGAGCACAAGACCCTGCTGGGAACTGTGCACCAACAAACAGCAGGACACCACTGTCAGCCATCTTGCCATTGCTGTCACACTCACACACAGTGAAGTCCACTCAAAAGGAAGGAAGTATGGGCATGCTGGGAAGGGGGGTGTAGGCAATAGCATGATGGGAGTTGTAGGCACAGATATTGGTCACCCTCACAATTGGCCCATCAACACCACTCTGAACCATGCTCACATTACAGGGAGGTGAAAACAACTGACAAGATGGCTGACACTGGGTACTGCTGTGGGGAGCACAAGGCCCTGCTGGGAACTGTGCACCAACCAACAGCAGGACACCACTGTCAGCCATCTTGCCATTGCTGTCACACTCACACACAGTGAAGTCCACTCAAAAGGAAGGAAGTATGGGCATGCTGGGAGGGGGTGTAGGCAATAGCATGATGGGAGTTGTAGGCACAGATATTGGTCACCCTCACAATTGGCCCATCAACACCACTCTGAACCATGCTCACATCACAGGGAGTGGAAAACAACTGACAAGATGGCTGACACTGGGTACTGCTGTGGGGAGCACAAGCCCCTGCTGGGAACTGTGCACCAACCCACAGCAGGACACCACTGACTGACATCCTGAAAGCCAACTTGCACTCCCTGCAATGGAAGCACGTTCCATGGTGGGATATCTGGCTGGGTGGGAAGGAGGACTGACAGCTCTGACCATAGTTACAAGCAGCTTTTCTTACACACCCCTCAACACAAACTCCACACAACTCACCTGGGAGAATGCAATGCCTCACACTCCAATTAAATATCCCACAAAGAACCACCACCCTGGGTTATGCTGTGTGAAGCACAGGGACACTCTTGGGACTTGTAGCCAAACAAACGCCAGGACAACACTGTCAGCCATCCTGTCAGCACAGGCACACTACCCCACAGGGAAGCAGAGTCAAAAGGAAGGAAGTATGGGCATGCTGGGAAGGGGGTGTAGGCAATAGCATGATGGGAGTGGTAGTCACAGCTCAACATCCCCCACCCACATGGCCCAGCAAGCTCACACTGAAGCATGCACACCTCACAGGCAGTGAAAACCCACTTCAAAGATGTCTGACACTGGCCTCAGCTGTGGGGAGCACAAGGCCCTGCTGGGAACTGGGCACCAACAAACAACAGGACCACTCTGTCAGCCATCTTGCCATTGCTGTCACACTCACACACAGTGAAGTCCACTCAAAAGGAAGGCAGTATGGGCATGCTGGGAAGGGGGGTGTAGGCAATAGCATGATGGGAGTTGTAGGCACAGATATTGGTCACCCTCACAATTGGCCCATCAACACCACTCTGAACCATGCTCACATTACAGGGAGGTGAAAACAACTGACAAGATGGCTGACACTGGGTACTGCTGTGGGGAGCACAAGGCCCTGCTGGGAACTGTGCACCAACCAACAGCAGGACACCACTGTCAGCCATCTTGCCATTGCTGTCACACTCACACACAGTGAAGTCCACTCAAAAGGAAGGAAGTATGGGCATGCTGGGAAGGGGGTGTAGGCAATAGCATGATGGGAGTTGTAGGCACAGATATTGGTCACCCTCACAATGGGCCCATCAACACCACTCTGAACCATGCTCACATCACAGGGAGTGGAAAACAACTGACAAGATGGCTGACACTGGGTACTGCTGTGGGGAGCACAAGCCCCTGCTGGGAACAGTGCACCAACCAACAGCAGGACACCACTGACTGACATCCTGAAAGCCAACTTGCACTCCCTGCAATGGAAGCACGTTCCATGGTGGGATATCTGGCTGGGTGGGAAGGAGGACTGACAGCTCTGACCATAGTTACAAGCAGCTTTTCTTACACACCCTCAACACAAACTCCACACAACTCACCTGGGAGAATGCAATGCCTCACACTCCAATTAAATATCCCACAAAGAACCACCACCCTGGGTTATGCTGTGTGAAGCACAGGGACACTCTTGGGACTTGTAGCCAAACAAACGCCAGGACAACACTGTCAGCCATCCTGTCAGCACAGGCACACTACCCCACAGGGAAGCAGAGTCAAAAGGAAGGAAGTATGGGCATGCTGGGAAGGGGGTGTAGGCAATAGCATGATGGGAGTGGTAGTCACAGCTCAACATCCCCCACCCACATGGCCCAGCAAGCTCACACTGAAGCATGCACACCTCACAGGCAGTGAAACCCCACTTCAAAGATGTCTGACACTGGCCTCAGCTGTGGGGAGCACAAGGCCCTGCTGGGAACTGTGCACCAACCAACAGCAGGACACCACTGACTGACATCCTGAGAGTCAACCTGCACACACTGCAAGGGTGGCATGCTTCATGGTGGGATAACTGGGCTGGGAGGAAAAGGAAGGCCGGATGTCCACCAAATACCACCAAAGCTGGCCATGCACACACCTCAACATTCACATTGAAAATCTTCAGGTTGGCAGGACAATGTGCTACACCAATATCAACCTCTGACTGTGACAACTTAGGACAATGCAATGTACAGGCCCGCATCCAGAGGTACAGTCACAACTGTCATGTGTGTGAACCATTGATGCCTGTAGAAACATAACATACATTGTGTGTCGCTTCCAAAAACACGTGATGATGGGGACACAGCAGCAGACGATGAGGAGTCCCTGTCCCAGGCTCCGGGGGACACTGAGCTCACTGGTGTGGAACAGCCTCTGCCCTCCTCGGATGGCGAAGACCTACCTGGCCCCTCCGGTGTGAGTCATCATGCAGCACCAGCAGGACCAACATCTGCACCCCCTGCACCCACCCCTTCAACAACTGCCAACACACAGACCACCCCTGCCGACACGGACAGACCAAGGACCACCGATGACAACAGCACAGGGACCCCGGCCCAACGTGGAGCAACGGACAACGACCCCAGTAACAACCCCCAAGTGGGCCTACGGTCACCTGTGCGTGCCACCACAGGTCCCGCACGTGTCGCCAAGGGTGGTGGGAGGGGTGGTAGACATAGGTCGCTGTTTGCAGAGGGGTCTGGACTGCATGATGACCCACAACTGGCACGCATTGCTGATGCGTACCAGAATAGCACCGGAGAGGTCAGCCAGGTAGTGGGGATCCTCAAGGACATTCAACAGCAGCAAGCTGCCCATCATGCCCGCTTGGACTCACACATGTCCCGTGTGGAGACACACATGTCCCGTGTGGAGACACACATGTCTGGCATGGAGTCCAAGTGGGACACATTGGAAGAACTGACAGCGGTGCATAGGGACATATTGACATGCCTCCGCCAGATTAGCACCAACATGGCCACACCTCCCTGTGTGCCCACAACATCTGGTGCTGCAACAACTGCAACTGCCACAGGGAGGGAGGATAACTCTGGCGGAGAGTCCTCTGCAATGCAGCAGCCTGCACGTGAGGGTCCCCCCCGAAAGAAGAGGGGTCATCCGAGGAAGGAAAACTGAGAGGCCGATGGCCATGTACATCCCCCAGGAACCCAACACCTGTTCCGGAAATTCTCCTTTGTGTGCAAACTGTTCACCCTGTCAAATGCAACCCAACTCTCCCACATGACATGGGGAGCTAAAGTTGGCCCAATGTATCAGATGACTGTGGACTTTACTCAGGACATTTCTGCTACCAAGACTTCCAACTCATCTGGGAACTTTGGATTCCAATCCCAATGTACAGCACCCACCATCCTGTGCACTATCCTCACACATGTATGGAAATAAACTCACTAATACACCATACTTGCCTCTGTTGTGATTCCAACGTGGTTTCTGTCATGGAGATGGTGATCTGCTAAATGACACTGTGCATGCTAACTGCTACAGCAAGTTAAATACCGTCATGTGAGTCATGGCGACGTGACACATATGAGGGAGACACACAACTAGGGCTACACAACACATACACACCAGGGCCATCAGACTCATCGTCTACACTGATGTTGCCAGGAAATTCAGAGGAATGCACAGACACCACACCTATTCACAGTCTGTATTAACTAGCCCACAGGTGCAGTAAGCACATGTCAGTCAGATGTGTGACCACAGACAACACACATCCCAAAGTGAAGCACAGGTTTATTACACATTTGCAACATGTTGTTTCCACTACAGATGCAAGGTAATCCTACGTGGCAGGGGCCACACAGTCAACAAGTGTAGAAGAAATAAAGTCCAGGGGTGTGTGGCACATCACCTGTAGGGAAACGACTGCTTCCACCCTGGAAGTTGAATCATGGTGTCGGGGGATCACAGTTGACCAAACAACTCTGAAAGTACCCTGTGAAGGACAGACATGACACACAGTCAAAAGCACTGAAGAACAGGACAGAACTGCAATACTCATGCCCAATACATGTCACAAGATACTTACAGAAAACCAAATTAGCATGACAACACTGTTGGGGAGTACAGACTACCTGTAAGGACACATCGCTGCACGCTTCCAGTCAAGTAGCACATGGCCACACTCAAACAGCACCAGAGCACCACCAACACATATCACGCAAACTCACATCATTGGCATGACAACTCTCTGGATACTCACATTCAGCTGAAGAAGTTGGTGATGAGCTGTGTGCGGACATCACCATCATCATCATCATCATCACTGGCATCGTGGCCCAGGCCAGGATCCTCCACAGGTGGCGGATGTTGGTCATCGTCATCCAGGATGAGAGGCAACTCCTTCCGCACTGCCAGGTTGTGTAGCATGCAGCAGACGATGACAATCTTGCACACCTTTGCTGGGGCATATGGGAGGGCCCCTCCTGTCTTGTCCAGGCAGCGGAAGCAGCTCTTCAGGAGACCAAATGTCCGCTCGATCACTCTCCTGGTCCGACCATGTGCCTCATTGTAGCGCATCTGGACTGGTGTCACAGGGTTCCTGAGGGGTGTCAGCAACTACGGCATGTTGGGGTATCCGGAGTCACCTACAGACAGACAATTGCACATTAGCTGAGTTGGAAAAGAGGGCGGAATACAACATAGCAGAACACACACAATGGTACAAAGTCAGTACACACCGACAAGCCAGGCACGCTGGTTCTGCATCTGTGACATCATCCTCGGGATGCGACTACTCCTCATCACGTAGGCATCGTGTGCCGAACCAGGGAAACGGGCACACACATGTGAGATGCTCATATCTGCAAGACATACCACCAGAGCATTGATCGAATGATAATGTTTCCTGTTCCTGTATGCCTGCTCATGTGCCTGTGGTGGTACCAAAGCCACATGTGTCCCATCAATGGCGCCAATGACATGTGGCATCCTCCCCAGGGCATAGAAGTCACTCTTGACGTCAGTGAGTTGTTGACGTTTAGGGAAATAGATGTACTGGTTCAGGCATCTCAACATTGCCTCCAAAACAGCGCGTAGCACATGGCTGAACATAGTCTGTGACATCCCACCAGCAGATGCCACAGTGTGTTGAAAGGTACCGGTGGCAAAGAAGTGTAAGGCTCCCTTCACCTTGGGGGTCAGCGCTGTAGGGTACGGCCGGCCAGGTTGCAAATGTGGGGCCAAGCCCACTGCCAAATCTTCAATCAGCTGCCTGGTGAAGCGGTACCATCGGATGCTGTCACGTTCCACCATCGTTGCAAGGTCAGGGAATGGTCTATGGACAGCTGGTACCCTGCAGTGCATAGGTGAAGAAAGAAAGATTGTCAGTCACCCCACATATGTGCCATTGACCATACTCAATATCACATGATACATCATTACGAGACACAAGTACTTGATGTGTGTGCCGTTCTGTATGGACATATATGGCACCTACATGGCCATCATCTAACATCTCAGTTCAACATGTGTTGACAACAGGTTCCAGGTTGTGCTATGGGAAACCATTAGGCTGTGTCACAGTACCCATTTACTGCTGTCACGTACCAAACACACACCACAGTGACATGTCTGGACAGATGTGCCACAGGCATCAAAGCTCATTGACAGGTAGATTCCCAGGGACCCTGTATTGCCACATGGACACTGGCATGACATGGCGTATCATGTACACGTCAGAAAAGCAAACATGACTCCCACAGGTAGAGGCCCCTGTTGCCTCCGCAGGACAGACATGGACGTCTGTGACACACACACGCTCAACATCAAAGTCCATGCACAAACAACGTGGATGTGGAGACTGTCTCCCATTGTGCACATGGAATCAGAGACATCGGAAACACAACATGCACACAGACTGTGGAGGGCCATCACTATTGTGGCAATGGGTCACCCTGTGACGTACATACCTTCCCACATGGGACTCTGGGGGTATGTGACATGACATACACATACACAACCTGGAAATGTGACCATGCCACATGCTCTGAAATGAACAGTTGCACATCACAGTGGTCATGTGCACAACACACAAAGGATCCTGTCCCCATAAACATGTGCACAGCCTGGGAGTGGCTGCCCCCAAGTGCCACCCCAAAAACCACATGTTGACCCCCATACACAGAAAAGGTAATGCAGCCTTACATGCCTTAGGATACAGTGTGGACAGGCTGTGGTGTTGTAGGTGTGCCCCTGAGTCCCTGGCAAGTATATGTGGCTGGCATACGTTCACCAGTGTCAAGCATGGTGACATATGCGAGTGACCTGTACAGGGACGCGTTGTACAGCAATGGACCGATCGGTGTGCACACACTGGCCATTGCATCTGTTGTGAGCGGGTACGCGTTGTACAGCAATGGACCGATCGGTGCGCACGCACTGGCCATTGCATCTGTTGTGAGCGGGTACGCGTTGTACAGCAATGGACCGATCGGTGCGCACGCACTGGCCATTGCATCTGTTGTGAGCGGGTACGCGTTGTACAGCAATGGACCGATCGGTGCGCACGCACTGGCCATTGCATCTGTTGTGAGCGGGTACGCGCTGTACAGCAATGGACCGATTGGTGCGCACGCACTGGCCATTGCATCTGTTGTGAGCGGGTACGCGTTGTACAGCAATGGACCGATCGGTGCGCACGCACTGGCCATTGCATCTGTTGTGAGCGGGTACGCGTTGTACAGCAATGGACCGATCGGTGCGCACGCACTGGCCATTGCATCTGTTGTGAGCGGGTACGCGTTGTTTCCCGGAATACGCGTTGTACAGCAATGGACCGATCGGTGCGCACGCACTGGCCATTGCATCTGTTGTGAGCGGGTACGCGTTGTACAGCAATGGACCGATCGGTGTGCACGCACTGGCCATTGCATCTGTTGTGAGCGGGTACGCGTTGTATAGCAATGGACCGATCGGTGTGCACGCACTGGCCATTGCATCTGTTGTGAGCGGGTACGCGTTGTTTCTCGGAATACGCGTTGTACAGCAATGGACCGATCGGTGTGCACGCATTGGCTAGGGCCTGGCATGGCAACGGACGCGTTTTCGAAGCTTCAACGAGTCTGATGCAGTGAATTCAGTTGGCCAGCCAAAACAATGTTGCAAATTCATGGGTGTCATGAAGTTGAACTTTTGAAGGATGCTGTGGGCATGTATTAGTGGTGCAATCCCATGGAGTGGCCAGATTCAGAAGATGCAAACGACTTGGACCTATCACTTTGGACACATGGGACAGTATCTGCCTCTGCAGCACACATATAATGCTGGCTGTTCCCCTGAGAGCTCACTTGCCTGCACTACATGCTCCAGGACGACATCTGCCACCAACACTGCTGCTGTCTCTGCATCCTCTGGCTACTGCAATGGCACGTACTGTGGAGAGAGCCCCAGCCTTCAGCCTTGAGGAGAACCAGGCCCTGCTGGACAGCCTCCTTCCACAGTACAGCAAGCTGTATGGGAAACCAGGGGAGCAGGTGAGTGTGCTGTCCACTGCCTTACTAATTGTGCATGTTGTCTGACTAGCAAGACTTACAGTGTGCACACCACTGGCTAGCATGCTCACTGAGTAGTTCTCACCCCCAAAGTGTGTAGTTACATGCACTGAACAGGTACAGTGCAGTAACAGTGCATTCCAACAAGGTTTACTTCCCATGCAATGATACCATTTAGTAACTGCTGGCAAACTGTTCATAGCCATCGTTGCACTGCCTGTGTACATCATATGCCCCTGTGATTGAGACATGTATATCCAACTGTGTGTTGCACGGATATGTTGCATGTGTAGTAATGGCCTTTTCACTTTGTCATCCTCACAGGTTGATGCCCACCAGAAGCAGGAAATCTGGCTGACCATCGCCCGGGCAGTAAGATCCATGGGGGTCTACAAGCGCCGGATCCGCAACTGCCAGAAGAGGTGGCAGGACCTTCGGGGCTGGACCCGGAGGATCGCAAGGGTCCAGCTGAAGCTGTCACCTCCTCGCAGGAGGGGCGGGCACCGGACCCTGACCCCCCACATGCTCAGGATCCTGGCGGTGGTCTTCCCTGACCTGGATGGGCAGCTGAAGGCCAGACAGCAGCAAGGAGTGAGTCCATGACTGCACTGTGAACTTTGTCTGACATGCTATGTGCCCTCCTCTGGCCTGGTTAAACTTCCACAGTACATCAGTCTTGTGGTCCAGGACCCATGTCCCTCAATTGTGACATGCCCACTCCTCATCTGATACGCAGGTGTGGCCCTTACAGTCAGGAAATTGTGTCACTTGGGTACTGTGTCCTTGCATTTTGCTTCGCTCAAGGTGGGGGACAGCATTTGTTCCCGTGATTTTGTGGTTGGCTTCATGGGTGGGTCAATTGCTTACACGATGCCTAAGTTCTGACATGTAATCTGGGTGTAACTTTGATATGTGGTCCACTTGCTGATCTGAATCACCACATGTCCCTGGGGTATTTGGCACACCCCATGCTGCGGGTGGGAACAATGTTTGGGCCTCAGGAGTATGTATATCAAGTGTGTCACACATGCTTAGCCACCTGCCTACTGTCCAGGGCTCATCCCTCTTTCAGGTGGAGCAGGACAGTCATGCCTACTCCAGGGCATACAATACACTCTGTACTCCCACTCCCGTGTATCAGCTGACATGTTGTGATCAGTGAAATGTTCCCTCAGGTGTCTGCCTCTGTGTCATTGTGCTGTGGCTTCGTTGTCAGGACTACTGGGATGTTTATCGTTTAGGACTCAGCATGCCATCTGAGATGTGACCATGAGAGACGATACTTCTGTGACTTATAGGTGTTTGATCACTTGACTGTGCACACAGGTGTATGCGACTGTGAATTTCAGGCAGCTGTTTTTCATTCACAGCAGACTGTGAGGTGCTCAGGTTCATAGAGTTGTGTTTCATGTCTCCCATATGTCCAATTGGCATGACGTGGACAAATAAGAGTTCAGATGATGTGGTTTGTGGGGGATGGACATGTGCACTTGTCAGCTACATAACTTGCATTCCCCATTACCTAGGATTGTGACACAGTGCAGACTGTTGTTGGCTGGCTGCCATGCCCATGTGACTGGAGACAGTGATGTATGACTTTGCAGGCATACCTGTGCCATGGCATTAAACTTCCTAAGAGTGATCCTGCAGGGGACTGACATGTGCAACATGCACCCCTTTGTGGCATTGACTATCCGGACATGGGTGCATCATGGTGTCTGGTGCTGGTATGCATCACATGCATTTCTAATTAGACTCTGGCCATCCCTTTATCCGGACACCTGTACTGACTCAGTGGCAAGAGATGTGATGTGTGCATGTTCACATACTTCACCGTGTTCTCTGCAATGTCCAACAACTGTGTACGTGGTGCATGTGTCCACACTGGGGTATTACCATCCAACAGGCACCAGACAGATGGGTGCAAGGGCAGGAGGGGTGTGAGTGCCATGGTTGACCATCAGACTGACAATTGGCTTCTCCTAATAATTGTGAGGACTTTTGGCAATGTTCAACTGAGGATGCCAGGGCTTGCTCTGTAATGTGCTGTACTTACTGTGGTGTGTGCGGTCAGTGCAGGTGACTGATGTTTGTCTGTTTCCCTAATTGTTTGCAGATACATCCACGGCCACAGGAGGGGACAGCTCCATGGACCAGGATGAGCTGCAGAGCCAGACTGGGTCAGCAGCCGATGAGTGGTCGGAGGGACCCAGTGGCACGGAGGGCGAGGGGAGCCACACCGAGGAGTCCTCAGCACCATCCACCTCAGTTGAGGACCACAGCAGCTCGGAGGATGACTCCCTTGTGGAGGCGGGTGTCAGCAGCCACCACACCCCAGCTAGTATGGCTGACCCGCCACCACCACCACCACCACCGCCCTCCCATTGGCTCCCATTCCAGAGGTCCGTGGAGGCTCCCGTGTTCGGGAGCGTGTCTCCTTCGTGCCAGGCACCGCACCCCCTGCCCCTGTGTCCCCTGCTGCCCTGAGTGAGGAGTCTGTGTACCTACTTCGCCAGCTCCATGTAGGGCAGACAGCAATGCTGAGTGTCCTCCATGCACACACCACTCTGTTGACACAGCTGGTGTCGTTCATGGAGGGCATCTCGACGGGCATGTCTGCCCTACAGAGGAGCAATAGGTCCATGGGCTCCTCCCTGACGGCAGCAGTGTCCCTCCTCCAACAGTCCATCACTCCTCCTACCTCTGCCCCATCCACACTTCCTGGCACCCTACCTGTCCCAAGCACATGCACACCTGCACAATCACCCAAACACACAGACACAAGCAGCACAGAAACACCCAAAACAAGGGCAAAACGTGCACACAAGCATCCTCAGGGGACTGATACCACACCCACAGGGGATGGGGAACAGACACACACACAGGCATCCACAGTCACTCCACAGTCCTCAAAATCCTCTCCCTCCAAGACCCCTTCCCTTGCCTCACCTGCAACCCCACCTACAAAGCAGCTCTTCCTCTGTGACCTCGGCCTCTTCCCCTCCGATCCCGCTGATCCAGCATACAGGGGGAAGAGGAAGTCCACTCCACACAGAGGGAGTGCCCCTCGCCCCCGGACACCCTCCCCCAGGTACAGACAGACTGAGGCCCCCACCCGCAAGTCCCCCGGGCCCGGAAGAGCAAGACCCCGCCACCGCCCTGCAGGTCAACCACACAGTCTCCTTCCTCCATCCCTCAGGCACCCACAACACAGGTTCCCCCACCACACCCTGCCCCAGGTTCCCCACCCACAGATACACCATCCCCAAAATGATGCGGCCTTCTCCACCTACCACTTGCTCTTCCAGCCCCACACCCCTGCTGCACAGGTTTGTGCCACTGGTGTGGAGACCGTGTCCTCCCCATCTGTCCTGCCCACCTTACCTGAACCCCATTCTACTCCCCTGGAGATGGGCACTGCAGTGGAGTCCACTACCACCTCGTCTGACTTGGGCACTGCAGTGGGGAACCTGTCCACTCCATCTGGCCACACCACTGCAGTCGTGCCGGCACCCACACCATCTGACTCATGCCCCCCAGTTGTGCCGGCCACACCATGTCAGACACCTCCACTGCAGTTGTCAGTGACTCTCCAGCACCAGCCACCCCTTCCCTGCCTCCTTCTGGTGAGCCCTGATCCTGTCCCTGCGGTGCCTGGCCTGCCCCCGTATGCCCCTCCGAGGGAATGTCCCTGGTCCGGAGCAGTGCAGGCAAGCAAAGGGTGACATCTGCCACTGTCACCCTGTTTGGACTTTTGTCATGGACTGGCCATTGGCCTTTGGTTTTTGTCAGGACTTTCTATTTTCAAATCACATATGCTGAATAAAGCTACTTTCAGTTCTCTAGTGGTTTTGCTTCAGATGTACATGATGTTGAGGATGCTAACCATGCCCTTGCTGCAGTGATGGTGATTTTTTATATCAGGTAAATGAAGTGTTACTGTGCAGGACCCCATGTGGTCCAGGGTGAATGTGTCCTATCCTGGTGTGTAGCCATGTCATCATTTGCAGCAATATGAGGGTGTCATGTTTTTCATATTTGCCAATGGGATTCCCTACATGTTTTTGCAATATCACATCTGTGGCTTACACCCCTGCACATCAGATGTGCTTGCCATTGTTCAATTTGTCTATTTCCCTGACCGTGTGACCATCTCCACTGGACATGCAAGTTTTGCCATCAATGGGGAAGGACTCATCTGCGGTATCAGTGCAACTTGCTATACATGTGTATTTGATCGGTGCAGATGATTTCGGTGACACTGCCATGACCAGGCTGATGTGACGAGAGCCTTCATTTTGTGCTAATTGTTGACTGAGTGACCAAGTGTTCTGCTGACATGATAGAGCCCTGCAGAGACAACGTATGGCACAGCTTTCCTTACACAGGAGTGGAGTCCCCTCATGGCAGTGTGTAATTCCGTGACATTGCCTGAGCCCAAGGTGTGTGTTGTGTGAGCATGTCTGTGTGTGTTCACTTCCATTTTGCTATGCAGGCTGGGGTCCCTAGTGATGTTCCTGTTTGTGATGCTTGCTGAGTTGAGCAATGTTCCCCCAAATCTTCGCCCTGGGTTCTCTGTGATGTGGGTGCATGGCACATTACTGGTCATCAGGGTGTGATCCATAGGTGTGTTTGCTGTCAGGGCTGAGTTTGTGGGCAAACGCAGATGAGACACAGTCAGGATTCCCCTTGGCACTTGTTGGTTACACAAGTCATGTAATTTACAGTTTTTGTTGGCTTTCAGTGATTGTGACACATTGTGTGTGTGACTGCTGCCACTCCTTAGGGTCAGAGCTGCAATGTTGGAAGTTGTCTATGTGTGTTCTTTGTGGGTGACCTTGGCTTCTTCATTGGTGTGTGACTGTGGCTGGGATCCCATTGGTTGGTGTGGATTTGACGTCATGCCCATGTACAGCGTACTGTGCAGTGTGTCAGACATTCACGAGTCTTGTTGACTGGCCATGTGTGATGGGTATCTCCAGCTTAGTTCCCCCCACCAACCCTGGGATTGTCATGGGTGCATGTGGAATGTCACCAGTCCATGTGAGCTTCACTGCTGCACATTGGTGGAGATCAAGGTGTGTGGTGTTGAGTGTGTGCAAATGAGAGTTGTTGCACGGCTAGACCCCTACCTCCATGTTGGCCTTGGCTGACAGGCCGTGCTGATTGATTTGTGCTTGTGTAGGTGTGATGGTAGTTAGTTGCTCAGGACACATGACTGTGGTTCACAGTGTGTACGACATCTACCTTTGTCATCACAGTGGGATTATCATGCAGGCCAGTGTCACCACAATGTGGGGTCCCTGGGGGTAGTGCTGTGGTGGGTCTGTCTCTTGCTGTGTTAGTTGCTGTTCCTACAAGCTTGTGTGACATTTGTAATTTGGGCTCCCTCTCATCTAACAATGCCTGATTGCCCACATAGGGGAATCCGATCCATGAGTTACTTTTGTGTGGCACTGTATTGACATCTGTTTAATAAGGATTCAGGCCTCCTCATGTGTTGTGTGTTTGCCTGGGGACACTGGCACACCACCCCCATCACCTGTTGTGTTTGATATGCAGTGTGAGTCTGCCTGTTTGTGTTTGTGCATTTGCACCACTGCATTGGCATTTCTTTAGTGTGCCATTGGCTGTATGTTGTTTGGTGGCTTTCCCTGCTGTCCCTGGGACTCCTAGGTCATCAGTCAGCACAATGATCATGGTTTGTATGTCCCATTGCTGCCATGGAATGGTATTTGTTAACCTCACATCTACAGTCTCCACAGGATATCTACATTTGTGTGTCCATTGGTGCAGATATGTGGGTCTGCATTATGATGGTCACTTCTGTCATTGTGTTATTCGTGAATGTTGACAATGTGAGCCCCATGGGTGATGTTTGTCTGCACATGGCGAAAGCGATGTTTCATTGGCACTGCACTGTTTGCCTCACCCAATCTATGTTGCTATGGGACACAAGCACTACTAAGCCACTGATGTGTTTGTTGTTGTGTGACCAGGAATCATCCATGCAGTTTGGCAGTTGCAGCTTTTCCCATGACAACACTTACATTTTGGTCACTGTGGTGATGGGGCTTTAGACCCCATTGCCACAATGTTCAAAATGTGCTTCAGCTATGGACCCCATACTTACATTTTGGTCACTGTGGTGATGGGGACAGTGATGGGGCTTTAGACCCCATTGCCACAATGTTCAAAATGTGCTTCAGCTATGGACCCCACACTTACATTTTGGTCACTGTGGTGATGGGGCTTTAGGCCCCATTGCCACAATTTTCAAAATGTGCTTCAGCTATGGACCCCACACTTACATTTTGGTCACTGTGGTGATGGGGCTTTAGACCCCATTGCCACAATGTTCAAATGTGCTTCAGCTATGGACCCCACACTTACATTTTGGTCACTGTGGTGATGGGGCTTTGGGCCCCATTGCCACAATGTTCAAAATGTGCTTCAGCTATGGACCCCACACTTACATTTTGGTCACTGTGGTGATGGGGCTTTGGGCCCCATTGCCACAATGTTCAAAATGTGCTTCAGCTATGGACCCCACACTTACATTTTGGTCACTGTGGTGATGGGGCTTTAGACCCCATTGCCACAATGTTCAAAATGTGCTTCAGGTATGGACCCCACACTTACATTTTGGTCACTGTGGTGATGGGGCTTTAGACCCCATTGCCACAATGTACAAAATGTGCTTCAGCTATGGACCCCACACTTACCTTTTGGTCGTGGTAGGCATCCATCCCCCTATGAGTGGGGAGGGTAAAAGTGACAGGCATCCAGGCCCCCATGAGTAGGGGTGGTGGTAGTGGTAGGCATCCATCCCCCTATGAGTGGGGATGGTATTAGTGGCAGGCATCCATCCCCCTATGAGTGGGGATGGTAGTAGTGGCAGGCATCCATCCCCCTATGAGTGGGGATGGTAGTAGTGGCAGGCATTCATCCCCCTATGAGTGGGGATGGTATTGGTGGTAGGCATCCATCCCCCTATGGGTGTGTATGGCATTGGTGATAGCCATCCCACCCCTATGGTTCTGCTGTTGCTAGTGTACATCATTTCTGCATCCCTATGTGTGTGTGACATATTTCGGGTACGTGTCGTTTGTTTGTGTTGTGGGTGTTTGACTTACCGTCTGCGTCATACACGTCCATACCGGTCCCGGTAATAGATGTAGAGTATTGGTAGGACCTGCGCGTTGGGATTCATGGTTGGTTCGTCTCGTTCGGGTTTCTCGTGTCTTCGACTCGTACTCGTCGCTGGCTTGTTCGTCTCATTGCCGTGGATCGTCTTGTGGCGCGAATCGGAGCTTATGTGCAGCTCTCCCGGATACTCAAACGTGCCGGACGTAGCGACGGGTTCGGCGCGTACGGAAGGCGCATCGTACTCGTCCGGCCGGAAGGTGCTGTGTATTTGCTTCCGTGCGACTTGAATCGGCGTTTACGGATCCGGCTCGGGCGGGGAACAGGAGCTGGAATTGGTGAGTACGGCTCGCTCGGAATCTGGGCTGTTATGCGCATCGTACTTGTTCGTTCGGACGACTGTTCAAATTGGTCGGGAAACACGCGTTCGGCTTGGTTTTTTTCCAGACGAATACTGTTAGGTGCGCTTCCGGCCCGAATCGGAATCGGCCCCTAAGAGTCAGATCAGATGATCTTGATGGATGGGTTGAACCAAAAGGGAAAGAAGGATGGAAGGAGGAAGGACGGGCGAGATGTAATATATATGACTGGCAGAGAAGGATGTGTGGGATGCATGCATAGGTGGCTGATAGGAATCAGATGCATGGGTGGTTGAAGGATGGGTGGAAGGGGAAAGAAAAGATGCCTGCCTGGGTGGGTGGGTGAAACTGTATGGGTGGATAGCAAGAATCCTCCGGGGTGTTTCATGGGTCAAACTCAAAGGCAAGCAAGGAAGGAAGGACGCATGGGTGGTGGTTTAAAAAAAAAAATGTTTGTTGTTTGTGAAGCAAATTAAGGTTTGTTGAGAGATTAAGAAGAATGATAGACATGGTTACTTTGAATGGATGGATGCCTGGGTGGTATTCATCATACTGTCACTGGATGAAGAGTCTTTGAAAAGAATGTAAAAGAAAAAGAAACCGTGCCAGAGAAGCAAAGCCAAGGAGAATAGAAGTTGTATTTTCAGAATACTCCCTTGACTCACAGTAGTTTGCAAGCACAGCATATATATTGTGTATGTATGTTGTTATCAAGCGCCTCCCTCCGACTCCGAGGCCCACTCCCTACCTATGTTAATTTATTGTTGACTGTGTCAGCCTGCCATGGGTGGCCTATCGGCTGCATGGTTATTACACAATCAATCAAAACAAAGTACCTCATGCCGTCCCTTATATAAGCAATGATCATTTGGATCAGATATCATCTGCCTTGTTGTAGTATAGTAGTCAGGGCAGGGGGAAAGTGAAATTGAGCAGTTGCCCTTGATGTAACAGAGTATGGCCAGTGCCACCCATAATAGTAAAATAAGATGATTGTGTAGTGGTCAGCTTCCCCACATGCAGACAGTAGTAAATAAAACTAACGTGAGTCTGCGTCACAACGGGTATGTGTCTTGGGCGCAAGCTGACTGAGCTGGCATGCCGGCTACAACAAGATTACTTAATTTAGCTAAACAAGAGAGAAGAAGAAGACTGGTGTACTACTCCAGTGAGTCCATAGTGCTAGTATAATGCCTGAAACTCCCACAAATGTTAGAGGCCGAGGAAGTGGGAGGATAGATACCACAAATATTATGTACTGTGCTTGCTAGTGCCACTATGTTTAGAATGAATTTTCTTACTGTTTTGCTAAGAGTATATTGGTTACAATATTCTTTTTTCCTCTTGATATAGCTACTCCTTCCGAACCAAAATCATCTAAACCGGACAGGAAGGAGTTGGCAGCCATGGCCCGGTGCCGCAAGCTGGAGGCCATCCGTACAGAATACCGGCGGTTGGTTGTTCTGGCGGAGGAGGAGGAGGAGGCGGCAGCAGCTGCAGCCTCCTCCAATGCCCCGGGCCCCAGCCAGGCCCCTCCAGTGGTACAGCACCACGGTCTGGCAGCCGTCCGCCGCACTTCATCGAAAACTGCTGCCCCCCGTGGATGCAATTGTCGATCTTTTAAGCGCTCCTCCAAATGGCGCGCTTAGAGGAGCAGGTAAAGGAACCAAAGCAGGAGGTCCTGGCGGTTAACCGGCGACTGCGAGCCCGCCGATAGAGAGATCCTGTTGGATTGCCCCTTTTTTATTCCTTTTTTTGGTGGGTGGGCATTGGGCGCACGTTGGGGAAAAGTTGGGGTTATATGGACAATTTTATTTTTGAACGGCTATTGGTTGGACTATTCTTAGGGTTAGGGAGAGGGGTGGGTCAGGTGTTGTGGGTTTATTTTTTACATAGTTTATTTTTGTTAGGGGATTAAATTATTTTTATACTTAAACTTTACATATGATGTAAATGTTTTGTGGGGGGGTTACTCTTTTACGTCACACGGTTTCCTTTGCTGCTGCAGGGCCGCAGCCTGTGTTTGATTTAAATAATCTTCTGATTTTTTGTAACACACAAACAGATAGATGCGGTACCCTCACTGAGTGACTTGTCCTACTAATACTGTCAGTCTCTCCTCCTAGGCTATGCAGTCTGCCACTGGACTCAAGGGTGTGGGTGTGTGAATTAATGAACCAATTAATTTCCATTATTAATTATGCCTCCCCCAAACTTCTTCTCTTACCTGTGATTGATGTTTAAACTTAGGCACAGCGATGGCTGGTTAGTGATGATGGTTTGGTTTCCAAAGATGCCATGGTTGTGGTGGTAGTAGTAGACACTGGCAGTAGCATTTGCAAAAAAAGAAAATGAGACTGTCAGTCGCCTGAGAGAGACTCTGGAAGGAGTAGTAGAACAAAGTACAGTACACAAGAAGACTGCCAAACAATAAACCATAATAATGCTGATTAGCAATGCTAAAGTAAAATAAAACATAATGGTGGCGGGGATAGCCTAGTACAACAAGTTACAAACTGTAGTTGTGTCGAGTCACTCGACACAAGCGTAACCTTTAGTGCTGTAAAAGGAGGATGATGAATCCAATCGATGCCGGCAATTAATGATGGATTATGTTACTTTGAAAAAAAAATTGACTTGCAAATATACTGAGCATGGGTGGGCAAGCAGAAGAAGATCCTCGCCCTGCCTTCAAATTGAATTAGTGTTGCTCTCACAACATCCGCCCCAGCAAGTGTGTGATCAATTATTGGTGTAAATTTAATTAAGTCACTGTGGTGATGGGGCTTTAGGCCCCATTGCCACACCTCAATATAAATTAAGTCACACCTCAATATAAATCACACAGCCTGGGGGAAGAGGGTTAGGGTTTGATGAATGGTTGGGAAGGGGTATTTGAGGGAAAGGTTTGACAAATACAATTACTACACATGGACAACAACAACAGTAACACACAAACTTAGCAGACTACCTGTAAAGGGAGAAAAAGGAAATGCATGCATGATGATGACTTGATGGTCAATGATAAGTAGTACTTACTAACTAGACTAGTAGGCAGTACAGGGCAGCAGTATATTATTAATTATTATTATGCAATTTGCCTTGCCTGTCTGCCCTCAGAGAGACCCAAATTACATACATTTTATGTTCTGTTGTACCGGGCTTCCTTTTAAAACTAGCAAAGAAAATTAAGAAATAGCTGTAGTGATCAATTATAAGCAAAGAGTCCGTCAGTCTTGGGTGCCACTGTCTGCCTGGCGGATGCGGATTCGTAGGTGAGTGTGAGCTGTTTTTCTCTGTTTAGCACAGGGTAAAGGCCGGCCTGTAAGTGCAGATGGAAAAACAAAAGGGATATTGAAAAATCAAGGAGAAAAAAAAGCATTAATTACGGAGTAGTGCAAACACTTTCAGAGGCAGCATGGCTAAATCATGTCTACTCTGTTGTCTGTTTCCAGCATTAACCTACAACGGCAACAGGACAGAGCAGGCCCACGGTGCCCACCTAACTCCACTTAGCTTAGATTTTGACTGAGCCAGACAGAGCACACATATACAGCAACATAGCATTTTTAAAAGTCAATAACTAAATCAATGCACAGCTGTCAGTCATACCACTACTACACTCGTGAGTCCTGAGTCGTGACTCGACTCCACCACCACACAGACATGTAGGTCTGCTGTGGTTGTTGTTGACTTGTTTACCTTTTATCCCACTCATGAAAAACGCCCTGAATTATTCCATCAATCATCTCCGATCCAACTGACTGACTGAGAAGATACTATGTCACTGTGGTCATCATCATGGTGTTGTCCAACTCAGTCTGCAGTGTACCGAGTGAGTCCAGATTCCATATTCAAAAATGCAATGGATCGGCCTGCAGTAGAAGTACAATTTTGTTATCAAACAACAAAAAGGGAAACATTGACTTGAGTCACTTTTAGTGTGTAGATTAAATACTAGTACACTTTGCCTTCACTTCATGCACAACAAACAACAACAACACAAACACCAATCACTCAGAGTCAGCGCGTCCAATGCATGCCATCATTCATTACCTGTTCCTTCTCATCTTAAGTTAAGGGGCAGTCTCTCTCGGCTCGGAAACGAGGATATCTATAGTCATCATGTTCCACTTCTTTTGGAGGGACTCGACGAGGCAACATTTCTTGTACTATGCTCCATCCAATCATCTGGCTTGAGGGAATTGGATTTAGGGCGAGTCAGGAGGATGGAGCAGGACTCGGAGGAGTGGACTTAAAAAAATGCACACAGCTGGAACTCCAATATGGCAAAAAAAAGAGAAGACGGTGGTGATGGATTTGTTGTGATGATTCGAACCAGAAAGACAGAGACACACACTAATAATAAAAGTAATAAGGGAGAAAGAAAGTAACAAGTTCAAAGCCTAGTTGTCAGGGAAGTATAGCTCGTCCTCAAAACTCTGGTGGCTCAACCAGAAGTAGGTAATCATCTAAAACACTACTTCCGTCACCTAAGTCGTTGTCCTCATCTTCCTGCTGTGATTCACGTATTTTGTAATTCGGTGGTATAAAGTGCTGATTCATTTTGATCATGGTTAACCTCTCCACGTTTTTGGACGAGAGACTGGTCCTTTTCACTGTTACAATGGCACCAGCAGCACTGAAAACACGCTCAGAAGAGACATTTGCGACAGGGCAAGACAGATAGTTTATCGCCAGCCTGCTGAGCACTGGCCATTGGCCCCTTTTCCCATACCAATACAGCAATGGGTTTTGATCAATGTAGACCTCTGTTGGGTCATCCAGATAGGCCTGGACCATCCGCTCAATGCTCAGGGGTGCTCCACTTTGCTGGGCCTCTTTTGCCTTTGCATCAGCACTGGACCTAACAAGCCCTTGCTGTAGATACCAATCCTGTGCCAATTTTACTGGGGCTGATGATCCGGTTCTTGATGTTGTTGATAGTGTTGGTGACTGCTGTGAGCCAAACGCACTGCCCTCAGGCTCTGAAGTTGAACTTGATGCCCGATGCCCTGCTACAGTACTTGTGGGTTGGAGTAGCGGGCCTTTCCCTTTAATTACCAGCCGTTCCTCTTCCAAGTCACTGGCTGCCTCAGCTATCCAAGTTTTGTACTGGGCAACATCCACTTCTGAAAAAGGTATTAATGTCTTAGTGTTCAGTGCTGTTTTGTACCGTGGATCCAGAATTGTGGCACAAATGTAACGTTTGTCTGACACAATGCAAGTTTGCACCCTTGTATTTTCAGCTAAGAGAAAGGCTAAGCTCTGCACCAACTCATATGCTTCTTGTTTTACCTCCACACCTGTGTATGAATCAGACACCTCCTTCAGCTGTTGCTCTAGCATGTGCAACAATGGGATAGCTTGGCCCATAGTACAGTCCTCCTTGCTGACTTCACGTGTGAAGAGCTCGAAAGGAAGTAGCATCTCTGTCAGGCATTTAACTAGGCGCCATTGGTCCATCTGAACGGTCATGCCTTTCACAGTAGCATCACCTGGTCTTTGCATGACATAGTCATTGATTGGTCTGTACTGATCAAACAGACGATCAAGCATGTAATAAGTTGAGTTCCAACGTGTTGGCACCTCCTGAATGAGTGCTTTGACTGGCATTCTATGCTCACATTGAATGATCCTCAGCTGCTTCCGGGCTTTAAAAGAATGGCTGAAATGTGTGCATATTCTTCTGCAGGTGGTCAGTAAGTTGCTGACTCTGTCTTCTTTTTTCAGAAAGTCTTGAACAACGATGTTAATGCAGTGCGCCAAACACAGGACCCTGAAATAGCCACCAGTGCGCATGGCCTTAACTATATTACTGCCATTGTCCGTGGCAACAAAACCAATGTTAAGCCCTCTTGGGTGCAGCCATTCAAAGACCTTGCTATTAAACTCTTCCAAAATGTTTGCAGCAGTATGAGATTTCTCCATGGCGAACATGGCTATAGTTGCATGTTTCCGAGTGGCATTAAAAATCTCAGCAGTGTCAACATCTGCAGATATCTTTTCTCTAACCCCCGCAAAAGAGATCCAGTGTGCAGTGAAGCACATGTAATCAGTGGCTTGGCAACTGGTCCACATGTCTGTTGTCAGGGGGATATTGTGAACAGCACTCTGCTCCAAAGCTTGTCCAAGCAATTGCAGCACGTCGTGATGTAGTGCTGGAACAGCAACTCTGGCGAAATAGGACCGGCTGGGAACCTTCCATTTTGGGCAGATGGCTGTCACAAATTCCAGAAAACCCACCCCTTCCACAAAAGAAAAAGGGAGAAGGTCCAGCGCTAACATTTTCGCCAGCTCCGCATTGTACAAACGTGCCGTTGGGTGGTTGCGTTCGTACTGCCCCTCCGACCTAAAGATGCTGACAATGGTAGGCTGGATTTTTTTCCTTTCTCGTGCTGCTGATGCAGGTGACTTCTTGAACCCAGTTAGGCTCAATGACGCACTTTTTTTCATTGCGGTACTCTGTTGCCTTGGTGTCTCAGGCTCAGCCTGACTCTTACTACGGTGCCACTGAGATGTTGTTGAGGCTGATGAGGATGTGGGCGGTACCACTGCCCTGCTGGGATCAGGGCTACTTTGTGTACCAGAGAAAATGTCTCCCTCTTGTTCACCTTCCACCGCGATCATATCTCCTTCTACTTCTTCAGCCCCACCAACAGCAATGGGTGCAGTTTTCCTTTTGTGGCCGCTAAGGTGCGCCTCCCACTGGATCATGTGTTTTTTTTCCAGATGGGTTGTTTGGCCTCCGGTACCACAGTTTGTACCAAGCTTACCACGACTAACACTTTGTCGACAAATTGAGCATATAGCAACGTTCTCCTCCTTACTGCTAACCGAAAAGAAGTCCCAAACTGGGGAGGTGGACTTTCTTGTGGTGCTGGAGGTACCACTTGCAATGCCGGATGAACAGCAGGGTGTGCCTGGAATTTGACTCTGTGTAGTGCCAGTACCACTACCTACTGAGGTGGTGGTTGTGCTGGATGTAGGTCCCTGCCGGGTCTTTGCAAATGCAAATATGGAAGCTGGAGGTCGTGTTGGTGTTACCTGTGTTGGTGGTATCCGTGCCACATCCCTCACAGCAACTTGGGATGGGGTAATAATGTCAGTCTCCATCTCCACGGGGGCAGGAGTGATGTTCATGATGACTGGCTCGTCATCACCATCCTCCTCTCCTACATCATGATCTAACTCCATAACTCTAAGGCTTTCTGGAACCTTCCTTTTCCCTAGCCTTGTTGCGTGGTGTGGCTCACTCTCAGACTGAGCTGGTGGCTTCCAAGTGGCATCTAGATCATCAGAAGGGGGCTTGAAGAAGAAGTTGATGAACTTACCCTCCTTTTCCTTGCTGGGGATCTGGAAGACAATGGATCTTCTGAAAGAGTGGCTTGCTCTTCTTCTTCCTCTGCAGTAAGCTCGATTTCCTGAACTGCCCCTACTTCGGGAGGAACAACTACTATTGTGGGCGGTGGTTGCGGCTGTTGTTGCGGCTGTTGTTGCGGCTGTTGTTGCCCACTTATCTGCTGACTTTCCTCCTGCGTTGATTGGGTACTACTTTGCGATAACGATAAGTCAATTTCAACATCACTGCTCGTTATCGTTTGCGCAATTAGACTGGCTGCCTCTGTGACACTCATGGACTTGGGCCTAGGTTGGTGGGGTGGGCCCACTGATGCGGAGGCGGAGGTGCTGCTCCCAGCTTGGTCCCCGGACACCGCTGCTGCAGGCGTAATATTTCGTTTCCCAAAAAACATATTGATCGGCACACCAGTTTTTCTAAGTGCCACTTCCTTCTTCTGTATCTTCTTCTCACTGGCAACTTTCTTGGTACTGGAGGACCTGGTAACTTTCTTTGGGGCCATCTTCTTGAGATGTCAGCAGGACGCAGTTGCCCAAGTTGCAGAGATGTCTGTGGTCACACGTCACGTTTTGTCGTCGTGCGCAGCAGTACTTCTGTCTGGAAGTACAACGGGTGATGATTGATGACACCTCCTCCTCAGTCTTTTGTGCACCTAAAAGCAAACAAGCCAGAAGAACATCAGTGAAATGTTGCATTTGTTGTTGTGGTTCAATTACTACTAGTACAAACAAACAAATATAATATATAACTTAGTGTGTGGTGGTCACACTTGTTAGTGTTATATTATTACATTTTATTAACTCAGTTATTAAAAAAACAAAACAATGGTGTAGCCATTTGTGAGACTTTGACAACAAGGGATTTCATAGTATACTGTGTACACTCAGGAAGGATAGGGAAGAAGAAGAACAAAAACAAAAATACAAATGTAATGGAAGTGGAACCTGGTTGGCATTAATTTGCGCATCATGTCATTCAGGGAGCTGCAGCAAAGAGGATGGAAGCAGTAAGCCAAGAGGAACAAAGGAAAGACATGCAGGCCTATATGGCAAAAGCAGCACACTACTAAACTACCACCACAAAATGGCCACCAGCCACATGGTCACTCACAGTCACAGCAAGCAGGAGGCCTGGAAAACAATGAACTCAAGCAGGCCTATAATGACCAGGCAAAGGAGGCATGCTAAACATCACAGCTTTAATGCAAAAATTCAAAAACGAAAATCCACAGGGCTAAACAAGGTTTGCAAGTTGCACAACAACCACACCATACACACACACACATCCAACAAAGGCATTTATTTAACACACACCAAAAAAGTGAAATATCCCAAAAAAAACACATTTTGCAATTCAATCCAATGTCATCCATGCCCTAAATTATGTTTAAATTCAACAGACACCACAGAGACAGTTGTTTCATGCACCCATGAGTAGCTCTGGGACTACTGACTGAAAGGCCTATATTGGCAGACTAGGCCACAAGCTTGCAGGCCTATGGCAAAAGCACACTGGCTGGCTCCACAAAATGGCCACCAGCCACATGGCCAGGCCACCCACAACAACAAGAAAGGGAAGACAGACAATGCAGGCCTATGGCAAAAGCAAGCACACTGCCTGGCTTCACAAAATGGCCGCCAGCCACATGGCCAGGCTACAACAACAAGAAGCATAGGCCAAGAGGAACAAAGGAAAGACATGCAGGCCTATATGGCAAAAGCAGCACACTATTAAACTACCACCACAAAATGGCCACCAGCCACATGGTCACTCACAGTCACAACAAGCAGGAGGCCTGGAAAACAATGAACTCAAGCAGGCCTATAATGGCCAGGCAAAGGAGGCATGCTAAACAACACAGCTTTAATGCAAAAATGCAAAAACGAAAATCCACAGGGCTAAACAAGGTTTGCAAGTTACACAACAACCACACCAGACACACACACATCCAACAAAGGCATTTATTTAACACACACCAAAAAAGTGAAATACCCCAAAGAAACACATTTTTCAATTCAATGCCGTCCATGCCCTAAATGATGTTTAAATTCAACAGACACCACAGAGACAGTTGTTTCATGCACCCATGAGTAGCTCTGGGCCTACTGGCTACCCACTATACATTTTAAAAAACTGATGTAAAGTACAAAAAAATGTTCTTGCAACTTGCAATGCCCCAATCAAACAAACAACACCAATTCTCCAACTTACTTGTAAAATCTCAAATCCAAAAGTCCTCAAATTCAATGATATATGATGCAGCAGACACAAAGAGTGATCCTTCCAGCTCCAAATCCAAATGAAAAGTGAACAGGACATGGGCAAAGCACTGGGAGGAGCCTGCTGGACAGAACAGGAAGTTGGAGACTCTGGGGTACTTCCTTCCCCTTAAAAAAATAAATAAAAAAAGAAAAAGGACTCCTTGCACAAAAAGGTACAGCCAAATGTCAATCTGAGGAGTTTTTTTCATCCAAATCATCATTTTCGAGAAGGTTTTATGGTGCTCGAGAGATATTCTTCTCCAGATCGCAATTTCTGCATGTTCGGAATCACGAGCTTCACTGAACTTCCGCCGGATGTCCGATGGCGCGTCTGAATGAAGCGTTCGCAATCGCACACTCTCGCGGGATCGCGCGGCCGGCTACCAAATCTCGAATGGATAGGAAATCTCGTCGGCGAACGCAGGGATCCAGGTAAGTCACTACCCCGCACGCGAAAACACATTTTGAAAGCGTGAACAAGGAAACAACTCCGCTACGCCGCAGATCGCGGAGTTTTCGGTAACTCCGCGTTCTACGCGGAAAGCGGAGTTGCCGAAAATCCACAAACTCTGCGAGCGGAGCGGATTTTAACACCCAGGGTTAGTTTCCTCCCTCTCCCATACTGTTCCTATCAACACGGTAGGCCGGATCTGCCCTGTCCCCAAACACCCAATCATTGACGCATGCTAACTGCGAGGCCCAATAGTACAACCTGATGTTTGGCACTGCTAATCCCCCAATCATAGACCCCCTTGTTTAGTTTCCTCAGAGCTATGCGCAGTGGGCTACCATTCCAAATTAAAGTTCACAGCACTGCCTCCGCTACATTAAAGAATGCACTTGGAATTTTGAAAGGAGTGTTTTGTATGGTGTACAGGAGTTGCAGGAGGGTCATCATTTTGAATAAGGCCGCTCGGCCCATCAAAATGAGGGGCAGTTTTTTCCATCGTTCGGCGTCTGCTCTGAAGCGGGTCAGTGGCCGTTCGATGTTTCTCAGATAAAAATCATGTGAACTTCTGGTAATATATATTCCCAGATATTTGAAGCTTTCCGTTTCGATGGGGATCACACATCTACTTGTGAGTGTCAGGGTGCCACCCGCCAGGGGGAAGAGCAGAGACTTATCCTGATTAATTCGATAGCTGGCATACTCACCGTAGATACGTAGAATTTGGAATATCCTATCTATCGACTGCCTGGGTTTTCTTGCATATAGTAGGACATTGTCGGCATATAATGATACTCATTCTTCCCACTCCTCCACGATGGGTATCCCCCAGATCAGTGGGTCACAACAAATCCACGCTGCGAGGGGTTCAAGGGCCAAGGCAAAAAGGAGTGAGGACAGGAGACACCCCTGTCTAGTTCCCTTCTGTAATGTAAATGCTCGGGATGTCGATGAGTCAATCCTCACCCACGCAAGAGGCTGACTGTATAGGAGCCTCACCCATTGGATAAAATTAGATCCAAAGCCCAGGTGACCCAGCACTGCGAACAGGTAATTCCACTCGATGTTATCAAAGGCCATTTTGGCATCAAGGGACAGCAAAGCTGTCGGGTGCAAATCCTCTGTAGATGTAATATGTAGGACCCTGAACAATTGGCGTAGATTGAGTCTTGTACTTCTGTGTGGCATAAACCCTGCCTGGCCCGGGTGTAGGAGGGATGTAACTACCTTCAATACCTCCAACCATGCTTGTACTCCTAAAGGACGTCTAGCCCGGATGGGTGGCAGACCTTTTGGGTTCTTAGGGGCCCAGGCTTGGAACAGGCTCCCAATCGCCCTACGTTCCATTTCAGATATCTCAGTCTTTAAGAAACATCTAAAAAAGTGGCTTTTCAAAACTTAGCAGCGTACCACAGCTCCCTTAACCGTTTTCTGGCAGCGCCGGGACACTCTTTTGAATAGCCATTTTGCGCTGTAACAAATGTGCTTCATTCATTCATTCATTCAATAGTCGTGTTGCCAATGCCTTGGCCAGGACTAACCCTGGGCGTAGGTCGCGGAGTTGCGCTACGCGAAGCGGTATAAAAACTCCGCCGCGCTACGCGAGCAGCGTAGTGCGATAGGAAAATGCTGTTCGCAGTGATTGCACAGTGCCGGATGCTTGTCCGCACTGTGCAATCATTGCAAACGGCATCATGCACAGTGCAAGCGGTCGTTTTCTGCCGCTCGAGTAGATTTTTACTCAAGCGGCAGCTTTCTCAACGCGAACGGGCAGTTTCTCATCACGAGCGGTCGCGAGCATACGCGACCACTCGCAATGAGAAACCTGACCCCCCGCGTTGAGAAATCTCGCCGTGAGGTTTTTTTCCACGCTCGCGCTCGCCAACTTGATGTTGCCGATCGCGAACAAGGAAAAATCTCGCCGGGATGTTGATTTTGCTCGCTCGCGGTCACCAACTTGACGTTGAGGAACGCGAGCGAGCAATTTCTGCACTCCGCGAGATCCGCGTAACGCGGAGTGCAGAAAACTCCGCAAACACGCGAGCGGAGCGTAGTTCACCGCCCAGGCTTAGCCTGTTCCTTTGCCTCATAATTTATCAAAGAGATTGGCCTGTATGAATCACAGTTTTCAAGGGGTTTACCTTCCTTTGGGATTACGACTATTGTTGCCAACCTCTGATTGGGCGGAAGAGCCCCTCACTTATTTGGCCTCTGCATACATTGCGGTGCTCCGCTGTTTTATATAGCAGTGCTTTAAATAATTCAAGTGGTAGACAATTCGGTCCCGCTGCTTTCCCAGATTGTAGTGCTCGTATGGCTGCTTTGAGTTCCTCTACTGTTAAGTCACTATCTAGCATTTCCTTGTCTGCCTCGGATAGAGATGGCATTTGGATGTCTTTTAGGAATTCCCTACATTCAACTTCAGATTTGGAGGCGGGGGCTAGATATAATGACTCGTAATATGTAGCAAAAGCCTCTGCTATTGTCGTGCCAGTCTCATGCAGGTGCCCTCTCTCGTCTATTATTCTGGGGACCCAATTACGCTCCGTTCTTTTCTTGTCAAGCCAAGCCAACAGTTTGCTTGCTTTATCCCCTACATCGTAGAGCCTATGTTGTGTGGCCCGGGCCAAGGTCCTAGCGCTGTCTCCCATTAAGTCCCTCAACTCTTTTTGCTTTAGTTGTAGCTTACGTCTCATGCTAGCATCGTCTGCCTCCCCTTTCCCAATTTGTGCCTCAATGACCGACACCTCTCCCTCCAGGGTAAGACATTTCTGAACCTTGTCTTTCTTGGACACTCCAATACGCACCTGTGCCTGCCCTTTCATCACCATTTTAAACGCTTCCCAGAGCATTTATTTTCGAATCAACAGACCCCACATTCTCAGTAAAATAGCGCTCAGTTCCTTTCCTCAAAGCCATTTTGAATTTGGGGTCTTTAAGATACCACAGATCGATTCTTGGGGGTAGGGTATAGTCTCTCCGGGGACCCTCCAGAATCACCTCTACTGAGGAGTGGTCAGACACTCCTCGTGCTATATGGGCAGCCCTGCTGAAGTCCCCCAGATTAGCAGCCAGTGTGAGAATGTAGTCCAGCCTAGCGAGGCTCCCATGAGATGCTGATACATATGTGTATTGCTTAACCCCCGAATGTAAATGTAGTCAAATATCACTGAGCCCCAATGTTCAGCAGAAGTCGCCCAGTGGCCCCAGGCGTCTTTCCACTACCGCCCCCCTCAAAGTGTCCAGGTCTCTTGAGACCACATCGTTCAAGTCACCTCCAAGTATCAATTGACCCTCTAGGAGTGCCAGCAGCACTGGACCTAGTGAGTCAAGAGTTGCCCCCTGTAGCCCCGGAGAGGCGTACACCGAGCATAAGTTTAAGATCTTACCATCCCACCAGCCACTCACTGCCATATATCTGCCCAATGGGTCTGACCACTGTGTCGTCACAATGTTTGGAAATTATGCCCTGCATAATATTCCCACCCCCCTGGACCCTGTTGTGTAGCCCGCGTGTGCCAGCAAGGTATATCCGTATCTGTTTAGCGCTTTACATTGACTGCCAAGGAGGTGGGATTCCTGAATCAGAAACAATGTCTGGGGCATGCCGTTTAATGAACTAAAGCACCATTGTTCGCTTCAGCCCTCCGTTCAGACCATTGACATTCCAGGACCAGATCTTTATCTGCCCTCCGGTAGTTTCAAAGGACGCCATCTACTGAGTCTAAATTCAACCTCCCTCCTCCCTTCCTGTGTCTTGAGTGTGGTGCATAGCGACTAAAGTATCAGTTTATCTAGTGATGTAACTTCTCTGTGACATTGCCTGAGCTTGAACCTGAACTATAGAACAAGTACCATACTTAAACCTAATAGGAAAACACCCACCCTCCTCCCCCAACCCTGCTACCCTGCTAAATAGGTTGTACCTTCCCAACTTGTCAACCCGCAGAGCGCCTGTTGCCCCAATACTAAACTGTTTCAGCACAATGAAGGGGGGGGTGTCCCAACCTCAAGCATGCGCCACACCACTCGAGCGATACGACAATCCTTGTTTCTACTTTTACTAGTCTATCTCTACCATATGTGTGTTGTGTGATCGGCAGTCTGTCAGTCCCTAAGTACCTTTACCACAGTGGACCTGCAGCTAGTCCCTTCTTCGATTTTCTCTGCGTAATCATAGTCCGATTCAACTGGGCACAGCTCCCACTGCATTCAGGGCACTACCCTCCCTCTCTCTGGCCTCTTACTTGGGTACGGGTTCCCGGATATTGCCTCTCCAGCCAGTTCCATACTTCCAACGGGTTGGTAAAATGCCATGTCCTACCGTCGCTGATGACTTTAAGTTTGGCTGGAAAGAGCATCATATATTTGATACTCCTCTTGCGTAGCTTCCTCTTTGCTTCCTCGAAGCTTCTGCGTTGCTTCTGCACCAACACGGTGAAGTCTGGAAAGAGTCTAATTTTAGCATTTTCAAGCTGTATTTCTCCTGCAGCCCTGGCCGCCTGGAGGATGACATCACGATCACGGTAGTTAAAAAGTCTTGCGATTATTGTCCTTGGGGGGGGGGCCCCCGGGCCTGGGCGGCGGGACCAGCACTCGATGTGCTCTTTCAATGGAGAAACATTTGGACAGCCTCTTTGGTTTCAATGTTTCAATGTGTTCACGATGAAGTCTTCCAGGAAGAGCTCCACGCTGGGGCCCTCCAAGCCCTCCGGGACCCCCACCACCCTGATGTTACGCCACCTCGCTGTGCCCTCCTGATCTTCAAGTTTGGCTGCCATCGTCGTGGTTTGCCCTTGCCCCTCCAGCCGTTTTGACATTGCTTGTAGTTTGACTATTTGTGTTTCGGCGGTAGTGACTTTCTCCCTGAGTTTGGACATGTCTGCCCGGATTAAATTTACCTCCAGTGTCACAGTGTCTATCTTTGGTTCCAGAGTGGATTTTAAGTCCTGTATGGCCACCATGATAGCGTTCAGGGAGGGTTCTGGGTGTTTCTCACCTCCCAGTGCAAGCTGGTGCTTCGGGATGGTATAGCTATCCATTTTATTGGACTGTAACCCAGCCTGTCCTTTCGGCTTCACCATTATAGGCCGTGGGTGGGACAGAACAATGATTTTCTTCTCTCTCTGCCGCTTTTGCCAGTTCCACCCCACTGCCCCTTAGATTTCTTGTCCTCCCCCCCGGCCTCGGGCAGTTAAGTCCTCCACAGCAGCCCCCTTGGGGCCCGCCCGCTTCAGGCTGCCCTGCGGGCCCAAGTTTGTAGCGCAACTGTTGCCAAGGGGGGGATATACTCTCCACCCTGTTCTCAGCTCGGCACCGGGTGGTCCCTTGCAGCAATGCTCTGTCCAGGCTGCGCGATGACCCACATTGCCCCAGGCCCACGGTGGGCTGCTGTATGCTGTACTGGATCACCAGGCCCCAGTGACAGGAGTGGTGTACTTGGATTGCCACCACACGCGGCTCAGGTCCACAGGTTGCGACACCTTGCCACACTCGGCCGCTTCAAAGCTTCCGGGCAAAGCCCTGGGGCTCCTCCACCTCAACTCCAGCGCCACACACACTTTTGCGCTCATCTCTGGGATGCGAGCTCAGCTTCCTCCACGGGCAGGGCACCAACACGCTTACGGAGGCTTATTACCCCGTGTTGGAACCCCGCTTTTGTTTTTGTGGGATCCACTGGACAGGTACGGGTTACCAAATACACAACTTGGAGAGAGAAGAAGTCTTCCCTCCTTTTGATGTGTTCAAGACACGACATTAACCTGGACTTCCTTATTATTATTATACAGTAATATTTCTCTGCATATTGTTCTCATGCAGATTGGGACTCTTTCTATCTAGAATTACTGATATAAGGAAGTGAACCATCTACAAGGAGCTTGGTTGCTCAAAACATGGATGCGAAGGTTTTTAGCCTCATATGAAGTTGTGTGAGAAGAGGAACACTATCTGTATTCCTGAACTATTTTAAGTCAGGCAGTATACATTTTTATATTCAAGAAAATTTCAAGCAAGGTGGGAAGATATTGGCTTTCCTGAAGAAGGTGGGGTTAATATTTCGTTGGACCCACCGAAACGCGTCGATGCTTTATAGTTGAATTCATCACGGATTAATGACAAAGTGCAACACTCTATGGCGATTATCGAAAAAGAATTTGTTGTTCTAATTGTGTGCATTTATACTCAATTTATTGTCTGATTATTGTGATGTCTTCTTGATTTGAAAATATTTTTTCTTGCTGTTTTCCCACTCGCTGTAGTTATATGTTTTTTTTATTTGGTTTCTCAAATTCGTTTTCGGATTTGTGATTAGTTGTTTTTATTGTATGTCATAATTGAATATGAAAATGTTTTTATGAAATGGTTTTTAACATTGTGATTTGTTAGTATATGTACATACATATTTTTAATAAATTAAAGAGAGCAATTAAATTAGGTTTTTCTGACTTGATTTTAGAGTTCATATAATTTTGCACCTCTGTTTTGGGTTTACTCTGGATGATTGATATTAAGTGTTGTGGTGAATATAAGAATTAAGTTGGTGTGGCGGTATATCTGTTCCCAAGGGGATTGTTTTTTTGACTATTGCTGTACTGGATCACCAGGCCCCAGTGACAGGAGTGGCGTACTTGGATTGCCCCCACACGCGGCTCAGGTCCACAAGTTGCGACACCTTGCCACACTCGGCCGCTTCAAAGCTTCCAGGCAAAGCCCTGGGGCTCCTCCACCTCAACTCCGGCGCCACACACACTTTTCCGCTCATCTCTGGGATGCGAGCTCAGCTGCCTCCGAGGGCAGGGCACCAACACGCTCTGTCCCTCCTTCGCAGAGACTGCAATCGGGCAAAACAGTCGCAGTTTACCACCCTTCATAGAAGGGTGGTAAATCACTCGCAAACAGGAAGGGGTCCCCAGGTGACCCCTTCCTCTTTGTGACTGGCTCTAAAAACATTTTTTAAGGGCAGGCAGTGGTCCCAGGGACCACTAACAGCCTTTAAAAAAATGAAAAAGAAAAGTTACATTTTTCTTTTTAAATGCATCCCGTTTTCCTTTAAGGAAAACGGGCTGCATTTTTTTTAAAAAGCTGCTTTATTTAAAAGCAGTCCCAGACATGGAGGTCTGCTGACCCCAGCAGGCCACCATCCCTCGGAGTGCCCGCCATTCCCAATGAGGTCACAAACTGCGAGTGCCTCATTAATATTCATGAGGCATGCAATTTGCGACCCCATTGGGAATCGCAAACAGTGTCTTAGACACTGTTGTACATTGGAAATTGCGACTTGCAAATTGCGACTCGCAATTTGGCGAAAATTGTGAGTCGCAGTTTCCAATGGTCGTTCATCTGACCCTAACTCTTTTATTTACGTCAAATACATTGCCCAAAATGTAGACTCTCATTTACATCTGGTACAATATACACAACAAATATATAAACTATTTCCTCTTAAATACAGTTTTCCAAATGCAATACCAATTACCGCAAATAATATTCCAAACACTAATTATAAATCCTAATTATTTGCAGTGCTGTCTACTTTCTGTTCACATCTTCCCAATAGGCCGAATGATGTATTCAAAACTTTGGCTTCAAAAATATCAAATATGAATTTGGTCATTCATAAGGCAATCTAGGTTTGAATTCCAAGTGGGCATCATTGCAATGTGTCCATCCTTTATTACACTTTAAATACACAGTATAGTGTCCAGATATTGTAGTAGGTCCATCATGGAAAATAATAGCCTCTGCTATATAAGTTATTCCTGAAATAGATATTTGACTTCCATTAAACTTTTTAATTTTGGTTTCCAATTTTCTTCCATTTGCTCTACAATGACAGTGGCAGAGTTTGCTTGTGCCTCGCCTGCTCTAGGTCCTCACTACTTATCACGATTAGAAAAATGCTCTACAGGTTATTTTAAACATTTTATCCTTTGCTTTTAATCTGGTATGATTGCTGCTTGTTGCGTGTGGATCCTCTTACCTGCAACTCCTCTCAGCCTCCTGCTCCGGTCCGCCATATCATTTGTGCGGAGAGCAGAAGGCACGCTCCTCCATTTCCGGTCTGGGCACTTCTGGGCGGGCAGGCAGCGTTCTAGATGTTTCCCCTGCCTACTGAAACCCATGCTTGTGCGGGCGCGCAGCGGACAGTGGCAGATTCTGCTCGTGCCTCGCCTGCTCTAGGTCCTCGCTACTTATTGTGAATCGAAAAACATCTACAGGTTATTTTAAACATTTTATCCTTTGTTTTTAATCTGGTCTGATTGCTGCTTGTTTCGTGTGGATCCTCTTACCTGCAACTCCTCTCAGCCTCCTGCTCTGGTGTGCCACGGCGTTTGTGCTGATTGTGCGGAGTGCAGAAGGCACGCTCCTCCATTTCCGGTCTAGGCACTTCCGGGCGGGCAGGCAGCGTTCTAGCTGTTTCCCCTGCCTACTTAAACACATGCTCGTGCACGCAGCGGATGTGCGCAGCAGGCGCGCCTCTGGTGTGCCAAAGGCACGCCTAAGGCAAGCCCGTCTGCGCCCGTCCGCGCATGGACGACACCAGACATGCTGCCGGTTTGACCTCCCTAAAACGGTCGTACTCACGGGACAACCTAGTTGCTATCAGACCTAGATTAATCAATGTGCACACCAGCCGTGTGCCCATCAGAGGGTCCCTTTCTTTGCACACACTGTGGCTTTAGCTCATTAGCAGCCACAACTTCTTTACCCCCTTCCCCGCCTGCCGTTAAGTTCCTTAGTCTTAACTGCCGCTCGCTCGTTAAACACTTCGCGGAAGTGTTTCACTTAAACCAGGATGAGGCGCCTGACATCCTCTTCCTGACTGAGACATGGCTTACTGCTGATACGGAGGCAGAGCCAAGTTTGGCCCTGCCCCAGGAGAATTCTGTTAGGACACTGAACAGAGGAGGCCGGGGTGGTGACATTGCAATCATTTTTAAAACTGGCTATACCTGCACATTGACTAAGGATGTCATTGTGGACTGTGAATGTGCATTTTTCAAAATTTCCATCAACGCTAACATCACTCTGTCTGGCCTCCTGATCTACCACCCCCTAGGGACCTCCAAAGATTTTAGGGAAGATCTAATCTATGCGTCCGGTCTACTAGCTACCAGGTCGGCCAATTTCAACATTATTGGGGACCTCAATCTGCACTTAGAAGCGAGCCAAGACAGTGAGATTAGCAATTTACTAGCGGACCTTGCTTCCCTTCCAACTAACGCAATGCATCCCGAACAGTACACACTCAGCCGACCATCTGTTGGACCCTATCTTTTCCAATCTACCGGCCCTCATAGTTAACCCGCCACTCCCTATGAGCTGGTTTGACCACAATCTGGTATCTATGACAATACAGGGAGTAGGTCCTCCTCAGGATGTCACACAGAAACCTGTTCTAAAGCGCACTTGGCATAAATTGGATGCTGACCACTTTCATGACATCCTCCTTAGTCAAGAACCTAGCCTTTCAGATAACCCTGACAGGGCAGATAGCATCCTGTCCGACTGGCTCACGCATTCCCTTGACACTCTTATCCCTGCCAAGTTGTCCTACAGTCGCAGAACCCAGTTGAGCCCGTGGTTCAATGATAAACTGGCTCAGGCCAGGGAAACTTACAAAGCCCTGGAACGGGCTTGGAGATGGCACTATGACCCAGCCCTGAAAGTACAATATCGGGTGGCCATCAAAAAATACTATAAGTCCATTCAGAAAGAAAGAGCTGATTATTTTGCAGATAAAATTAAAAATAGTAACAATCCTGCAAAATGTATCTTCTCCTTACTTAAGAACATCAAATCTTTAGGGCAACCTAACACATCCCCCCTCTATTCCAAACAGCAATGTGAGGCACTGGCCGCTTTCTTTATTAAGAAGGTTGAGGACATATACAAAACATCTCCCCAAACTGCAACCAAAGCAGGCCCCCATCTCAGCACAGCGCCGCCCCTCCACTCTCCACTTTTCCGTGCTCTCCCAAGAAGTCATGTGCATCATTTGCAATAAACTGAAATCTGGATCCCCAGCAGATCCCCTCAAACCTGATCAGTTTCAGAAATTCTTACCTCAGCTCCTTCCTCCTTTTTGTGATCTTATAAATCTGTCTATGTCCTCTGCTGTAGTTCCCGTCACCTGGAAACACGCTAAGGTGATTCCACTACTCAAAAAGCCCACTACGGATGATTCCAAGCAAGAGAATTTTTGCCCTATCTCTCTCCTCCCTCGGATATCTACGTCACCGAAGCTTATATCAACTCCATTTTCACCACCTTCATTGAAGCCAATAATCTGCTAGACCCCTCTCAAAATGGCTTCTGTCCACGACACAGCACTGAAACTGCCATTTTGGCCGTTACGGAACACCTGCGGAGCTCACTGGATGCAGGATAAGCCTCGGCATTGATCCTGCTGGACCTGAGCGCTGCATTTGATATGGTGTCCCATCAAATCCTATTGCAGCTTAGAGAATATTGGCATTGATGGCTAAGCCCTGGGTTGGCTCTCCACCTTTCTACCTGAGAGATCTTTCTAAGTGATTGCCCCCCCCCTTCTGTTCTCAGTCACACGCTGTGCGCCAAGGGGTTCCTCAGGGCTCTGCTTTGAGCCCTACGTTATTTAATATCTACATCCAACCCCTGGCAGCAGTCGCTCATGACAGGGCCTTAACTGTGATCTGCTAGGCGGATGACACACAGTTAGTGGTCGCATAATCTGACAACTCAGCATAGGACGCACTCAAATTTAAAGAGGATTTAACAGCCCTTGCGGACTGGATGGCATATAACTGTTTTCAATTGGATGCCAGCAAATCTGAGATCCTGTTGGTGGGCAAAAACACTTTTATGTGGAGTGAGCTCTGGTGGCCGTCCACACTAGGCCTCCCGCCTGCCCCCAAACAGATGGTTAAAAACCGAGGCGTATGGGTTGACTCTGCATTGACCTTCCAGGCTCAAACAAAGGCGGTAGCTGGAGTATGTTTTGGCCTCCTACGCGGTCTTAAACCCCAGCTGTTTTTTTTTAATGCTAACACCTGTCAGGTTATTATCCAGGCCACTGTACTATCTCGGCTGGTTTACGCAAGCTCTCTGTACCTAGGGGCCAATAGAGCAGAGATACATTGCCTACAAAGGGCACAAAACGCTGCGGTCCGGATGCTTTTCAGTCTGCCCAGAACCTGCTCTGTTTTTGACTTCATCAGCAGACTACACTGGCTTCCGGTGGAGAAACAAATCAACTTCAAAGCCCTCTGTATCTCCCATAGAATCCTGTACGCCCAATCCCAATCTAAATACTTTAGCTGATCTTCTTACACCCTACACACCCATCCGCCAGCTGCGCTCTTCTGGTCAGCACCTGGCGTCTGTTCCCCGGGTCAAGAAAGCCAGGGCAGGAGGGTGCTCCTTCTGCGTTCTTGCTCCAAAACTCTGGAACTCCCTCCTTGCGAGTATCAGAACCATCCAAAATCATGCGGCATTTCGTAAGGCTATTAAAACATATCTCTTTCCTAAGTAATCTTCTTCCCTTCCTGCTCACTCCTCGCCCTTTTGTCTGTCCGCATTCAGCGCTGGGACGCCCCTTTGCTGGGGCAGCCATGCGCTTTACAAAATCTATAACATAACATAACGTTGTAGCATTAAAATGAGATATTTTCCAAATCTTTCTATATGTAATGTAGACAACATCTCTGATCTACAATGCGAACATTTCATGTCCTGATTGGCTGTTTTTGTCGATTTGTTAAAAGGTACTGATTTGCAGTCTGGTATCGTCATGTATATGAATCATTCTGTTTGTATTTCAGTGGTGGAAGTAAATGAACACTCTTCACATTTATGATCCAATCTGTAACTTAGTCCAAATAAGTTTTCAATCTGTATTTCTTCATGTTCTAACACTCCAAGCATAAGCATTAGAAATTCTTGTGCATCTTGTTGTACATCAAGAGTAAATGTCAATGAACCAGTACATATATCCAACAGATGCCGAACGCCAGAAGCGGTATGGATTTTACTTCTGTCAGTTACCAACTGTTGAAATGCATGCTGTAGTAAATAACAGAATCTTTTTTCATGATTTCCCATGATTTCACAATGAAGATCTTCTAGATAAAATACAACATTCAGAATCACATTAGCATAGCAGTTGATACCTGAACTATTTTTAAACTGGTATCCTACAATCTTAACAGTTTCCATTTTCTTTTTCTTTACACCTTCAAGTTTCTCTTCAATTATTTTATTTTTCAACCTCAGTTGAATGTTTGACATATTTCCGTTTTGGACACACTACACGTTTCTCATATATGGGATATTCACCTAAATCAGGTGTATAAAGTCTTCCTAAACGATTATACTCTCTTAAACATTTTGCATCAGCACTAACCCTGGGCGTAGTTCGCGAAGTTGCGCTACGCGAAGCTACGTGAAGTGCACCCCGCACTACGCGAGCTACGCATAGCTACGCGAACTGCGTAGTGCACTGTGCAAAATGCTGTTCGCACTGATTGCACAGTGCCGGATGCTTGTCCGCACTGTGCAATCATTGAAAACGGCATCTTGCACAGTGTGAGCTGTCTTTTACTGCCGCTCGAGTAGATTTTTACTCGAGCGGCAGCTTTCTCAACGCGGACTGGTAGTTTCTCATCGCGAGCGGTCGCAAGCATGCGCAACCACTCGCAATGAGAAACCTGACCTCCCCGCGTTGAGAATCTCGCCAGGAGGTTTTTTTTCCACGCTCGCGATCGGCAACTTGATGTTGCTGATCGCGAACGAGGAAAAAGTCTCGCCGGGATGTCATTTTGCTTGCTCGCGGTCGCCAACTTGACGTTGAGGACCGCGAGCAAGCAAAAAATGACCGCTACGCTACGCTACGCGTGTTTGCACTGTGCTACGTGCAATTCGCGTAGTGCGAAGTAGCGCAAACTTCGCAAACTACGCGAGCGTAGCGTAGTGCTTTGCCCAGGCTTAATCAGCACTAAGCTTTTTCTCATCGAAATCTATCAAATACAAACCAGACAATGTTCTTACTCGAGATAATGCTACATATGCCACTCCCTCTTTGAACACTGTACTTCCGATATTTACAAAAGCACTGTCTATACTTAAACCTTGAGATTTATGAATAGTTACTGCATATGCTAAAGACAGAGGAAACTGTTTTCTCCGAACATACAAATCTTTTACAAGCAAAAAACGTACAACACAATGACCAATCAGTCTTACCTCTTTAATCTGATCAAATTTTATAATCAAAAATTCTAATCCATCTCTGTTCTGAAATTTTACAAAATCAACAACTTTCCCCATTGCGCCATTTACTAAACCTTTTTCTACATTCAAATTACGGCGTAAAATTACCCAACAGTTTATACATGCATGTAAAGTCTTTTCTAAGCCTGCGGTTTTAGATAGAGACTTTTCCAAAGAATGCAATTTAGCCTGTAGTTTCTCTTTGAGAAAAATAGTCACTCACTGGTGTTCAATTTTATCAATAGCTTCAATTTCCACTATTTGTTGTTTTTCCAGTTTCAAAAGTTCTTGATTTAATGTAGAACACTCTTCCAGTGCAGGCATTAGGCAAACTATAGACTGCTTTTCTCCAAGAATGTTGTACATGACTTCAGCTGCTGTGTTTCCAGTTGTAAACAAGTTCCTTAATAGCTGACTTTCTAAAACTTGTTTACCATGTTTCGTCAAGACACCAATTCTTATGTCTTGAAGAATATTTCCATAATTGTCATCACTTGCTTGTCGCATATTCTTAATAAGCTCTTTATATTCAAAATGTAACCAGATGTTCATATTTCTAATACTTCCCAAAGATTTCCTAGTGTCTTCATGGACAAGGGTTTTAAAAACAGGTTGTCCCTTTACAGAAGTAAGTTGTAGTAGATCTCCGAATACAATTAAATGTTTTACTCCAAACAGAACATCGTAATCTGCTTTTAAAATCTGTTGCATTCTCAAGTGTACAAAGGCGAGCATTACGTTTGAGACCATGCTCACCTCATCAATGACTAAAAGTTTCATTTTCTTCAGTACTCTTGACACTTCATAACAAGCTTCTCCAGATAGCTTCTGATATTCCAATTTATTATCATGTTCAACTGGTAGCATAAGTAATCTATGTAAAGTAATCCCTTTAATGTTGTGTGATGCTAATCTAGTTGGAGCTGTTACTACAGAAGATACATGTGATTCTGTAGTTTTTTGTTGATAACTGGTCAAAACTTTAATTAAGAAACTTTTTTTGGTTCCAGTTTGACCACGGATGTACATTAGAATAGGTTTAAATGATGAACATTGGCATTCTTTTTTTTTCTTGCAGCAAACCATGTTCCATCTGTTGTGCCACTTGTAGATATATTTCTTTTTGTTCAATATTTAGTTGTTCTTCTAACTTTTCCAATGGAATAATATCCTGTTGTGCTTGTTGCATTGCAGTTTCAACCTCATTCATGGCTATTGCTGCTTCATTTTTGATAATTGGTTGTCCCAGTGGATCTTGACTTAGTGGACCAAAACTTTGACTATCTTGAGAACTGTCTCTAGCTATTTCAGCTGCAATAGTACTTTCTCACTCAATCTCATCATTTAACATTTGTAGATATGTAGGGAAAATTGTGCATTGAATGATATCTTTACTTGCATTAAACGAATCTTCATAGCAGTCAAAATCTCCAAGTAATTCAATTTCACTACGCCATGGGTTGAACAGTTGCAAAAGTGCTATATAGAAATATTCCCTCTTATCTGGAGTTTCGCAACTGAGTTTTCTGTGGTTAATAAGATTTCCTTTGGCATATTTTACTAAACATCCGTCACATCCAATTACTGCATATTTTTCTTCTTTTATATTTCCTGTAACTTTTCTTTTTAAGCTGTAATGTTGAAGTATTTCATACAGACATAGGTTTTCCAAATGTGGACTCCTTTTGGGATAGTATGTATCCAACATATTAGTTTTAAGAATATCTGTACTTTCTGGTCCATTCAGTGCTAAGTATTTGATTTCTTGTAATGTTTTCAAAACTCTATTTCGTGTGGAGGCAAAACCTAAACTTACCCAAATGATTCCTCTTGACTTTGAATATAAACTAGCAGAGCTCAAGCGAGCTCCGAACATTCATAGGATTCAATCTCTCGATGGGAAAAGCATTTTCAAACTAAAGCTGTACAATTTCTTGCTAAGACTCTTTTCTTGTGAAATTTCTTCCCACATCTCTGTCTTTTCAGATTTGTTTATATATGAAGTAACATGGTGAGCAACAGCAATTGAATTATCTTCAACATATTGAAAATCCATGTTTGCATTCCACATTTTCAAAATCACTGGATTGTAGTCATTAATATACTTTGAATCTTCGTTTCTTTTTAAGTTGTATGTATTCTTCAGAGATTTCCGAGTTATTGTATGCCTTACTGCTGACTTAAAACTATTTACTCTTCCTTTAGAAATTATTGGACGTGGGAATCCAAAACGACATTTTGTATAGAATTTCCCTTCAGACTTGTATTGTCATCGACAATATTTTCCACATCGATGACTTTTAAACCGTAAAACTTTTTGTCTCAAGCTTTTTTCTCCTTTTTTTCTTGGAATGGCACAGGCACTGTTCGATAAAAGACAAAATACTTTCATCAGTACCAGTTCCAAATTTTGGAGCCTTCTTTATCCATAATAGCATGTGTATATGAGGAGCACCTCTGGCTTGGACCTCTTTTCGCCAAAAGAAATCAGTCAATCAATCAATCAGGGGTTTATAAAGCGCGCAACTCACCCTTGAGGGTCTCAAGGCGCTGGGGGGTGGGGTGGAAGCTCCGGATCAGTCAAAGAGCCAGGTCTTGAGGCTCCTCCTGAAGGTGTGCAGGGTGGGGGAGCATCTGATGTTGACTGGGAGCTCATTCCAGGTCTTTGCTGCGACGTAGGAGAAAGCTCTTCAGCCTGCTCTGGATCTGCGGATGCGAGGGGTCTCTGCCAGGGTGAGGTCGGCGGAGCGGAGGTTCCTTTTGGGTACGTGGAAGGAGACTCTTTCATTGAGGTATTTGGGTCTGATGTTGTGGAGGGATTTGTAGGCGTGGGTGAGATGCTTGAATGTTACTCTCTTCTCGATGGGGAGCCAGTGGAGGTCTCTTAGGTGCTGGGTCATGTGCTCGTGTCGTGGGGTTCTGAGGACGAGTCTGGCTGCGGTGTTCTGGATGGTTTGGAGCTTGTGTAGCAGGGTTTTGTTGATTCCGGCGTAGAGGGCGTTACTGTAGTCCAGTCTGCTGGTTATGAGCATGTGGGTGACGGTCTTTCTGCATTCGGGGAGATCCACTTGAAGGTCTTACAGAGGATGTGGAGGGAGGTGAAGCAGGTTGAGGCGACGGTGTTGATCTGGCGGGTCATGGTGAGGGAGGAGTCTAGAATGATGCTGAGGTTCCAGGCGTGGTCTGTCGGGGTGGGTGAGTTTCCGAGCGCAGGGGGCCACCAGGAGCTGTCCCACGCAGTGGGGGTGGGTCCAAGGACGATGACCTCCGTCTTCTCCGAGTTCAGTTTTAGGCAGCTGTCGCCCATCCAGGCTGCGACGTCTTTCATTCCTTCTTGGAAGCTGAGTCTGGTGTCTTCGGGGTTCTTCGTGAGAGAGAGGATGAGTTGGGTGTCGTCGACGTAAGGCACTATGCTGAGCCCATGCTGTCTGATGATGGCGGCGAGGGGGGCCATGTAGATGTTGAAGAGCGTGGGGCTGAGCGAGGATCCTTGAGGTACTCCACAGTTGATCGTTGTAGGTTCGGAGAGGAACAGTAACTTCTCCAAGAGGAGAAATATTTTTATTGCAGATAAATTCATATCATACTCTGAAACCTATGGTTAAAATACCTGCACACATTTACTGGATCCAAAGAACAGAGTTCTCCAGGTGTCTTCAATTCAATATTTTTACATTTGAATTTGCTTCTCGTACAAATTCAAGTAAATCTTCTCATGCATATTCAGCACAGCTAAGTGTAACAAGCCATATAGGTGTACCTACGTTTCTTAACATACATTTAAGTTCACTGTGACAACGAAACAAAAATTCATTGGTACCACGTTGACATGCCATTAAATTAATTAACTGTGATTCAAAATTTTCATCTCTTTGTTGAACTTTGTCCATTAACTCTTTTGCGGAATCATGTGTAAGATGAACTACTGTTTTTAATATGTGGTTCACTGCATATGAAAGTGCAGACAAATCACTTTCAAACAGAAGATTAAATATATATGGAATGCACTGTCGAAATCTTGGATCTTCAGAGTACAATCTTGTCGAGCGGTATTCTGAAGCTGGAATCCGTACAACTCTCTCATCAAATCGTCCACCTTCTCCAGTGGGGAACAACTGTGGAAAACAACTAGCTTCTAAACTTTTTTCCCATATGCTGATGGGTGTTCCCTTGGCTTCCTTCATTTGAAATAACTCAATACTGTTTCCTATCACTTCTTTTGAATGTAGAGGATGTATAGTATAATGTTCATAAATCTCTTCACTCCTAGACTTATCCACTTTTTCTATTTGGCCACTTAAAATTTCTGTTTCATTTTCTAAGCATATTACCTGTTCATCAATATTTACATTCTTATAATAAATATTATTCTGTACCAGGTATAATGTAGCCTTTTGAAGTTTATTAACATCTACAAACTCTTGCTATATTTTCCGACTCTTTGTTGGTACACCATTAACTAGAATAACTACTGGCTCATTTTCCTCCCTGTCTACACCAACAGTTTCAATATTTTTCTTAAAATCTAAAGGTAAGTACACAACTCTTCCTTTCAGATCTCTCTGTAAATCTGTTGGAGGCAGCTTACTTGTGTTAGGCTCCATACGAACTATAGCCTGAAATGGGTGCACAGATTGAATAAGAATGGACTCATTTGCATTCAAATCTGCCAGTTCTGTAGGAATAGCTACCAACTCTAAGTTGTTATGTACTGCTCGAGCTGGCATTTTGTTCTCTTCTAATTTGTTGTAACAATATTTACAAATAACTTGATCAGTAGCCAACTGAACCCGACCTTCTACCAACAAATAAACACCAAATTGCTGCCACTTATCATTGTTTTCCTTTTCACTTTTTAAATATAACTCTACATTCCTAGTTTGACTTCCATAATGAGTACGTCAACAACAAATACAAACAGTGTTTGGTTTTTCCCATGTAACTGTCTTAAACTTTGTAATTTCTTCTGCAAAGTCATCAATACTAATGTATTTCCCATGTTCTTCAACACCTACGCTTATCAAGCTCTCACTTTCTCCACACTCCTCTTGTGAACCAAAAAAGCAACACTGTATATCATCACAAACTTTTTGTACATCTGAAACTGAACTGTGCAAAAGAGCTGTATTCATTTCACTTAAACATGATGCAGGAGTTTTTACATAGTAAACTCTCCTTACTAACTTCCGCATTTCTGAGTGGTGTACTGCTAACATTCTTAAAATGATAAAATGTACTTTTACACACTTTTCTTGAAAGACAAGCCAGAGAATGACCGTGCAACTTATTATTTTTTCTTATTTTACATGGATCTAGTCCTTGTAACATCTTAATCCTCTTTTTGCATACTCTCGTAAAAATATTCGCAATATGTCAATAGATTCCTGTCGAATACTGCAAAAACTGCTACTATCCCACTTAAATACAGGACCTTGTGTACGCTTCCCTTAAACTTCTTCAGCTATTACTTCTTCCACACTCCTAACAACCATTTTATTCTTTAGTAATGGGACAACCATCTTTCATCTCATAGCATCGACCACTGGTATCAACTGCATGCATTAATGTGTTTTGTTGAAAATAGCTCTCTTCATTAAAGAAAGGCTCAGTAGTGGAAGTGTGCTTCCATTGACCAGTAAACGTTTTACAAAAGTTACTTCTATTAACTGGTCTTTTTCCTTTGCTTTTCTCCTTCATAAACACCATTGTTTCATCCAATGTTCTCATTATCTTCAATATTAATATAAATAATTTTTGTTTCAATTCAAAAGCAATATCTACTACACTTTCAACTTCTTGATTTTTCTTATACGCTGCTAATCTTTTTTATACTTCTTGCAATGTTTTAATACATTTTGAATTACTCTACTTCGAAACATTCGTATACGAATGTGTTTAAATTGCTTTTCTCTTGTTTTACCATGTGTTGTTTTTCCAAAAACTGTTTTTTTAGCGGGATTTGTCTTCTTCTCCTTCTGCTTTGCTGTAAAACTTTCCTTTTTCTTTCATTTTTATTATGTTTCTTTAATGTCTCTGCAACTGTCTTAAGAAAGTGTTTAGTGCTCTTACTAGAACAGACTTTATCCTTGGTAACATTTTTCTGTTTTTCTAATACACTCTCCTTACTTTTCTTTAAGTAGATCTGTTTTTTTGTTGTCTTCTCTTTACATGTTTTCTTGCCATATTCAATTTGCGATCCAAACAAAATAATTTTCTAAAAACAAAGAACAGTTTCAATAATTTGTTACATGAATTAATAATTTTAAATTATTTACATATTAATATTCATATTAACTAGTAAACAATTACTTACAATTACATTGCTATTCTCTTTATTACAAATAAAAAACAAAACTATAGAAACAAGCAAGAGAACTCCAGAAAGAGGAAAAAAGATGCTAAAGAGAAAGAAAGGGAGATAAAGAAAAAAAAATTAGAAACACCAAAAAGAAATAAACAAAGAAAAACATAGCAACTAAAAATGTAAGACATACAGAAAAAGACAACACACGTGCACAAAGAGACAATAAGAGATGCATAAATAAACAACAGAGGTGCACAAACATGCAACAGAAGTGCACAAAGAGACAAGGCAGATGCATAAACAGGAAAGAAAAGTGCAAAACAGGGAACACGGGTGCTCAAAAAGGCAAAAGGAGTGCAAAAAGAAAAGCTGCAGGAAACGGAAACAGAGATGCTCAAAGAGGAAAGAGAACTGGAGAAAGAGAGAAAAGGGATGCAGAAACAGACAAGATGCGTACAAAAAGAGACAAGATGAGTGCCAAAAGAAGCAAGAAAGATGTGGAAAGAGAACAGAAGTGCAGAAAGAAGCAACAGATGTACACAAAGAGGCAAGAGAACTGCATAAAGAATGAAGAGATGCACAAAAGGAAAGTGATGTGCATAAAGATAAAAGACAAGTGCAGAAACATATAACAGAGGTGTCCAAACAGGCAAAAGAGTTACAGAATAGAGAAAGAAGGCTGCACAAAGAAGGAAAAGAGGTGCAGAAAGAAACAAGAGAAGTGCACAAAGAAGCAAGAGAGGTGCAAAAACAGACAAAAAGGATGCACAAAGGATCAAGACAAGTGCAAAAAGAAGCACGAGAACTCTACAAATTCAAAACATAAATCTTTGCAATGTTACTTTTTGTCGTAGGGCTGAGGATGGACTGGGAGAGATGATGCCCTACTCCCCGATAAGCGATGAGACTGAAATAATGTTACTCCATACACAGGCTTCGGAATGTCCCTTTAATTCTTCACTGAGCATCCTCGGGGAGGAGCCCCGTATGACGTACAAGATGACGTCTTCCCCGACAGCCCTATCAAAAGAAGGCAGCGTAAGCAAGGGGGAGGAGAACGCGCTTAGGACAGAGGAAGAGAACGCGAACACCGGAGGACGCAAAGAAACGGAGGCCAAGCAGATCCTGTGGATGAGGCCCTGGAACCCTGTGGAAAAGGAAGCCCAAACCAATGTTCTGGAGGACAAGGAGACGCCAGGAGGCCAACGAGACAACGCATGCCCCGCCACTCTTCAGGAGGAGAGTGGCTGGACAAGGTACAGTTCCGGCTATGGGGGGTTTTCGGGCACTGGGCGGGGAAGGGAACTTCATAAAGGGAGGACACCGTCTCTGTACCTAAAACCCAAGCTGGGCACGCACAAGGTGGTGGCAAGTGGTGATACTCCCTCACAACCCCTACCCGACTCTAAGGATTTCTTGGTCCCCCGTACTGACCCGAGTTTTTGTTTTGTTTTGTTCTTTACTTTCTGGGAAACCGATGGAGATCTGTGTTACCAGGTGTGCATATCAGAATCCTCGGTGAAGACAGTTATACCTCCTGAACCAGGACTCCACCTCCAAATAACAGAAGTGTTGCCAATTCTGTGTACCATAAATAAACGGAAGAGAAAAAAAGAATACAGATTATAGAGTCTCCTTTGAGTGTCCTCTCCTGGGTAGTTCCTCCCAGGTGAAACCTGTGACAAGTGGTGGAGAATGTGGGCATAAACAGTCTGATATAGGATGGAAAATCTCATATATCAACTAAAGGAGGGATAGAACAAGTTGGAATGGGCCATGGAGAAAAACGCGAACCAGGCAGAGATGGACCGGGCTGTATTTTCCTCCGCCATTCAGACTCAGGCTGAAAACATAGCCAAATTAGCAGAAGGACAGACGCAATTACTACTGGGGATAGGTCAAGGGAGGGGACCTGCAGTTCCTGGGGCGGTGATTCCCCTACAGAAATACATGCCGGGAGAAGACCATGTGTCCTTCTTCCTCAATTTTGAGTGGGCCGCGAGGGCCGGCGCTTGGCCAGCAGATCGTTGGCCTTTCTACCTGGCCCCCTTGCTCACAGGCGAGGCCCAGGCCGCCTACCAAATCGCTAACAGGGATGGTACGGATGCCTATGGGCATGTGAAGCAGTACGTAAAGGACCGATTGGGGTAGATGACGAGTCACACCATCTCAAGTTCAGGCAAGAACGAGGCACGCCGGGAGAAACTCCGAAGACCCTATTCTACAAGTTAAAGGACGCTGCAGACCGCTGGCTCAAACCGCTGGAGTCTACCCGAGAGGAAATTATGGATAATATCGACTTGGAGCAGTATCTTGAGGCACTGCCATATGGGACTCAAAGGTGGCTCCGACAACACGCTGGCCTAACCCTAGAGCATGCTGTGGAGATGGCTACCTCTTACACTCGAGCCCAGAACCGCAGCATGATAAAGGAGCCAGAAAGGTCACAAAAACCTCCCCAAATTGGGAAATCGGAGAAGAAACCCGTCAAACTGTCTTTTGAGGCTTTTAGGGCTCAATCAGGAAGATCTGAAGCCCTTCCAACCTCCGGTCCCCAATGCTTCGAGTGTGGAGAGTGGTGCCATATTGCCAAGTTTTGCAGAAAAAAGAAGGAAAAACAAGAAGAAGAGCCTATGGATGTCAGCTATCTGCCCCAGTCTATCCTTTACGCCCAAGAGAAGGGACCTGTTTACTACGTAAGTCTGAGAATGAACAACCAGGTAGTGACAGCCCTTCTTGACTCAGGCTACAAACACTCAGTGGTTAGAGGGGAGCTAGTCTCTGTGTCCCAGATTATCCCCAAGAGGACCGTTAGAATTCGCTGTGTGCATGGCGAAATCAAGGACTATCCTGTAGCACGGGTAACCCTTCAGACTGAAACAGGCCAAGAACCATAGTTGACGTAGGGGTCCTCCCTTCCCTTCCAGAACAGCTCATAGTAGGCATAGATAATCCCTGCTTCTATGATCTTCTAGTTGGAAACCTTAAAACGTATTCCCTAAAGAAAGAAACCCACAATAAACTTCTCACCTTCGAGCCGTGGACAATGGATAACCATTTTAGGGTAGCGCAGCTGAATGAGAGTACCCTCAGCAACGCCTGGCAGAGCCCCAGGGATTCACAAGATAACCCCCAAAAAACCTATCTCTGCTTTACGGAGCAGAACGGTCTCCTGTACAGAATCACTGAAGATGGAGAAGAACCCCAACTACTGGTCCCAGTTGGTTTCAGAGAACAGATCCTCTTCTTTGCCCATTCCCACCTCCTGGCAGGTCACTGCTGAGTAGAGAAAACAAGTCAGTCCATTTTTAACAACTTCTTTTGGCCTGTTATTCACACACAGATAAAGAAGTACTGTCAGGAATGTGCTATTTGCCATAAGAAGAATCCCTACATTCCTCCAAAAGTGCCTCTACAACCCCTACCCGTTATTGGCAAACCTTTTGATTGGATAGGAATGGACCTTATATGTCCCCTCCTCAAGTCATCCAGGGTTTACCAATATGTTCTCGTTCTAGTAGATTACTCCACTCGATACCCCGAAGCCCTTCCTGTGAGAGCCGCTACCACCACCATCATAGCTCAACGTTGAATAGAGGTGTTCTCAAGGATGGGTTTTCCACAGGAAATCCTCACTGACCAAGGGACTCCGTTCGTCTCCAGACTGATGAAAGAAGTCTGCAAACATTTGGACATTAAGCACATAAAAACCTCCGTGTAACATCCTCAGACTGACGGCCTTATGGAACAGTACAACGGCAATTTAAAACTCACCCTAAAGAAACTGCTAACAGGCGACGGAAAGAACTGGGACCAACTTCTTCCGTTGGCTCTTTTTGTCATAATGAGCCAAGTACAAAGCAGCTTAGGTGTTTCTACCTCTGAGCTCCTGTTCGGGCGGAAGCCACGCACCCTTTTAGAGATCACCAAGGAGAGCTGGGAAAAAGGAGGGTGCAACAGAAGCCCAAGCTCTATTGGACTATGCCAATCAAGTAAAAGTCCATCTCCACAAGCTTAGAACCTTTGCCCATGACTCTTTAGAAAGAACCCAGGACAAACAAAGATACGTTTACAAAGAAACGCTGGAGAGAGTTACAAATAGGTGACTGGGCTCTGATCTTGCTACCTTCCTCTACCCATAAGCTGAAAAAGGAGTGGCAAGGTCCGTATGAGATTGTGAGGAAAATAGGCAAAACCACGTATGTCTTATGTCTTTCCCCATCTAAAAACCAAATGTACCACATTAATCTTTAAAAAAAAAAGGGTTAGGTCCTTCTCCTACTAAAAGCCGTACCATTTCATTAGTGAACACCCCCTCTCATACAGTCGATGCCACTGTTGTTAATTCTGATCTGACGGCAGAGGAGAACCAAGACATACAAACCTTCCTTCATTCCTTCACAGATATCTTCTCAGACCAGCCAGGAAAAACACATCTGGCCATGCATTCCATACCCACCAAAGACGGAGTCACCATTAAACAAAGGCCCTACCGGGTTCCTGAAGCCCATAGGGCTGCCCTACAATGAGAGGTTGCGCAGATGCTAGAAGCTGGCATCATAGTACCATCAAAGAGCAACTGGTGCTCATCCATTGTGCTGGTACCAAAACCAGACGGTAGCACCCGCTTTGTATCGATTTCAGGGCCGTGAACCGGATTTCCAAGCAAGACGGCTATCCCCTTCACAGGGTAGATGAGCTAATTGAACGCTTAGGTGAAGCTCGTTATATCTCCACGATCGACCTCACCAAGGGCTATTGGCAGGTCCCATTAAACCCAGACGATCAGGAGAAAACGGCCTTTTCCACCCCAGACAGTTTATACCATTTTACCGTCTTGCCATTTGGGTTACATGGTGCCCCCGCCAGCTTCCAGAGACTAATGGACACCCTTCTCGCACGACACCTGAAATATTCATCAGCATACCTAGACGACATCATAGTATACAGCAGATCATGGGCCGACAACCTGCACCATCTTGACGCTATTATGTCTGAGCTTCCAAATGCCAACTTACATATCAACGCTAAAAAGTCTAAATTTGCTCTTCAGAAAGTGAAGTACCTGGGCTATTTGCTAGGGAAGGGCGTAATCGAACCACAGACAGAAAAGGTCAAAGCGATAAAGGACACCCCTTTCCCAAAAACCAAAAGAGAATTGAGGGCCTTTTTGGGACTAGTCGGGTTTTATAGGCGCTTCATACCCCAGTTCTCTGACATCGCTGCCCCTCTTACAGACTTGCTAAAGAAAACAGCTTCCCCGTCACTCCTTAGATCCCTGTCCATCCCAGAAAACCTAGACTTCCAGAATCTAAAAACCGCTCTGACCACCTCTCCGGTGTTGCTTGCCCCCAATTTCCAAGAACCATTCATCCTTCAAACTGACGCTTCAGGGGTGGGTATAGGAGCAGTCCTTTCCCATTTAGACTTAGACAGACTCGAAAGACCGATCTTCTATATCAGTAGGAAGCTCTTCCCAACAGAATGTGTGTACCTCACAATTGAGAAGGAATGCTTAGCCCTGAAGTGGAGCATTGAAAAGCTGCGTTACTATCTAGAGGGGAGGACTTTCATTTTGTATACTGACCATGCCCCTCTTACCTGGCTCCAAAGGAACAAGGGCTGCAATGACAGAGTCCTTAGATGGTTCCTTGCCCTGCAACCCTTCCAATTGGAGGTCCACCACCAAAAGGGTAAGGATCAGGGCAACGCAGACTATTTGTTGCGCTTCCCTATTTCCAACGATCGGGGGAAATCCTAGGGGAGGGGTGTGTTGTGGGGCTGAGGATGGACTGGGAGAGATGATGCCCTACTCCCCGATAAGGGATGAGACTGAAATATTGTTTCTCCATACACAGGCTTCGGAATGTCCCTTTAATTCTTCACTGAGCTTCCTCGGGGAGGAGCCCCGTATGACGTACCAAATGACGTCTTCCCCGACAGCCCTATCAAAGAAGGCAGCGTAAGCAAGGGGGAGGAGAACACGCTTCGGAGGGAGGAAGAGAACGCGAACACCGGAGGACGCGAAGAAAAGGAGACCAAGCAGATCCTATGGACGAGCCCCCGGAACCCTGTGGAAAAGGAAGCTCAAACCAACGTTCTGGAGGACAAGGAGGCACCAGGAGGCCAACGAGACAACGCATTGCCCCGCCACTCTCTAGGAGGAGCGTGGCTGGACAAGGTACAGTTCCGGCTACGGGGGTTTTCCGGGCACTGGGCGGGGAAGGGAACCTCATAAAGGGAGGACACCGTCTCTGTACCTAAAACCCAAGCTGGGCTGCACAAGGTGGTGGCAAGTGGTGATACTCCCTCACAACCCCTACCCGAATCTAAGGATTTCTCGATGGAGATCCGTGTTCCCAGGTGTGCATATCAGAATCCTCGGTGAATACAGTTATACATCCTGAACTAGGACTCCACCTCCAAATAACAGAAGTGTTACCAATACTGTGTGCCATAGATAAACAGAAGAGAAAAAAAGAATACAGATTATAGAGTCTCCTTTGAGTGTCCTCTCTTGGGTAGTTCCTCCCTGGTGAAACTTGTGACTAGTGGTGGAGAATGTGGGCATAAACCGTCCGATACAGGATGGAAAATCTCATATATCAACTAAAGGAGGGACAGAACAAGTTGGAATGGGCCATGGAGAAAAACGCGAACCAGGCGGAGATGGACCGTGCTGTATTTTCCTCCACCATTCAGACTCAGGCTGAAAACATGGCCAAATTAACAGAAGGACAGACGCAAATACTACTGGGCCTAGGTCAAGGGAGGGGACCTGCACTTCCTGGGGCGGTGATTCCCCTACAGAAATACGTGACGGGAGAAGACCACGTTTCCTTCTTCTTCAATTTTGAGAGGGCCGCGAGGGCCAGCGCTTGGCCAGCGGATCGTTGGCCTTTCTACCTGGCCCCCTTGCTCACAGGTGAGGTCCAGGCCGCCTACCAAATCGCTAACAGGGATGGTACGGCTGCCTATGGGCATGTGAAGCAGTACGTAATGGACTGATTGGGGCAGACGACGAGTCGCACCGCCTCAAGTTCAGGCAGGAACGAGGCACGTCGGGAGAAACTCCGAAGACCCTATTCTACAAGTTAAAGGACGCTGTAGACCGCTGGCTCAAACCGCTGGAGTCTACCCAAGAGGAAATAATGGATAAGATCGACTTGGAGCAGTATCTTGAGGCACTGCGATATGGGACTCAAAGGTGGCTCTGACAACACGCTGGCCTAACCCTAGAGCATGCTTTGGAGATGGCTACCTCTTACACTCGAGCCCAGAACCGCAGCATGATAAAGGAGCCAGAAAGGTCACAAAAACCTCCCCAAAAAGTGAAATCGGAGAAGAAACCCAGCAAACCGTCTTTTGAGGCTTTTAGGGCTCGATCAGGAAGATCTGAAGTCCTTCCTACCTCCGGTCCCCAATGCTTCGAGTGTGGAGAGTGGGGCCATATCGCCAAGTTTTGTAGAAAAAAGAAGGAAAAATAAGAAGAAGAGCCTATGGATGTCAGCTATCTGCCCCGGTCTATCCTTTACGCCCAAGAGAAGGGACCTGTTTACTACATAAGTCTGAGAATGAACAACCAGGTAGTGACAGCCCTTCTTGACTCAGGCTACAAACACTCAGTGGTTAGAGGGGAGCTAGTCTCTGTGTCCCAGATTATCCCCAAGAGGACCGTGAGAATTTGCTGTGTGCATGGCGATATCAAGGACTATTCTGTAGCACGGGTAACCCTTCAGACTGAAACAGGCCAAGAAACCATAGTTGACGTAGGGGTCCTCCCTTCCCTTCCAGAACAGCTCATAGTAGGCATAGATAACCCCTGCTTCTATGATCTTCTAGTTGGAAACCTTAAAATGTATTCCCTAAAGAAAGAAACCCACAATAACCTTCTCACCTTCGAGCCGTGGGCAATGGATAACCATTTTAGGGTAGCCCAGCTAAATGATAGTACCCTCAGCAACGCCAGGCAGAGCCCCAGGGATTCACAAGATAACCCCAGAAAAACCTATCCCTGCTTTGCGGAGCAGAACGGTCTCCTGTACAGAATCATTGAAGAGGGAGAAGAACCCCAACTACTGATCCCAGTTGGTTTTAGAAAACAGATTCTCTTCTTTGCCCATTCCCACCTCCTGGCAGGTCACTGCTGAGTAGAGAAAACAAGTCAGTCCATTTTGAACAACTTCTTTTGGCCTGGTATTCACGCACAGATAAAGAAGTACTGTCAGGAATGTGCTATTTGCCATAAGAAGAATCCCTACATTCCTCCAAAGGTGCCTCTACAACCCCTACCCGTTATTGGCAAACCTTTTGATTGGATACGAATGGACCTTATAGGTCCCCTCCCCAAGTCATCCAGGGGTTACCAATATGTTCTTGTTCTAGTAGATTACTCCACTCGATACCCTGAAGCCCTTTCTGTGAGTGCCGCGACCACCACCATCAAAGCTCAACGTTTGACTGAGGTGTTCACAAGGTTGGGTTTTCCATGGGAAATCCTCACCGACCAAGGGACTCCGTTCGTCTCCAGACTGATGAAAGAAGTCTGCAAACAGTTGGACATTAAGCACATAAAACATCCGTGTACCATCCTCAGACCGACGGCCTCGTGGAATGGTACAACAGCAATTTAAAACTCACCCTAAAGAAACTGCTAACAGGCGACGGAAAGAACTGGGACCAACTTCTTCCATTGGCTCTTTTTGTAATAAGGAGTAAAGTACAAAGCAGTTTGGGTGTTTCTCCCTTTGAGCTCCTGTTCGGGTGGAAGCCATGCACCCTTTAAGAGATCACCAATGAGAGCTGGGAAAAAGGAGGGTGCAACAGAATCCCAAGATTTATTGGACTATGCCAATCAAGTAAAAGTCCTTCTCCACAAGCTTAGAACCTTGGCCCATGACTCTTTAGAAAGAACCCAGGACAACCAAAGATACTTTTACGATAAGGGCAAACGCTAGAGAGAGTTACAAATAGGTGATTGGGCTCTGCTCTTGCTACCTTCCTCTACCCATAAGCTGAAAAAGGAGTGGCAAGGTCCGTATGAGATTGTGAGGAAAATAGGCAAAACCACCTATGTCTTATATCTTTCCCCATCTAAAAACCAAATGTACCACATTAATCTTTTTAAAAAATGGTTAGGTCCCCCTCCTACTAAAACCCATACCGTTTCATTAGTGAACACCCCCTCTCATACGGTCGATGCCACTGTTGTTAATTGTGATCTGACGGCAGAGGAGAAACAAGACGTACAAACCTTACTTCATTCCTTCACAGATATCTTCTCAGACCAGCCAGGAAAAACACATCTGGCCATGCATTCAATACCCACCAAAGACGGAGTTACCATTAAACAAAGGCCCTACCGGGTTCCTGAAGCCCGTAGGGCTGCCCTACAATGAGAGGTCGGGCAGATGCTAGAAGCTGGCATCATAGTACCGTCAAAGAGCAACTGGTGCTCACCCATTGTGCTGGTACCAAAACCAGATGGTAGCACCCGCTTTTGCATCGATTTCAGGGCCGTGAACAGGATTTCCAAGCAAGACGGCTATCCCTTTCCCAGGGTAGATGAGCTAATTGAACGCTTAGGTGAAGCTCGTTACATCTCCATGATCAACCTCACCAAGGGCTATTGGCAAATCCCATTAAACCCAGACGATCAGGAGAAAACGCCCTTCTCCACCCCAGACGGTTTATACCATTTTACCGTCTTGCCATTTGGGTTACATGGTGCCCCCGCCAGCTTCCAGAGACTAATGGACACCCTTCTCGCACTACACCTGAAATATTTGTCAGCATACCTAGACGACATCAAAGTATACAGCAGATCATGGGCCGAACACCTGCGCCATCTTAACGCTATTATGTCTGAGCTTTGAAATGCCAACTTAAATATCAATGCTAAAAAGTCTAAATTTGCTTTTCAGAAAGTGAAATACGTGGGCTATTTGCTAGGGAAGGGCGTAATTGAACCACAGACAGAAAAGGTCAAAGCGATAAAGGACACCCCTTTCCCAAAAACCAAAAGAGAATTGAGGCCCTTTTTGGGACTAGTCGGGAATTATAGGTGCTTCATACCCCAGTTCTCTGACATCGCTGCCCCTCTTACAGACTTGCTAAAGAAAACAGCTTCCCCTTCACTCCTTGGATCCCTGTCCAGCCCAGAAATCCTAGCCTTCCAGAATCTAAAATCCGTTCTGACCACCTCTCCGGTGTTGCTTACCCCCAATTTCCAAGAACCGTTCATCCTTCAAACTGATGCTTCAGGGGTGGGTATAGGAGCAGTCCTTTCCCAATTAGACTTTGACAGACTCGAAAGACCGATCTTCTATATCAGTAGGAAGCTCTTCCCAAGAGAATGTGTGTACCCCACAATTGAGAAGGAATGCTTAGCCCTGAAGTGGAGCATTGAAATCTGTGTTACTATCTAGACGGGAGGACTTTCATTTTGTATACTGACCATGCCCCTCTTACCTGGCTCCAAAGGAACAAGGGCTGCCATGACAGAGTCCTTAGATGGTTCCTGGCACTGCAACCCTTCCAATTCGAGGTCCACCACCAAAAGGGTAAGGATCAGGGCAACGCAGACTATTTGTTGCTCTTCCCTATTTCCACCGATTGGAGAAATCCTAGGGGAGGGGTGTGTTGTTGGGCTGAGGATGGACTGGGAGAGATGATGCCCTACTCCCCGATAAGCGATGAGACTGAAATACTGTTACTCCATACACAGGCTTCGGAACGTCCCTTTAATTCTTCGCTGAGCGTCCTCGGGGAGGAGCCCCGTATGACGTACCAGATGACGTCTTCCTTCACACCCCTATCAAAAGAAGGCAGCGTAAGCAAGGGGGAGGAGAATGCGCTTCGGAGGGAGGAAGAGAACGCGAACACCGGAGGACGCGAAGAAACAGAGACCAAGCAGATCCTGTGGATGAGGCCCCAGAACCCTGTGAAAAAGAAAGACCAAACCAACGTTCCGGAGGACTAGAAGATGCCAGGAGGCCAATGAGACAACGCATCGTCCCGCCACTCTCTAGGAGGAGCGTGGCTGGACAAGGTACAGTTCCGGCTTTGGGGGTTTTCCGGGCACTGGGCGGGGAAGGGAACTTCATAAAGGGAGGACACCGTCTCTGTACCTAAAACCCAAGCTGGGCTACACAAGGTGGTGGCAAGTGGTGATACTCCCTCACAACCCCTACCCGAATCTAAGGATTTCTCGGTCCCCCGTACTTACCCGAATTTTTGCTTTGTTTTGTTCTTTACTTTCCGGGAAACTGACTGAGATCTGTGTTCCCAGGTGTGCATATCAGAATCCTCGGTGAAGACAGGAATACCTCCTGAACCAGGACTCCACCTCCAAATAGCAGAAGTGTTACCAATTCTGTGTGCCATAAATAAACGGAAGAGAAAAAAAGAATACAGATCATAGAGTCTCCTTTGAGTGTCCTCTCCTGGGTAGTTCCTCCCTGGTGACACCTGTGACACTCTTGTAACCATATTGTTGAAAGCATTCATGCATGTGTCTCTACCTTTTAGCAGACGCATCATACAAATAGTAGTATACCTGTACTACACACGTGTAGGATCTTCAGATGCATAACATCATGTTTCTGGGTATAGCCCTTCATCAGTCAGTAGAGAGCAAAATGTAGTTTACAGCAGAAGAAAGTCATCAAGGGTTGCTGAAATGCCCCCCTTGTGTTTAAAAGGCTCCCTTGAGCGAACAAGCTTACAAACTCTCCTGGGGTGCATCTGTATGCCTATCGAGAGGTATTGTGACCTGTGAAGACCTGGGCACCATTTCAGCAACCCCTGATAACTTTTCTCTGCTCCCTACTACTTTTGCTCTCTACTGATGAAGGGCTAAACTCAGAAACACAGGCCTAGAGATAACAGCACTACCTGCACCAACTTTGGTGAAAGACTACAGCAACTTTGAAAGTAAGCATACTGCATTTACCAGGATGTGATGGGGTGAACTGTGCTGCGATGAGAGGCACTGTGCTCCCTCCCCCCTTGTGTTTAAAAGGCTCCCTTGAGCCAACGACCTCACTAGCTCTCGTGGGAAGCACCTGTTTACCTGTCGAGAGGTAATATGACCTGTGAAGACTTGGGCTCCATTTCAGCAACCCCTGATAACTTTACTCTGCTCCCTACTACTTTTGCTCTCTACTGATGAAGGGCTAAACTCAAAAACACGTGCCTAGAGATAACAGCACTACCTGCACCAACTTTGGTGAAAGACTGCAGCAACTTTGAAAGTAAGTGTACTGCATTTACCAGAGTGCAATAGGGTGAACAGTGCTGTGATGAGAGGCACTGTGCTCCCTCCCCCTTGTGTTTAGAAGGCTCCCTTGAGCCAACAACCTCACAAGCTCTCCTGGGATGCACCTGTGTGCCTGTAGAGAGGTACTGTGACCTGTGAAAACTTTGGCACCATTTCAGCAACCCATGATGACTTTCTCTGCTCCCTACTACTTTTGTTCTCTACTGACTGAAGAAGGGCTGAACCCAGAAACATGTGTCTAGACATAACAGCACTACCTGCACCAACTTTGGTGAAAGACTACAGCAACTTTAAAAGTAAGTGTACTGCATTACCAGAATACAATGAGGTGAACTGTGCTAAGATGAGAGGCACTGTGCTCCCTCCCCCCTTGTGTTTAAAAGGCTCCCTTGAGTGAACGAGCTGACAAGCTCTCCTGGGATGCACCTGTGTGCCTGTCGAGAGGTAATGTGACCTATGAAGACTTGGGCAACATTTCAGCAACCCCTGATGACTTTTCTCTTCTCCCTACTACTTTTGCGCTCTACTGATGAAGGTCTAAACTCAGAAACACGTACCTAGAGATAAAAGCACTACCTGCACCATCTTTGGTGAAAGACTGCAGCAACTTTGAAAGTAAGCGTACTGCATTTACCAGGATGCATTAGGGTGAACTGTGCTGCGATGAGAGGCACTGTGCTCCCTCCCCCTTGTGTTTAGAAGTCTCCCTTGAGCCAACAACTTCACAAGCTCTCCTGGGATGCACCTGTGTGCCTGTGGAGAGGTACTGTGACCTGTGAAAACTTTGGCACCATTTCAGCAACCCATGATGACTTTCTCTGCTCCCTACTACTTTTGCTTTCTACTGATGAAGGGCTAAACTCAGAAACACGTGCTTAGAGATAACAGCAGTACCTGCACCAACTTTGGTGAAAGACTACAGCAACTTTGAAAGTAAGCTTACTGCATTTACCAGAAAACAATGAGGTGAACTGTGCTAAGATAAGAGGCACTGTGCTCCCTCCCCCCTTGTGTTTAAAAGGCTCCCTTGAGTGAACGAGCTGATGAGCTCTCCTGGGATGCACCTGTGTGCCTGTCGAGAGGTATTGTGTCCTGTGAAGATTTGGGCACCATTACAGCAACCCCTGATAACTTTTCTCTGCTCCCTACTACTTTTGCTCTCCACTGACTAAAGAAGGGCTAAACCCAGAAACATATGTCTAAACATAACAGCACTACTTGCTCCAACTTTGGTAAAAGACTACAGCAACTTTGAAAGTATGCGTACTGCATTTACCAGAATACAATGAGGTGAACTGTGCTAAGACGAGAGGCACTTTGCTCCCTCCCCCCTTGTGTTTAAAAGGCTCCCTTGAGCCAACGACCTCAGGAGCTCTCCTGGGAAGCACCAGTGTGCCTTTGGAGAAGTACTGTGACCTGTGAAAACTTTGGCACCATTTCAGCAACCCCTGATGACTTTTCTCAGCTCCCTACTACTTTTGCTCTCTACTGACTGAAGAAGGGCTTAACCCAGAAACATGTGTCTAGACATAACAGCACTACCGGCACCAACCTTGGTGAAAGACTACAGCAACTTTGAAGTTAAGCATACTGCATTTACCAGAATACAATGAGGTGAACTGTGCTAAGATGAGAGCCACTATGCTCCCTCCCCCCTTGTATTTTTAAGACAGAGTTCAAGTGTACCTTTCCACAGACTCACAGACTCATACGAAATACCCTAATCACTAATCCCTCTGCCAACATGTATTAAACCTCACTTTTATCTTGCAGCTTCACTATTCAGCGACTGCTCAGTGTTGGGCCTAACCAAATATAAAGCAGGAATCCTTAGCATGCCTCTGGTGTAACTCTCACGATATTCCTGAAAGCATGCAGGCATATGTCTGTGCCTTCTGTTAGTGCCATCATATATAAAAGAAACATACAAATAGATGTCTACCTGTGTTTTATAGGTCTATCATTGTTGCAGGCATTCTGCAAAAATACAGAACTATGCGCAGGAGTATGGGACTACCCACGAACCCCCGACCGACTAGCTATAGTGTCTCACTTGCTCTCCTACCCAATTCCCTGAGACACAAATCATTAGATACCCCAGAACACAACACTCCCAGATCTCTCAGGAATCGTGGTAACACAACACACCCTTTCACTCACACTGTTGTACTTGTCCACAATAACATCTGACATAGACACGAAACAGTTTAAAATATTTATCTTAACTAACATGCCCTAACATGCGGTATACGTGTCACAAGAAGCACGAAAATGCATAATAGAAATATAGTCAACATAGCAGCAAGTCCATACCTCATGAAGGGAGATGGCATCACAAAAAGGCAATGGAGAAAAAGACTATGGTGCCTAACCTACCTCCCCTTGCTAAGGAGAAGTATTATTATATAATACAAGATCTCTGGGCTTTGTCAGCAGACCTCTTATCTTAGCCTATAGATCGTATATCTATGTGATAGGTCTTCTCCCTGGGAAGGTCCCTCTCCAAGTGTGTCTCAACTCTTCATGTACCCTACTAAAAATCCAACTCCACTGTCCAGACAACAGCTGCATCAGTATGTTTTCTCTAAGGGCTAAGAGCTGGCCAGAATAAAATGACAAGGGGCATTTTTTTATTGACCTTGCACATAATGTTCACTCAAAATCCCAGGAACTTGCAGAGAGCAAACACAGCGATGAGTTGTCATGTGAAAGCAGTCATTGAAATATTGCAAAAATAAAGATGTGTAGTAACATGCACAAAAGGATCAGGCAAGCTGCAAAGTGTCCATGCTAACTAAGTGAAAAACGAAAATGTTCCTATGGGCCACGTGACACCCTACCCTTGGCCAGGGAGTTAGCCATATGTGGAATCTGAAACCAGAGATAAGCAGAGGCAAGGTGTCTTAGTCAGAGTCCAATTGAGATTGGCAAAAAGGCCCAACATTTTTTCTATTTTCAAGAGTATATTGTTTGGAAAGACAACATTTTGCCAATTGGGCGCTCAAAAACCCATCCATTTACATGTCGTCGTCAGTGACCAAAACGTTGCGGGAAAAGGGGAATGCCATGAAGTCCAGAATGTTGTCTGTCCTTTCCATTGCAAAAACGTTTGCCATCCGGTTCATGAGATCCAACGAACACACATGCTCCTCATATCCAGAGGCTCTTAGGAGCATTTCAGGGCAACCTGCGTCAACTTTGATGAAGCTCTGAGTAATCAGGCACTGCGCACGGGCGCAGGAACTCAATTCTGCCGTTGGTCCAAGCAAAGGGCCATACAACAGGTGTCTACCCATGGCACATTCCTGGTCATGGGCCTTTAAGGGACCCATTAGCAGATCGTAATCCATGGTGGCTTGTGTGTTATTGGACAGGCAGACATCCAGGTCCCAGTGAAAGGGGCACCGGAGGCAGTGGAACACAGGTTTTTTTTTTTTTAAATCTTTTTTATTGTTCAGCTTATAACAAGTGTTAACAAGCCCCAAGATGGGACCCAGCAAGTAGTTGAGACATAGAGGCAATATAAGCATTTTACATTAATAGAACCAAAACCCCAATCCTCTAACAATTCACCCCACCCCCCCTATCCCTGGCACTGAATACTTTCATTGAACCCGATGTTATAAGCCATTGGAGAAATTAAACAGGTCTCAATAGCGATCACAGTCCCATCTTCTGTAACAATTAATAAAGCATTACAACTCTCTACTGCATATTAGGATTGCCCATCAGATACCCTGTTAATGGGGCCCAAAAATCCTTAGGCCGCGAGGCTGCGGGCAGTTCTTCTGCATAAATTCCCAACTGGTGCCTGCAATACAGCAGGTCCCGGACCCATCCTTTCACCGTCGGGCGAGTTCTAGCCCCCCAGCATTTCGCAACTGCCCGTTTGGCAAACAAAGTGGAAATAGCTACCAGTCTTCGATTGCATGGATTGAGCTTTTTAACCCATCCAAGGAGACAGACATCAGGTGCACACACCACAGTTTCCAGCACCACCTCCGTAAGCACACTTGTGACTTTAACCCAGAAGGTTTGTATGCCAGCACAACCCCATGCAAGATGCAGAAAGTCCGCATCGTCCTGTCCACACCGCACACATCAAGCGTTCTCCCGCAGACCAAATCCATGCAATTGTATAAGCGTGTAATATAGTTGGTGCAGGTATTTGAAATGTATGATGCGTAGGTTGCAGTTCGCCGTCAGGCGGCCCATTAGTGTACAGCAAAATTTCCAAGCCTCCATGGACATAGTAGCCCCTAGTGCTGTGTTCCATTTATTGTAGGAGGGGTTATCAAGTGGAACCCGCTCCCTCAGGAAAGCATTATGTAGTCTTGTTATCAGTCCCCTGCGTGAGTCGCTTGCCAACACCGCCTGCAGTGCCAGAAGCGTTCTCGGCTCAGCTGGGTAGTCGGGGTATATTGCACGTATAGCTTGCCGTACACGCACATATGTGAATCCCAGCATCATGTCCTGCCCCCGCCCTTCCTGTATATCTAGTAGTGATCGGAACTGACCCTGCTGATAGAGGTCTCCCAGCTGTGCAATGCCTACGTTTTTCAGTGTGTGCAGTGCAGCCTGCTCTTGCGCAGCTGAAATACCCGGATGTGCAGCTAGTGGTAGCGTTGGGGCGCAGATGTAGTCTATTTGCGCCCTTCTTGCCAGGGCCCTCAATGCCCACGCAGTACAGTGTACCGGATTGATTTCAGACTGCGGTCCACCATGCCCTCCCAGCAATGCGGCTGCCTCCAATGGCACAGGCAGCACCGAGTCTGCTTCAACGGCAATGTGCGGCTGGAACCTTTGCGGGTAATACCAGAAATGCGCAAACTGCGCCTGTGTGCATAGATAGTAGAGCCTCATATCAGGGGCTTCAAAACCTGCACGCTCAAACGGCTGCACCAGCACCTCCCAGCTACAGCGGGGTTTCCTACCTCCCCATATAAAGGCGAGTAAAGCTGATTGTAGTGTATTAAACAGTGCAATATTCAGACGGATCGGAATGTAAATGAATAAATAGAGTAGCTTAGGGAGAATCGTCATTTTAACTACTGCTATTCGATCTGCTAGAGAAAGCGGCAGCTTAGCCCATCTCGTCACCTGGTCTGTAATTTTAGTGATAACACGGCCATAATTCATGGAGATCACCACCTCAGGGTCTCTGTGCAGCCATACACCTAGGTACCGAACCGGGTCGGTGGACCATACAAGCGGAAAATCCAATTCTACCTCACGTGTACCGCCCGTCAGCGGAAACACCGTTGATTTCGCCCAGTTGATACCCAGGCCTGAATACCTTTCAAACTTCACGTATTCACGGAGCAGTTCCGGTAAATAAGTTTCCGGCTCACGGACGTACAGGAGCATATCATCCACGTACAGCGAAACCAACAGTGGACGCTGACGAAACTGCGACGCCGCCTTAGCATGCCGTTGGCGCAATTTACATGCCAAGGGCTCTAGTGTGAGCGCAAAAAGTATGGGCGACAGGGGGCAGCTCTGTCGCGTGCCTCTGTGTATTGAAAAGGCTTCAGACACCCAGCCGTTCACCCATATATGCACCATTGGTGCATGGTATAGCAGATGGACCCATTTGAGAAAGAAAGGTGGCAGGCCCATGCGCAGCAGTACCGTGAACATGTACTCCCATTGCAGAGAGTCAAACGCCTTTGCGGCATCGAGTAGTACCGCTACCGCGTGAAATTCCGGCTCAAAATAGTGTAGTGTAGCAAACACAGTGCGTAGGTTGTGCATGGTCGATCTAGCAGGCACAAACCCCGACTGGTCCGGGAGCACAAGGTTTGGGACCAGGGGCTGTAGTCTACTGGCGATCATCTTCGCCAGTATTTTGGCATCAATATTAATCATAGAAAGAGGCCTGTATGAATCACAGGTATTGGCTTCTTTACCAGGTTTCAAGAGAATTACAATGAGTGCCTCTCTAAGTGTGGGTGGGAGGGTGCCAGTCTCGTACGCCTCCGCAAAAACATCTAAGAGCCTAGGGATTAGGTCCTCGAGATAGGCTTTGTAGAACTCGCTCTGAAGCCCATCCAGGCCCGCAGCCTTACCTGTCGGGTGAGACATTATGGCGAGTTTGACGTCCTCGGCGTCAAATGGCTGCGTGAGGTATTCTCGCTGGCCCCCCGACAGCCAGCCCAGCGCAATATCCTCCAGATAAGAATTAACCTCTGCTGCCTGGGCATGCGTCCGCCTTCCATACAGGTCAGAGCAGAAGGCAAGCACTATTTTACTAATCATTGGTGTGGTGTAATGCACCTCGCCGTCCTCGTCTAGCAATTCAGTGATGTGTTCTTGGCTCCTAGGTGCCGCCAATTTCTGCGCAAGGGAGCGGCTGGGCCTTCCTCCCTCCCCATAATAACGTGCCGTGCAACGGCGCAATCTGTGTGCCATCTCCTGGTCTATAGTCTCATTGTGCTCTGATACTAGATCACGTATCGCAGCTAACTGCTCTGGAGCAGGACTCCGCTCATAATCATGCTCCAGAGTGGATATATCAGCAGCAAGTTTACTGATTCGACGACGTTTATCTTTTAAAACCCCTGCTTGTGCACCTATGCACACACCCCTTATCATGACCTTAAATGCCTCCCACAGCACACCCGCACTGTTGACCGTGCCCTCATTTTCCTTAAACAAATTGCAAATCACCTCCCCTACAGTGCACTTGAAAACCTGGTCAGTCAATGACACCTGTTGCAGTCGCCAGGTCATCGGTGGCCTGTCACACTCAGGGACACTCATTTCCAGCATTACCGGAGAGTGATCTGACAGCGTCTTTGCCAGATGTCTGACATTGGTCATCCATGTGCAGGCAACCTCCGAGACAAGCCAATAGTCCAGACGGGACCTCGTGCCATGCACAGTAGAGATAAAGGTACTTTCTCTTGCCTCAGGGTGTCGCATCCGCCAAACGTCGTGCATGTTCCCGGCTTCTAACAAGCCCACCAGAGCGTCTGTCGCTAGCCTGTGTCGTGGGGCCCCACTCCCAAATCTGTCAATAGTTACATCTAGGCAGGTATTAAAGTCGCTCCCCCAAAGGATCTCGACAGGAGGAAACTTGGAAATGTGCCGCCATACATCAGTAAAGAAGGAATGGTCATCCACATTTGGGCCATACACATTAACCAGTAGCACACCCACACCTCCAAGCTTGCCATGCACAAGAGCCAGCCTGCCTTGGTCGTCCGTCTCCGAGCTGAGGACAGTGAAAGGGACTCCCTTCTTAACTAAGATTAGCACTCCACGGGAGTAGGATGAATACGATGATGCAATTCTAGTCCCTGCCCAGCGTATGCCCACATTCCTCTCAGACTGTGGTGTAAGATGTGTCTCTTGTAGGAATGCCACTTGGACATCGAGCCTGTCTAGATTTGCCATTACCGAGTGGATTTTCTTGGGGCTGTTTAAGCCGCGCACGTTCCATGTAAGAAATGTTATATTACCACCAGTGCTATACAGTAGAAACGATGTACATATTCGTGTGATGCCTAGCTACAGTGGTGTGTCGCCCGGGTTCGTAATCAGTGCAAGAGCGTAGTGCCAACCTGTTCCCCCCCTCAACCCCCCTCCATCCCCCCACCCACTTCAGCGGTCCCAACTTGTCAAAGCCATCCCTACTCTGTTTAAACATCCCCCAACAATCAAATCTAACAGTTTGTAACATTTGGGGTACTCCCATGTGGGGGCCTCCAGAGAGCTACTTGCCTCCAACTGAGTAGGAGGTGGCTGATCAGGTCTTGGTACCTGTGCTAGAAAACAAAGGTCATGGCAAAATATAGACTGCATCAAAGCCAACCATTCGAAAGTAACCTGCGTTGCTGCATCATTTCTGTTGCGGTGAACACTAACACCCCAAGACTGTGACATCTGATCATATCACACATACAAAGCGTCAATCATAGCTGGAGTTCGCCATCGCACTGTCTATTATTGTTCTTCCTCGTCAGGATCAGTCGAGGCCTCTCGTTGCCTTTGCTTCAATGTTTTTGCATGTTCCATTGCCGTCTTAGGGGTGGTGAAGATTTTAAAGTCCCCCCCTGGCCCACGCGGAGGCAGGCAGGGTACAGCATGGCATAGGGAATGCCCTCGGATTGAAGGAGTTTCTTTACAGGGCCAAACTCTCTCCTTGCCGCCTGGACTGTGACAGTAAAATCTGGAAAGAAGGATAGTGAGTTCACTTGGTGGGTGATGTCGCCCTTTTCTCTGGCCAGCCTTAAAATAGTATTGCGGTCCCTGTAATTTAATAATTGGGCAATCATAGGGCGAGGTGGGGTGGCCGGTGCCGGTCTCGCCGCCAGCGAGCGATGAGCCCGTTCTATTATGAACATGGTGGAGAAGTTCTCATGACCAAAGATATCTTTGAGTAGGTCCTCAATGAAGGTTTCCATCTTCCCAGTGTTTGTGGACTCTGGCAAGCCCGTGATTCGAATGTTGTTACGGCGAGACCGGGCCTCTAAATCCTCGTTCTTTGCTTGGATAAGCGCCAACACCTTCTCCATGTTTAGGGCTTTATCAGCCACCTCACTTAGACCCTCTTCAGCAGTAGCGACCCATTGCTTGACCTCCCCCCATTCTTGTGTTTTGTTTTCAAGTTGGTTAGACATATGGTCAAGTCTATGGTTTATGGCGGACATATTGCCCTCTATGGATTGGAGGCTTTTCTGCATGGCTAGCAGTGTCAGTTCTATCGTGGACGGTCCTTCTCCCTGGGCATCAGCCTCGGAGTCGGAGGCCGCTTTTTGCGTCCTGCCAGTTTTTCACGCCTCAAACGTAAGGCGCAGCTGGGTTTTATCTGCCTTCCCCATGTTAGTTGCTGGGCAATGTATGTGGAGAGGACTGGCGTACAGTGGGGTTGAGTGTGGCAGGGACGCCGGGGACCCCACCACTGCCGAGCAATGTTATTAATCTGTCATCAATGTTCGAGTGTGGCCCAAATCTACAGTCCAGCTGTGTTCACAAAAAAATAGCAGCTTCCCACGCGCAGCTTCTGCAGCGCCAGAGTCTCTTCCGATGTGCGCCCAAGGGGTAGCCCGGCCTGTTTGACACTGGGCGTCCGTTAGCAAAGAGTGTTCAAGGGTCGCCGCTTCTAGGGCAGTGCGCAGTTTGAAAGGGATCAGCAACCTGAGGTCTGCCCCCACTTGGGCCTAGTGTGCAGATGATGCCCCATGGTGCGTGCCTCGCTGCGCAACCCGTGAAGGCACACAATGCTGGTGTAAAGGTACGCTGGACCTAAAGGCGTATGGCGTCGGGTGTGTGCCGAGGTTCCCACCGCTTGGCCCAAGAAATCGGCTATGGCCCGGTGAGTAAGCCGGCAGTATCCTGATGTACCCCGCTGCCGCGTTCGGGAAATACACTGATTCACAATACCGCTGGGGCTTCCTGGGGCAGGCAGGGATAATGTAAGGGCCCTCTTATCGGCCTATCCTCTAGGCACAGGCTCCCCCAGAATGTCTCGACCAAACGGGCCCCTTCCTGTGATATTGCCCACGAGTGGCGGAAGCGCGCAGGGGGAACCGCTCCTCAACAATCACAGTCCCGCAGATGTCTTTCAGGCTATGGAGGCGGGGGAAGTAGCATCAGTTTTGACAGCGCGCCAGGTCTCCGCATTGCAGGCAGAGGTTGCAGGTAGGCCGCGGCAGCGTGCGCGCACTGTATCCAGCCGTGGCTCACAGGGCACAGCCCGGCTCCTAGGCCCACACCCACTGCCGCAGCTATAGACCCGGGCCGGATCGCACACCCACTTACCACAACCGGCACCAGACGCCACTTGTGAAGCGGTGGTCCCCGTCCGTCGGCTCCGCTGATCTTGAGCGTCTGCACTCCGCCTCCTCTCCTCAGGATCCCCGCAGCCCCTTGTTTCAGGCCAGGCGCCCACCAGTCGTGTCGCTCAGCTCCGCCGCTCAGTGCACCATGTTGCTGCCAGGTCCGGCAGCATCAGGCGGCGCTCTCACCAGCAAGGGCTCCGCAGATACAGTCCGTCCCTGTGGCGCACCGGGGCGTGGTTATGGCCCAGCTTACTGCAGCACTTCAGCAGCTGCAATTTTGCGCTCTCGTCGTCGGGAACAGTACTGGCCGTTTTCAGCCGAAAACTGAGGCTCTTTCCATCCGCAAGGGCACCGTTGCATGCAGGAATGTTGCGTGGTGCAGATCTGTGGGTTATGATGCTAGGATGCCGTGATTTCTAGCAGATATTAGGCGGATTGAGGATCAGCCGGGCAGAGCTGCATTAAGGTGCAGCCATCTTGCCATGCGCCCTCTAGCGCCCCCCAGTGGAACCCAGGTTGCACGCAGGTGAAGTAGGCATAGCAGAAGGTCAGCCAATAGTCGATCGCAAAGGACGTCACCGGCAGAGAACCAAAAACCTGCCACATCCGATCACGGTACAGCTGCAACTGGACCGGGCCTGGCAGTTCCACAAATCGGGCAGCCATTGCGAAGCAACAGTATAAGAACCAGCAAGCCACAAATCAACAGGAGCAACAGGGGAAACACTCTGAAGGCATTGGAAAAAACAGAATGAATAAAGGCTGGTATTACTCCAGAAATAATCTCAAAGGAAGAAACAAGGCCAGATCCCACTAGTTTAAAAAAGTGAGCGAGGCCTTCTGTATTAGACGCATTAAATATTTGATGTATTAATTCTCGAAAATAGAGTGGGAGATTTGTGCTTGACAGAGAGTTTATCTCACTTGGGGTTCTCCACACCTGCAATTCGAAGGTCTCTTGAGCCAATTTGAGAGCGACTTCTTGTTGAAACAATAGCGCTTTGAGTCTGCCTAGTTTGTTGAAAATTGTTTTCAAAGTTGGAATTGAAGGCCAAATGGATATATCTACAATGCCATGTGGGGGAGGAAACAGGACGTTGCTGCAACATATAACTCATTGACAAACAGTGACTATATACGGGACACCAGCCCGTAAGCCACAGCAGTCGTTGTTATTCAAAATAAGATAACTACCATTACAAAGCAAACTAAGCGCGGGAATATTAGCTGGGACCGGAATACCTTTTAAAAAACAAGCCAGATTAGCAGCCGAAACGTTACAAGCCCCCTGCAACTTAACTTGTTTGCGTACTAGAGAATGTTCTACTGTACAATCGCAGTCCTCCCCCGTAAGAAAAACTTCCCTTTCCGCCCGATGACATCTATAGCTGAACGTTAGCGACCATAATTCATGAATATAATTATTGCCAAGGGGTTCATATCTACCGATTGCGTAGTGTTTCATGCAGTGCGTGAACAGAAAAAGTGAGATGGGCATTGAAATAATACCATGTATTAACCACACAGCTGAATCAGTGTCTTCTACGGAAAAAGGTAACTGTTCTAATTGCTCAATATTTAACAATGTGTACATGCTGACATACCTCAGTCACAACTCCATGCAATTCTTTCAATGTCACAGACTGTCCTTCCCATTTCAAGCAGATACCTAAATTTATATGGCGCATTTGAAGTGTACCTTTCCACACACTCATACAAATAGCCTAATCACTAATCGCTCTGCCAGCATGTCTTAAACCTCACTTTTCTCTTGCAACTTCACTATTCAGCGACTACTCACAGTTTTGGTCCCAGCCAAATATAAACAAAAAAATGTCACATGTCTCTGTTATAAGTCTCACCATATTCCTCAAATCATGCATGCATGTCTGTGTACCTTTTCCTAGTGGTATCATATAGAAAAGAGACATAATGATAGATGTGTACCTGTGTTTTTTTATACGTCTAACATCTTCACATGCATGATACTTATGAAATTACATGTCCAAGTACAGACATACCTCATTCACAAGACTATGCAGATCTTAAAACTTGACAGACAGAACTTCCCATTTCAAAGAGACACCTAAAATTATGCGGCATACATCAACTGTAGCTTTCCACAAACTGATACAAACTACCATAACCACTAATCCATCTACCAATGTACACATATTACTATGCACAAACTATTTCATTCATCATTTCAGTACAATAAAACAAACTACAATACAAATCTGTACATTTCATAATATATTTCAAACATTACACTTCTCTAATAATTTTAAAACTTTGAAAATAATGCTTTTCAAATCTAAAAATATCACTACAAAGAGTGAAACACTACTACATAATACATAACGCACCTTACATATGTGTAACTCACCTCTAATAGTATTGCAGAATATGAAATTTCAAAAACTCATAAAAGATTTTCTTTCTCACACAATAAATGTAATGCACCAACTCTCAACAAGATAAAACCAGTAATGGCAAACTTTCCCTCTCTTTCTCCACACAAATAAATCTAAGTAACAAATCAAATTTCTTTCTACATTATTTCAAATTGTGCAACACATTTCTATTGGTTAGACACATTAACCCTTTCTAAATCTTACGGTGCCGGAGTGCAGCATTCCGATAGAGCCGCAAATCCTTACAGGAGTTCAAAAACCTATTTCCAATAATACTATGAAAGAAGCTGGTTTCATGAGTAGAGGCGACACAGCAGATGAAACCAGGTGGTGTCTTTCAAGTATTTTTTAGTTCTTAACATCATAGATTGTAGGGATAGCAGCCCCACCAGGAGCAGCCTGGTAGCTGCTCAGCCCATCTTCCCAGCTGTCTCACACACACCAGGCACCCAAACATTCCACACATGTCAACATTCCACACAGAACACTCACACTGGCTGAGCAGCTGGTTACAATGTAAAAGGGAACACAATAAACATAACATGAAGATATTACATTATCTTCTCCCTTTAAAATTAAAAATAATTTAAACCAGAACAAAAATGAAAGACAACTATAAACAAAATATACAAAAGAAGTCAGAAGTCTAGAACCCAGGGGTAAATGGAGAAAACCACACCACGAGAGGAAACACAGACAACACAGAGGAAGAAAGAAGAGTGAAAAGCTATATACAAACTATCACCATCCTCCTCCTTAAATAAAAAATTAAAAGATAAAGAAAGAGCAAATAACGTTTAGCTCACTGAAAAGAAGTGAGAAAAACACCACATGACCATACATGTGAAACAAAATGCAGAGAAACAGAGTAGAGAAAGACTACAGGAACTCTACATAGTGACGAGACAAATGGGGAAACACCCCCAAAACTCATACACTATGGGTGGACCACACCCATGTACGTACAACTTAAATTTGAAAAACAAAAACTGTGGGTGGACCTCACCCATGCACGTACTTACTTAACTCTTCAAAACAAAAACTATGGGTGGACCTCACCCATGTACGTACTTACTTACTCTGGGTGGACCGCACCCATGTACGTACTCCAAACTATGGGTGGACCACACCCATGTAAGTATTCCTGTGTAAGGAACACAACCAAGACACCCTGCCAAAATGGGACTACAACCCATAGTGCGGACAGAAAATGGGACTGACACCCATAACAAACTACATAGGTGGGACTAACACCCCCTATACACATAGTAGAATGGAACTAACATCCAAACCCAAAAGTCACACTTTAAGTAGATGAAAAGTGACTTACAACGAGGAAATGGGGCTGAAACCCATTCCAATTAACTAAATGTGAAGCACAACATGACTATCACAGACACTTGAAGAAAAAAAGGTACATCACATAACACAACAGTAAAAAGAGATGCGCGGGGCGGCACACACCAATCGACATACCTCCAAGGTATAAAGAAGCAAAACCTGTGGCAACAATAAACAGTTTGCTAGAAACAAAATAAACGCTAAGACAAAAGAAACACCGACCCCCAAAACAGTAGTACATTTTTTTTTTTAAACAGAAAACACACGCCGGTGAGCGACCTCTCACCCGAGTTGGGCATCCTTAGTAACATTTTAGTATAGTGCACCCAACTTTAAGTTATAAGACCCACCAGTACTAATAATGCCTGTAACACTTATTTTCAGACGAAAGTCCACCTTCAAATATTAGTCCACTGTCTTTGAGCCTCTAGTATGCAGAATTAGACCTCGACTGTCACGCCATCCAAGTGTAGATAATTGCCAGAAGAGCAGAGAATGACAACTTAAAATATTAGCACAAACTGCAAGACACTGCAGAATGTCCAAGCCCAAGATGACTCACCGTCACTCAGCAAACAGTCATGTACAATATAAAATTCCCCTCCTTGGTAGAAACGAAAAAAAAACAAAAAACATGCTCCATTACACTTTACTCACAAAGGACGGCTACAAAATTCAATTAGGAGTTCCTTCATGCTTCCTAAAGGTGCAGCCGATCTTCACACAGCGACGTTGCCAGTCAACATCAACTCCCAAATAACTTCATTGCGAAACAAAGAATGTGGTTGGCAGTAGACTTAAAAGTTGACAACAGCCTCCAATCAAAAGATGGCGGCATGCTGACCACGCCGTGCCGGAAGGCTCCCGGCATTGGCGTGCTGCAAAGCATTCAAAACCAGAGTTCCAGCTTGCCTAGAAACGAAAACTCTGGAACGAAGACCTTGAGGGAATGCAGGTAGGTTTACGCATGCTAGTTGCGACTCGAGACTGGATTTAAACCACACCACAGCGGTTTAACTGACATTGCTCCAGGCCTCAATTTACAAAAAAAAACAAAAGACAAAAATTGCCTCACAGTACATGACCCGCTCTGGCAGAAAACACTGGGCTAATCCCATCCTCGTCGCCAAATGAAATAAGCTGGTGACGCAGCAGACGAAACCAGGTGGTGTCTTCCAAGTATTTATTTAGTTCTTAACATCATAGATTGTAGGGATAGCAGCCCCACCAGGAGCAGCCTGCTAGCCGCTCAGCCCATCTTCCCAACTGTCTCACACACACCAGGCACCCAAACATTCCACTCATGTCAACATTCCACACAGAACACTCACACTGGCTGAGCAGCTAGTTACAGTGTAAAAGGGAACACAATAAACATAACATGAAGATATTACATACTACTATTACTTTTTAACTTCACACCACTTCTAAACATAGTACCTATTTAGGAAAACTTACTGTAGCAGCATATCACTTATATATAACTTAGCATTTCATATTATAAAACGACAGTTAAGTTTCAACCCTTCCCCCATTCTGCTTAATCCTAGTTTCCATAGTAACACTTTTTGCAACATTGAACTCTACCAGAAGGTCACAAGTTCACCATATTTTCAAGTTCAGCACAGTAGCTTACTAAAGCAAATAGCAGGTGTGGTTGACTTTTGCAACATATTAGCTTATCCTATCTACCATACCTTTCAAACATTTTTCTATTACCAATCAGAAACATGCTTCTTGAGCAAAATAACATGCTTCTTGAGCAAAATAACATGCATCCTATTTTCAGTGCACAATGTTAATAAGCAGCCAATCACTTAGCGGCTTTTTCAAAAACCGCATCTTCTCCACCATTTTAGATACCTCTCTTTCTACCAACTAACTACCTGAGCTACAGGCATCTTTTCATTCCTTCCAGACATCCCTTCAAGATGCTTACAGTATGGATTGTAGGGCACAGTTATGTTTTCTGGTGCAAAAGGTATGCTGAACACAGAGATATTGACAAAGACCTAGGTTTGAAAAATGTGGATATTAAATGGTTTGCACAAAGAGGACTAAAGTGGCACAAATTGATGCCTTTGGTTAAAAATTTTTGCATCTCCAACCCCCTGGCCTCATGATTGTGCACTGTTCTAATCACCCATTCGGTACTGCTGCTCTCATGCAATCACCCAGGCAGTACTCTTGCACCTAACTATTCACTCAGGCGCTACCCATCCAGTCATCCATTCTCTCAGGCACTACCCATCTATTTGTAAGTTTATTTGATATATGATGCCACTTTTAAAAGGTACAGACACATGCATGCATGCTTTCTGGAATATTTTGAGTCTTTTAACAGACATATTGAAAAAGTTGCTGCTTTGTATTTGCTTAGGGCCAACACTCTGAGTAGCTGCTGAATAGTGAAGTTGCCGCCCTAAAGTGAGGTTTAAGAATGTTGGCAGAGGGATTAGTGATTAGGTTAGCTCGTATTGGTCTATGAAGATGTACACTTCAAGTATACAGCATAATTTTAGGTGTCTCTTTAAAATGGGAAGTGCAGTCTCTCAAGTTTAAGGGACTTTTTAGTCTTATCACTGAGGTATGTGTCTGCGTGCATATGTATTCTCTGGTGTGTTATGTCAAAGAGATGGTAGAGGTGTAAAACTCTGGTACACATGTATCTGTATGTTTCTTTTACATATGATGCCACTAGGAAAAGGTACAGACACATGCATGCTATGTAATCCCTCAGACATTAACCATATATTCGTGCAATCATGCAGGCACTACTATCCCACTCAAAGATTCAGTCATAGGATGTCCCAAGAATTACCCTTACACTCTTATTTTCTCTCAGGTGCTTCCCATACAGTCATACAATCATCTAGTTACTACCACTGCAGTCATAGAATCACTCAGACAGTACCCATGCACTTTTTTATACTTTCAAGCACTACTCATACACTCTTGTCTTCAACCATGTGTTAGCCTTGCACTCATGGTTTGTCTAAGGTATTTCCCCTGCACTAATCTAATCACCCATTCAGCACTGCTGTTCTCATGAAATCACCCAGTACTCTTGCACTGAACTATTCACTCAGGCGCTACCCATCCAGTCATCCCTTCTCTCAGGCACTACCCATCTATTTGCATGTTTCTTTGATATATGATGCCACTTTTAAAAGGTACAGACACATGCATGCATGCTCTCTGGAATATTGTGAGACTTTTAACAGACACATTGAAAAAGTTGATGCTTTGTATTTGGCTAGGCCCAAAACTCTGAGTAGTTGCTGAATTGTAAAGCTGCAGCCCAAAGGTGAGGTTTAAAACTTGTTGATAGAAGGATTAGTGATTGGGTTAGTTCGTATTGGTTAATGGAAATGCATACTTCATATATGCTGCATCATTTTAGGTGTCTCTTTAAAATGGAAAGTGCAGTCTGTCAAGGTTAAGGGACTTTGTTGTCTTATGACTCAAGTATGTGTCAGCTTGCACATATATTCTCACATGTGTTATTTCTATAGAGATGGTAGAGCTATAAAACACTGGTATATATGTATTTGTATGTTTAATTACATATGATGCCACTAGGAAAAGGTACATACATATGCATGCTTGTTTTTAGGAATATAGTGAGAATGACATCTATATACTCAAGCACTAGGTGTGCACTGATGAAAAGAGGCTCAAATCTCTCTTTGACTCATGAATTCACTTAGGCATTCTTATTCAGTTATGCAATCAAGGAGGCACTACTTATACACAGTTTTAATCACTTAGACATTAACCATACATTCATATAATCACCTAGACACTACTATTCCATTCAAACATTTACTTAGCCACTACCTATGCACTCATGTATTCACTGAGACACTACTGATGCACTTATGCAATGGTCCAAGCATTACCTTAATACTCATACTTTCTAAGACATATTTCCCATACATTCATACATTCATCCAGGTAGTACCTCTGCAGTGATAGAATCACACAGACAGTATGCGTGCGTTCATGCATTATCTCAAGGTCTACCCATACATTCATTCAATAAACCATGCTTTAGGCTTGTACTCATAGTTTCTCTCAGGTATTTTTCATACACTGATGCAATCACCCAGGCAGTATCGCTGCACTCATTCAGTTATCCAGGCACTACTCTAGCACTGAACTATTGACTTAGGCAGTAGCCATTTAGTGATCCATTTTGTTAGGCACAACATATGCACTCATCCAATGATCCTACCATTACTCTTACATTCATTCTTTTACTCAGGCACTAACATGCAGTCAACAGTTAAGGAGAAACTACCTATACACATACCACCCCTCCTCTCTCTTTCAGCACCTCTCTTGCCTCTTTATGCACTTCTCTTGCATCTTTATGGACCTCTGTTGCATCTTTCTTCACTTCTCTTGCCTATTTCTGTACCTCTTTTGCTCTTTCTGCACCTCTGTTGCCTCTTTCTGCACCTCACTTGCTTCTTTCTGCACCCTTCTTGCCTCTTTCTACACCCTCTTCCCTCTTTCTGTACCTCTCTCGCCTCTTTCTGTACCCCTTTTCCGTCTTTCTGCACCTCAGTTGCCTGTTTCTGCAACTTTCTTGCCACTTTCTAGAGTTCTCTTGCCTCTTTCTGCATCTCTGTTGTTTCTTTCTATACTTCTCTTGCTTCTTTCTGCACCCTTTTTGCCTCTTTCTGCACCCCTCTTCCCTCTTTTTGCACATCTCCTGGCTGTTTCTGCATCTCTCTTGCCTCTTTCTGCAGTTCTCTTACCTCTTTCTACACCTTTCTTGCTTCTTTCTGCACCCCTCTTGCCTCTTTTTGCATCTCTGTTGCTTCTTTCTGCACTTCTCTTGCTTCTTTCTGCACTCCTTTTCCCTCTTTCTGCACTCCGTTTCCCTCTTTCTGCACCTCTCGTGCCTCTTTCTGTACCTCTGTTGCTTCTTTCTACACTCATCTTGCCTCTTTCTGTAGCCCTAGTGCATGTTTTTGCACCTCACTTGCCTCTTTCTGCACCTCTCTTTCCTCTTTCTGGAACTCTCTTGCCTCTTTCTGTACCTCACTTGCCTCTTTCTGCACCTCTCTTGCCTCTTTCTATACCTCTTTTGCTTCTTTCTGCACCATTCTTACCTCTTATTGTACCCCTCTTGCCTCTTTCTGCACCTCTGTTCACTCTTTCTGCACTTCTCCTGGCTGTTTCTGCACCTCTCTTGCCTCTTTCTGTAGTTCTCTTACCTCTTTCTGCACCCCTGTTGCTTCTTTCTGCACCCCTCTTGCCTCTTTTTGCACCTCTGTTGCTTCTTTCTGCACTTCTCTTGCTTCTTTCTGCACTCCTTTTCCCTTCTTCTGCATTCCGTTTCCCTCTTTCTGCACCTCTTCTGCCTCTTTCTGTACCTCTGTTGCTTCTTTCTGCACTCATCTTGCCTCTTTCTGCAGCCCTATTGCATGTTTTTGCACCTCACTTGCCTCTTTCTGCACCTCTCTTTTCTCTTTCTGGAACTCTCTTGCCTCTTTCTGCACCTCACTTACCTCTTTCTGCACCTCTCTTGCCTCTTTCTGCACCTCTGTTGCTTCTTTCTATACTTCTCTTGCCTCTTTCTGCACCCCTCTTGCCTCATTGTGCACATCTGTTGCTTCTTTATGCACTTCTCTTGCTTCTTTCTGCACCTCACTTGCTTCTTTCTGCACCCCTCTTGCCTCTTTCTGCACCCCTCTTGCCTGTTTCTGCACCCCTCTTCCCTCTTTCTGCACCTCTCTTCCCTCTTTCTGCATCCCTGTTCCCTCTTTCTGCACCTCTCGTGCCTCTTTCTGCACCTGTCTTGCCTTTTTCTGCACATCTCTTGCCTGTTTCTGCACTTCTCATGCCTCTTTCTGTATTTCTTTTGCCTCTTTCTGCACTTCTCTTGTTTCTTTCTGCACTTCTCTTGCCTTTTTCTGCACTTCTCTTGCCTTTGTCTACATTTCTCTTGCTTCTTTCTGGACTTCTCTTCCCTCTTTCTGCAACCATCTTGCCTCTTTCTGTACCTCTGTTGCTTCTTTCTGCACTTCTCTTGCTTCTTTCTGCTCCTCTCTTGCCTCTTTCTGCACTCGTCTACCCTGTTCCTGCACCTCTCTTGTCTCTTTGTGCACCTCTGTTGTCTCTTTCTGTACCTCTTTGCCTCTTTCTGCACTTCTCTTGCCTCTTTCTGCACTTCTGTTGCTTCTTTCTGCAATTCTCTTCCTTCTTTCTGTACCTCTCTTACTTCTTTTTTAACTCCTTTTGCCTCTTTCTGCACCCCTTTTATTTGTTTCTACAACTTTTTCCTCTTTCTGCACTTCTTTTGCCTCTTTCTGCACCTCTCTTGCCTCTTTCTGCACCTCTCTTGCCTCTTTATGTTGCTTCTTTCTGAATTTCTTACATTTTTCAGTAGCTGTGTTGTTTGAGTATTTCATTTTGCTGTTTGTAAACCTTTTGGTTTTTTTTCCTTTCTCCTTTTGGCTGTGTGACCACCTTTTCTTCTGCTTTTGCACTTGTTTTGCTCGTTTTTATACTTTTCCATTTTTATGGGTTATAAATGCAATAGGATATTAATTGTAATTTTGTGCTTGGTTGTTATTTTCAAAATTGAAATGTTATTCATTTTAAAATTTAAATTGATGTACCAAAATATTTAAACTATTATTTGTTTTTTAGGAAGATATTTTGATTGGATTATAAATAAAAGATGGCAAGAAAACATGAAAAGAGAAGAGAACAAAGGAAACAGAAGTACTTAATGAAAACTAAAAAGAGTGGAGTAGAAAAACACCAAAAGGATGCTGAGGATAAAGTGGCTTCTGGTAAGAGAACTAAACAATTTATTAAAAAAGTTGTGGAGAGATTGAACAATCAAAATACTAATCAAAGGAGAAAAGAAATTTTTAGAACAAAGGAGAAGCAAATAAAGAAACACAATGGAAAAGAAACGCATGTGACAAAAAGACAGAAACAATTTAAAGACATACGTGTACGTATGTTTCATAATAGAGTAATTCAAAACTGTATTAAAAGATTGTAAAAAGTTTAAAAAATGATCAGCAACATGTAAGAAAAAGCAACAGATTGAAAGTGTAGTAGATACTGCTTTTGAATTGAAACGAAAATTATTTATATTGGTATTGAAGAGAATGAAAACATTGAATAAAACAATGCACTTTATGAAGGAGAAAAGCAAAAGAAGAAGACTGGTTAATAGAAGTAACTTTTGCAAAGCTTTTTCTGGTGAATGGAAACACACTTCTAGTACTGAGCCTTTTTTAATGAAGAAAGCTATTTTCAACCAAATACATTAGTTCATGCAGTTGATACCAGTGGTCGTTGTTATGAGATAAAAGATGGTTGTCCAATTGAAAAAGAAAAGATGGTTTCTAGAAATGTGGAAGAAGTAATAGCTGAAGAAGTTCAAGGGAGACGTGCACAGGCTCCAGTGTATAAGTGAGATTGCACTAATATTGGTAGTATTCGACTGGAATCTATTGATATATTATGAGTTTTCTTACAACAATATGCCAAAAAAAGTGTTAAACAGAAGATTTAGATGTTGCAAGGACTAGATCCATGTAAAGTAAGAAAATATACTAAGTTGCAGGGTCATTCTCTGGCTTGTCTTTCTAGAAAAGTGTGTAAAAGTACTTTTCATCATTTAAGAATGTTAGCAGTACATCACTCAGAAATGCGGTAGTTAGTAAGGAGATTGTACTACGTAAAAAGTCCTGCATTATCTTTAAGTCAAATCAATGCAACTCTTTTGCATGGATCAGTATCGGATGTAAAAAATGTTTGTGATGATATACAGTTTTGTTTCTTTCGTTCACAAAAGGAGTGTAGAGAAAGTGAGAGCTTGATAAGTGTAGGTGTTGAAGAACAGGTGAAAGATATTAGTACTGAGAAGTTTGCAGAAGAAATCACAAAGTTTATATACTTTCATGTGAAAAACCAAACTATGTTTGTATTTGTTGTCGACGTACTCACTATAGAAGTCAAACTAGGAATGTTGATGTATATTTAAAAAGTGAAAAGGAATACAATGATAAGTGGGAGCAATTTGGTGCTTATTTGTTGGTGGAAGGTCATTTTGAGTTGGGAACTGATCAACAGATTTGTAAATATTATTACAACAAATTAGAAGAGAACATAATGCCAGCTAGAGCAGTACATAACAACTTAGAGTTGGTAGCTATTTCTCCGGAACTGGCAGATTTAAATACATATGAGTCCATTCTTATTTAATCTGTGCACCCGTTTCAGGCTACAGTTCGTATGGAGCCTAAAACAGGTAAGCTGCCTCCAACAGATTTACAAAGAGCTCTGAAAGGAAGAGTTGTGTACCTACCTTTAGATTTTAAGAAAAATATTGAAACTGTTGGTATAGAGAGAGACGAAAGTGAGCCTGTAGTTATTCAAGATAATGGTGTACAAACAAAGAGTCGGAAAATATGGCAAGAGTTAGTAGATATCACCAAACTTCAAAAGGTTACATTATATATTGTACAGAACAATATTTATTATAAAATTGTAAATGTGGAAGAACAGGAAATATGTTTAGAAGATGCTACAGAAATTTCAACTGGCCAAATAGAAAAAGTGGACAAGTCCAGGAGTGAAGAGATTTACGAACATTACAGTATACATCCTCTACATTCAAAAAAAGTGATTGGAAACACTATTGAATTATTTCAAATGAAGAAAGCAAAGGGAACTCCCATGAGTGTATGGGAAATAGTTTAGAAGCTTGTTGTTTTCACAGCTATTCCCCACTGGAGAAGGTGGACCATATGATGAACGAGCAGTACAGATTCCAGCTTCAGAATACCGCTCAACAAGATTGTACTCAGAAGATTCAAGATTTCGACAGTGCATTTCATATTTATTTCATCTTTTATTTGAAAGTGACTTGTCTGGACTTTCATATGCAGTGAACCACCTATTAAAAACAGGAGTTCATCTTACACATGTTTCTGCAAAGGAATTTATGGACAAAGTTCAACAAAGAGACGATCATTTAGAATCTTAGTTAATTAATTTGATGGTGTGTCAACGTGGTACTAATGAGTATCGGTATCATTGTCACAGCCAACTTAAATGTATGTTAAGAAACTTAGGTACCCCTAAGTTGTTTCTAACACTTAGCTGTGCTGAATATGCGTGGGACGATTTACTTGAATTTCTACGACAAGCAAATTTAAATGTGAAAAACACTGAATTGAAGACAGCTGGAGAACTGTGTTACTTGGATCCTGTGAATGTGTGCAGATATTTTAATCATAGGTTTCAAGCTATGATGTCTTTTATCTGCAAGAAACATAACCCACCTCTTGGAGGAGTTACTGATTTCATTTGGAGAAAGGAGTACCAAGCCAGAGGTGCTCCTCATATACACATGCTATTATGGATCAAGAATGCACCAAAATTTGGAACTGATACTGATGAAAGTGTTTTGTCTTTCATCAGAGAGTATGTTACCTGTTTACGTTTTCAAAGTCATTGATGTGGAAAATACTGTCGATGAAAATACAAGTCAAAGGGAAAATTTTATACAAAATGTCGTTTTGGATTCCCACGTCCAATAATTTCAAAAGGAAGAGTCAATAGTTTTATGTCAGCAGTAAGACATACTATAACTCGAAAATCTCCGAAGAATACATACAACATAAAAAGAACTGAAGATTCAAAGTATATTAATGACTGCAATCCAATGATTTTGACAATGTGGAATGCAAACATGGATATCCAGTATTTTGCAGATAATTCAGTTGCTGTTGCTTGCTATGTTATGTCATATATAACCAAATCTGAAAAGACAGAGTTGAAAGAAATGTGGGAAGAAATTTCACAAGAGAAGAGTCTTAGTAACAAATTGTACAGCTTTAGCTTGAAAATGCTTTGCCATTAAGCGATTGGATCCTATGAATGTTCGGATCCGAAGAGCTCTGCCAGTTTATATTCAAAGTCAAGAGGAATCATTTGGGTAAGTCTAGGTCTTGCCACCACACGAAATAGAGTATTGAAATCTCTACAAGAAATTGAATACTTAGCATTGAATGAACCAGAAAGTACAGATATTGTTAAAACTAATATGTTGAATATGTACTATCCCAAAAGGAGTCCATCATCTTGAAAACCTATGTCTCTATGAAGTACTGCAACATTACAGCTTTAAGAGAAATGTTACAGAAAATGTAAATGAAGTAAAATATGCAGTAATTGAATGTGATGGATTTTTGATAAAACATGCCAAAGGAAATCCTGTTAACCACAGAAAACTCAGTTGCGAAACTCCAGATAAAACGGAATTTTTCTACTTAGCACTTCTGCAACTCTTCAAGCCTTGGTGTAGTGAAATGGAATAACTTGGAGATTTTGACTGCTATGAAGATTCTTTTAATGCATATAAAGATAAAATTCAATGCACAATTTTCCCTACTTATCTACAAATGTTAAATGATGGGATTGAACAAGAAACTACTATTGCAGCTTAAATAGCTAGAGACAGTTCTCAAGATAGTCAAAGTTCTGCTCCACTAAGTCAAGATCCACTAGGACAACCAATTACTGAAAATGAAGCAGCAATAGCCATGAATGAAGTAAAAACGGCAATGCAACAAGCACAACAGGATATTATTGAGATCGGAAACTTGGAAGAAGAACTAAATATTGAACAAAAAGAAATATATCAGCAAGTGACAGGACAGATACAGCATGGTTTGCTGCATGAAAAAAAAGAATGCCAATGCACCTCATTTAAACCTATTCAAATGGTCATCAGTGGTTACGCTGGAACAGGAAAACGTTTCTTAATTAAAGTTTTGGCCAGTTATCTACACAAAACTACTGAATCACATTTATCTTGTGTTGTAACAGCTCCAACTGGATTAGCAGGACACAACATTAAAGGGATTACTTTACATCGATTACTTATACTACCAGTTGCACATGAAAATAAATTGGAATATCAGAAGCTATCTGGAGAAGCTTGTTATGATTGATGAGGTCAGCATGGTCTTAAACTTTATGCTTACCTTTGTACATTGAAGAATGCAACAGATTTTAAAAACATATTATGATGTTCTGTTTGGCGGAAAACATGTAATTGTATTTGGCGATCTACTACAACTTACTCCTGTAAAAGGGCAACCAGTTTTTAAAACACTTGTCCATGAAGACACTAGGAAATCTTTGGGGAGTACTGGAAATGTGAACATTTGGTCTCATTTTGAATATAAAGAACTTATTGAGAATATGCGACAAGCAAGTGATGAACATTATGGAAACATTCTTCTAGATATAAGAATTGGTGTTTTGACAAAACATGGTAAACAAGCTTTACAAAGTCGGCTACTAAGGAACTTGTTTACAAACGAAAACATAGCACCTGAAATAATGTACAAAACAATTGGAGAAAAGACGTCTATAGTTTGCCTAATGCCTACACTGCAAGAGTGTTCTACATTCAATCAAGAACTTTTGAAATTGGAAAGACAACCAACAGTGAAAATGGAAGCCATTGATAAAATGGAACACGAAGGAGTTCCTATTCTTCGCCCAGAGAAATTACAGTCAAAATTGGATTCTTTGGAAAAGTCTGTATCTAAGACTGCAGGTTTAGAAAAGACTTTATATGTATGTGCAAACTGTCGGGTAATTTTACGATGTAATTTGAATGTAGAAGAAGGTTTAGTAAATGGAGCAATTGGAAAAGTTGTTGAATTTGTAAATTTTCAGAACAGAGATGGAATTCAATTTTTGAAGATTAAATTTGATCAGATTGAAGAGGTAAAACAGATTGGACGTTATGCTGTTCGTTTTTTGCTTGTAAAAGACTTGTCTGTTCGTAGAAAACAGTTTCCTCTTTCTTTAGCATATGCAGTAACCATTCATAAATCTCAAGGTTTAAGTTTAGACAGTGCTTTGGTAAATATTGGAAGTACAGTGTTTAAAGAGGGCATGGCATGCATTTCATTGTCTCTAGTAAGAACATTATCTGGTTTGTATTTGATTGATTTTGATGAGAAAAAGATTAGTGCTGATGCAAATTGTGTAAGAGAGTACAATCGGTTAAGAAGACTTTATGCTCCTAACTTAGGTGAATATCCTGTATATGAGAACCGTGTAGTGTGTCCAAAACGGAAATATGACATCATTCTACTGAGATTCAAAAAAGAAAACAATTGCAGAGAATCATGAAGGTGCAAAGAAAATGAAAATGGTCACTGTTGATGATATTGTAAGATACCAGTTAGAAAATAGTTCAGGTATCAACTGCTATGCTAATGTAATTGTGAATGTTGTGTTTTATCTAGAAGATCTTCATCATGAAATTATGGAAAATCATGAAAATATATTCTGTTCTTTACTACATTATATTTTTCAAAAGTTGGTAACTGACAGAAGTAAAATCCATACTGCTGCTGGCATTCGGCATCTTTTGGATATATGTACTGGTTCATTGAAATTTACACTCAATATACAACAAGATGCACAATAATTTCTTATGTTTAATGCTTGGAGTATTGGAAGATGAAGGAATAGAATTTGAAAATGTATTTGGACTAAGTTACAGATGGGATCATAAATGTGAAGAGTGTTCATTTTCTTCTACCACTGAAATAGACACAGAACGATTTAAATACTTGACGATACCAGATTGCAAGTCAGTATCTTTTAACAAATTAGTAAAAACAGTTAATCATGATATGAAATGTTCTCATTGTAAATCAGAAATGTTGTCAACATTATATATAGAAAGATTTGGAAAATATGTCATTTTAATGCTACAACGTTGTAGAGCAAATGGAAGAAAATTGAAAAACAAAATTAAAAATGTTGTAGCAAGTCAAGTATCAATTTCAGGAAGATCTTTTAAAGTAGTGGCTATTATTTTCCATGATGGACCTACTACAACATCTGGACACTATACTGTGTATTTAAAGTGCAATAAAGGATGGACACATTGCAATGATGCCCATTTGGAATACAAATGTAGGTTGCCTTATGAATTACCAAATTCATATCTGATATTTTTAATGCCAAAGTTTTGAAAACATCATTCGGACTATTGAGCAGATGTGAACACAAATTAATGAGTTTATTTTGGATATTTTCAATGGAAACGTTTCGAAACATTATTTGGCCTATTGGGAAGATGTGAACAATTAGTGTACGGATTATTGTTTGTGCTAATTTATTTTGCATTTGGAAAATTGTGTTTGGAAAAAGTAGTTTATATATTTGTTGTCTATATTATACGAGTTGTAAATGAGAGTGTACATTTTACAAAATGTATTTGAGAGAAATAAATGACCTAATGTAGTTGAAGAATGTAATTAAGAAACTGTAGATAAGTAAACATATAGTTACACATGCTCTAAATAATGCTCAACGCTGATTTTTTTTTTTTTTTACAATCTCGTTGATTGTTTTTTTTCCCCACTGTTGTATGATGATACTACATTGAAATCACTGTGTATGGTGAAATTCAGTAGAATCTGAGAACAGCAAAAAAGGAAACTGAAAATGTTATGTAATTCTAAAATTATGTTGTGTTCTCAAAAGTATAATATTATATTCAATAACAGTTTTTCTTCTTCTTTTTTACAGAAGGTAATGGTGAAGTTTGAAAAGATTTTAAATTCAGTTTACAACAAAACTACTGTAAAATAGTTCCACTGAGTTTTTTATCTACGTTAGTAAAAAAGGAAACAAGAAATAATGTGATATGCATGATAATGTGAATTAATGTTTAGAGCCACTTTTACTGCACTCATCCATTCCCTCAAACACTACCCATGCACTCATCTATGCACTCAGGCACTATTCCCACACTCATTCAATTTACCCAGGCACTACCCATGTACTGGTACAATCACCCAGGCACTACCCATGCACTCATGCAATCACTCACACACTATCCATGCTCTTATCCATGCACTCAGGAACTACCTCTTCACTCATGCAATCACCCAGGTACTACCCAGGCACTCATACATGCACTCAGGCACTACCCTTGCATTCTTGCATTTACTCAGGCATTACACATGCACTCCTCCAATCACCCAGGCAGTAGGTATGCACTCATTGAATCACCCAGGCACTACCCATGCACTCATCCATGCACTCAGGCACTACACATGCACTCATGCAATCTCACAGGCACTACCCATGCACTCCTCCAATCACTCAGGCAGTACACATGCACTCCTCCAAACACCCAGGCACTACACATGCACTCATAAAATCACTCAGGCACTTCTCATGCACTCACCCATGTATTCAGGCACTACCCCTGCACTTTTGGAATCACTCAGGCAGTACATTTGCACTCCTCCAATCACTCAGGCAGTAGCCATGCACTCATGCAATCACCCAGGCAGTACCCATGCATTCATCCATTCTGTGAAATACTATCCATGCACTCATCTATGCCCTCAGGCGCTACCCCTGTACTCATGCAATCACACAGGCACTACCCATGCACTCCTTCAATTGCCCAGGCACTACCCATGCACTCATGCAATCACTGAGGCACTACCCATGCACTCATATATGCACTCAGGCACTACCTCTGCACTCTTGAAATCTCTCAGACAGTACACATGCACTCTCCAATCACCCAGGCAGTAGCCATGCACTCATGGAATCACCTAGGCACTACCCATACATTCATCCATTCTGTCAGATACTATCCATGCACTCATCTATGCCCTCAGGCGCTACCCCTGCACTCATGCAATCACACAGACACTACCCATGCACTCCATCAATCGCCCAGGCACTATCCATGCACTCATGCAATCACCCAGACACTACCCATGTACTCATCCATTCTGTTAAATACTACCCATGCACTCATCCATGCCCTCAGGCACTACCCCTGCACTCATGCAATCACACAGGCACTACCCATGCACTCCTTCATTCGCCCAAGCACTAGCCATGCAGTCATGCAATCACCAAGGTACCACCCATGCACTCATGCATGCACTCGGGCACTACCCTTGCACTCTTGTATTCACTCAGGCAGTACACATGCACTCCTCCAATTACCCAGGCACTACCCTTGCACACATCCATTTTGTCAAATACTACCCATGCACTCATGCATGCCCTCAGGAGCTACCCCTGTACTCATGCAATCACACAGGCACTACCCATGCACTCCTTCAATCACCCAGGCAGTACCCATGCACTCATACAATCATCCAGGCACTACCCATGCACTCATCTGTGCACTCAGGCACTACCCTTGCACTCTTGCATTCACTCAGGCAGTACACATGCACTCCTCCAATCACCCAGGTAGTAGCCATGCACTCAGGCAATCACCCAGGCACTACTCATGCACTCATCCATTCTGTCAAATAATACCCATGCACTCATCCATGCCCTAAGGTACTACTCCTGCACTCATTCAATCACCCAGACACTACCCATGCACTCCTCCAATCATCCACACCCTACCCATGCATTCATGAAATCACCCAGGCAGTACCCATGCTCTCATCCATGCACTAAGGCACTATGCATGTACTAATGCAATGTCACAGGCACTACCCATGCACTTGTCCAATAACTCAAGCAGTACACAATGATGTATATAGGTTTGCTTTTCTTTCTCTTAGATTTATTTTTTGATCCCATACACGTACGTTATGGACACTCCATGCCTTCTCTCTTTTTGGCATAATGATCTCCCTGTTTCATGATCTCCTTGTTTCAGATTTATCAATAAAATGTCTCCCTATTAATGAAATATATATGTTGTGAATTCCAATTTCTACATTAAAAGTCAATTTTTTGGATGTTGTGAGTACAAATATGGTCCAAATAATCTCTGTGACTTGTAAAAACTTTTTAAAATATATATATTAATGTCTGTTGTGTATGTGAAAAATTAGGTGTAAATGTAAATATAAATATTAATGTATGTCTTGTATGTATTTTATAGCCTTGAAGAAGTCCCGTTGGGATGAAACGCGCCGTGTCAGCTATGAATTTTGTATTGTGTTTTTAACAAACGAAGTCTGAAGAAAAATAACATAAAAGAATAAAGGAAGGATATTTTTTCCAGTATTCTGGACTCATTGGATTCATTTGGGAGATCTTTTCTCGTTCTTTAATCATTAATTATGATGTATCACTATAGTTCTTGAAACTGTATTTTTTGACCATAGGTGTGTGCTGAGCTATCCTGTACCTTGTGTTTTTGGTTTTTCCAAATTAGTGGGGACATAGGAAGGTCACGTTCCCGGCTCTTTGCACCACTCTCCTTGCCCAAACTTTTAAATACCAAACTGACTGGTGCAGGCTCTGAGTGCCCTGACCTTCTGTCTCTTGTATTGCCAAATTGTGGGCCTCCTAGCACAGTTCAGTCATAGGGTTTTTTTTACAATACTCACTATGAATTTTGACGACAACAGGGAGGAGCTAATAGGAGATTTGTTCAATATTACAGCAAAAAAAAGACCTCACAAACAACCCTACAGCTACCTCATCAAAGAATGAGGGTTTAAAAAGCAAATATATTCGCTTAGAGAGGCTAAAGAAGCAAGAACTTGCTAAGTGGTGGGACGAGGCCACCCTAAAAAATACCTTGAGAATAGGAAAATCCCACGAGGACTTCGTATCCTTATTTTTCCCAATTACGAAGATTTAGATCCAGATTTGCTGGAGGAGTGGGAAGAGGGATGGTATGCTTCCTCATACAAAATGATGGATATCCTTATCAGGAACTCAGAACGTAAGGTACAAAAAATTAGAGAAGAAATAGCTAAATTAGAAAAAGAAATAAATGACACCAATATGAGTTATGTTATTGCTAAGAATCAGGACATCCTAAAAAAAGAAGTGGTAAAATATCAGATTTATCTTAAGGACATAAAACAACAGAAAATAATACGAGACCAAGGAGATTATGATAGGGGCAGAATATTTATGTTTGTACGCAAATATGATGATATGATGCCCAAGCCCATGTCCAATGCCTTGAGTGATGCTAGAGAGTCCAGTATTTCCTCGAGCAGTACTTCCATCTCATCAGTGGATAGTGATCCTGGTGAAGGCCCCAGCACTACTGCCCCCAACCCTCCATCAGTTTTTTTACGCGAAGTGCAACGCTATTGCTTAGGAAACAAACAAAAAAACCCTATAGAAGAACAAGGAGGGGTGGCCAAAAACACAAGGCCAGGACAGAAACTCAACAGAGCAAAAAACAATGAAGATTGTGCACCATGAAGTGGACAGTAATGAGGGTGATGTGTCTAATGCTCTTAGTATTGTTAACTTATCATCAAGAATCTTAACTGAAAAGGAGACTTCTGTTCTATGTAAGGGTCTCAATTTCTGTATGATTGATAAACTGCTTTTTGAGAATGTACACTTGGATTTATTTAAGTTTGTTAGAAAACTTAAATTAAAAAAATATTTTGTTGATCATCCATCTGTGCATTATTCTGTACCAAATACCGTCTGTGATTCGGAGTTTACAATCTCTGACCTAAATGTTATTCATTTGATCACAACGATAGATGGTGAAGATGATTCTGGTGAGTTAATTGAATTTGCACAAGATCTTAACATTTGCGAGGATGTAACTGTAGATAGTGGCCTAAGCCAAAAGTCAAAGTTTATTCCCCTAATATCACTAATTACATCATTGACGAATTCTCCAATAGAGTAACGCAGGAACTATATAAACTTGAGGATAAACATGCGATGAGCAATAAATGTGCACATCACCAAAATTTGACCAAACAGGATAAAGAATTTTTGCAATCGATTTGAGATGATGTCAACATAGTGGTACATGAAGCAGATAAAGGGGGTAATATTGTGCTAACTAACCAGGTCGATTACCTAGTGGAAATTGACAGACAACTCAGTCAAAGAGAATGTTACGAAAAACTTAGATCTAATCCCACTGCAATGATTGAAAGGAGAATTAATGCACGGTTAACGGACTGGCATGAGTCCTGTCTCATCACTGATTTGGAGTATAGATACCTACTAGCACAAAATTGTAGGCATCCCTGCATTTATGCACTTCCAAAAATACATAAAGGGAGCCATTTCCCACCTGGGAGGCCAATTATATCTGGCAATGGGGGCCCCACAGAAAGAATTGCAGAATATGTAGATAATTTTCTCCAGCCCTTTGTTTTGATTTACCATCTTATTTAAAAGATAGCAGGGATCTAATCTGCAAATTAGAAGATTTTAGAAGGGAACAGGATGCCTTTACTTTTGTCACCATGGACGTGGAAGGTCTCTATACCTGTATTCAGAGAGACTGCGGTCTAAGAGCATTGAAATTTTATCTGTACAAACGCAATGCCAAGCACTTACAACATACGCATATGTTGCTAGACATGTCAGAATTGATTCTAACACAAAGGGGTCGATTCCGATTCGGGCCGGAAAAAGCACCGACCGACTCGGAGCCGGAAATTATACCGACCGACACGTACCTGTGGCGCCCGACACGCCAAGTACGATGCAAGGCGTGCAAAATCCGACCGACACGTACCGAACCCAAGCCGAATGACCGAGCCGCACGGAAAACAGCAATCCGGCCGGAGAAACACGCGAATCGAACCGACCGACACGCACCAGGAACAAATCCGACCGAAACGTACACGCGAACTCCAAACCGCAAAGTACGATGCAAGGCGCGAAAACCACGACCGAGTCGGACAGAGGACAAGCCGTACGACCGACACGCATACAAAACCGAGCCGAAGCAACACAAAACACCGCGACCGACGCGTACGCAGCATAGAAAACTGCACAAACACAGCGTGAACGAAACGGAGAACACCGTACGAGACAAATGCAGGGTCCGACTCGGTCACAAGAACGTTTCCAACATGCACAGACAGTACAAAGGAAAAATCACACAAAAAAAAGCCAAACAAGCAATTACAAAGCCAATAAATACTGGGGGTGGGGACAGAGAACAAAGACACACCCACAACTCCACCCATATAAAGGACACAAATCACAACCATGATCCTTTGCAAATGCCATTCCACTGCCAGCACCCAAGAGACAGCAACCACACACCCACAGCTCATCCCTCACACAAGCCACACACCATCAGCACACCAACAAATACCTACCTCACATACACCCAGCAAAAACACACACTCACACACCCTCACCTGCACACCAACACACACATCACTCACCATCACCACCCATCACCATGCCCCCCAAGAAGAATCACAAGTTCCTAGATTGTGAATTGGAAGTCCTGGTAGACGAGATCCTCAGGGTAGAGCCACAGCTGTTTGGCGCACTGGTCCAACAGACCCCCATCTCCCAGAAAACCAAGATGTGGGAGAGGATCATCAACAGGGTGAATGCACAATCACCATGTCTGCGCACAAAGACCGACATCCAGAACAGGTGGTATGACGTGCGCAGGAGGGTCCGGGAGCTGCTCAAGAAAGACTACCTCATCAGCCAATACACCGGCAGTGGCCCTCCTGCCAAGCCAGTATACCTCAGGCCCTGGGAGGAGAAGGTGCGGGCCATCCTTCCGCCAGTGAGCGTATATGGACTAGAGAACATCCCAGAGCCTGGTGAGTACACAACAAATGTACACAATATTCTGCCACAAAACACACACACATCACTGTCAAGGGGAGAGTCAAACCATGCACTCATAGCAATTACACAGCAACCAGAACAGAATCATCCCAAAATGTGTATGTCAGTCAGATAAACACAACACATGCCATCAAAAAAGTTACATCCAACCGTGCCATCACATGTACAAACACAACTACAACTACAGCTAGGCAGTGGCACAAATAGAACTAACAAACACATCCAGACATGTAGCCACCACAACAACACCAACACACAGTGAAGACCACTCAAAGGAAGGAATTCTGTGTATGCTGGCCAAGTCAGTGTAGCCAATAGCATCATGGGAGTCGTAGTCACAGCTCTACATCCCCCACCACATGGCCCAGCAAGATCACACTCACGCATGCACATCCCACAGAGAGTGTAAAGGCCCATCAAAGATGTCTGACACTGTTGCTGTGTCGTGGGGAGCACAAGGGCATGCTGGGAACTGCACACCAACCAACAGTAGGACACCACTGTCAGCCATCTTGCCATTGCTCACACACCCACACATACTGAACTCCCCACAAAAGCAAGTAAGTATGGGAATGCTGGGAAGTGGGGTGGAGGCAATAGCATGATGGGAGTCACAGTCACAGACATAGCTCACCCCCACAAACTCCACAGAACCCACCTGGTAGAATGCAATGCCTCCCATCCTAACTCAAGATCCCACAAAGAACCACCACCCTGGGTTATGTTGTGTGAAGCACAGGGACACTCTTGGGACTTTTAGCCAAACAACTGCCAGGACAACACTCCCAGCCATCCTGTCAGCACAGGCAGCAAAACCCCACAGGGAAGCAGAGTCAAAAGGAAGGAAGCATGGGCATGCTGGGAAGGGGGGTGGAGGCAATAGCATGATGGGAGTAGTAGTCACAGATATTGCTCAGCCTCACAACTGGCCCATCAACACCACCTTGAACCATGCTCACATCACAGGGAGTGGAGAAGGACTCACAAGATGGCTGACACTGGCTACTGCTGTGGGGAGCACAAGGCCCTGCTGGGAACTGCACACCAACCAACAGCAGGACACCACTGTCAGCCATCTTGCCATTGCCCTCACACCCACACACACTGAACTCCCCACAAAAGCAAGTAAGTATGGGAATGCTGGCAAGTGGGGTGGAGGCAATAGCATGATGGGAGCGGCAGTCACAGATATTGGTCACCCCCACAACTGTCCCATCAACACCACCGTGAACCATGCTCACATCACAGGGAGTGGAGAAGGTCTCACAAGATGGCTGACACTGGCTACTGCTGTGGGGAGTACAAGGCCCTGCTGGGAACTGTGCACCAACAAACAGCAGGACACCACTGACTGACACCCTGAGAGACAACTTCCACTCCCTGCAATGCAAGCACAGTCCATGGTGGGATAACTGACTGGCTGGGTGGGTGGGAAGGAGGGCCGGCTGTTAACCAAATACAACCAATGCAGACCATGTTCACACCCCAACAAATACATAGAAATGCCCAAATAATGCAGGACAATGTGCCACACCAATATCAACCCCTGACTGTGACGACTTAGGACAATGCAATGTACAGGCCCGCACCCAGAGGCACAGTCACAACTGTCAGGTGTGTCAACCATTGATGCCTGCAGAAACATAACATACATTGTGTGTGTCTCCCAAAAACAGGTGATGATGGGGACACAGCAGCAGACGCTGATGAGTCCCAGTCCCAGGCTCAAGAGGATGCGGAGCTCACTGGTGTCGTACAGCCTCTGCCCTCCTCGGACGAAGAAGACCAACCTGGCACATCCGGTGCAAGTCTACATGCAGCACCAGCAGGACCACCAGCTGCAGCACCAGCAGGACCACCAGCTGCACCCCCTGCACCCACCCCTCCAACGACTGTCAACACAAATACCATCCCTGTCGACATGGACAGAACAAGGAGCAACACCAGCACAGGGACCCTGGACCAACCTGGGGCCATGGACACCACCACCACCACCAACCTCCAAGGTGGACCAGGGTCATCTGTGCGTGCCACTGCACGCACTGCACATGTCAGCAGGGGTGGTGGGAGGGGTGGGAGACAGAGGTCGCTGCTTGCAGAGGTTGCTGGTGTGCATGATGACCCACAACTGGTACGCATAGCTGATGCGTACCAGTCCAGCACCGGAGACCTCAGCCAGGTAGTGGGGCTCCTCAGAGACATGAAACAGCAGCAGGCTGCCCATCATGCCCGCTTGGACTCTCACATGTCCCACGTGGAGTCACACATGTCCCGCGTGGACTCACACATGTCCCGCGTGGAGTCCAAGTGGGATGCACTGCATGAGATGACGGCGGTGCACAGGGACATTTTACAATGCCTCCGCCAGATGAACAGCAACCAGTCCACACCTCCCTGTGTGCCAACAACATCTGGTGCTGCCCAAACTGCAACTGCCACAGGGAGGGAGGATGACTCTGGCGGAGAGTCCCCTGCACCGCAGCAGCCTGTACTTGAGGGGCCCCCCAAGAAGAGGGGTCGTCCGAAGAGGGGCAAGTGAGAGGCCGATGGCCAAGCGCAACTCCCAGGAAGCCTGAACCTGTTCTGGATGTTCACCTTTGTGCACAGACTGTTCACCCTGTTGACGGCAACACTACTCCCACACATTGCATGGGGAGTACAAGTTGGACCAATGTCTCAGACAACTGTGGCCCCGATACTGGGGATTTTGTCTACCAGGACTTTCAATTCACCTAGGAACTTCTGATTGCAAGATTTATGTACAGCACTACCCATCCTATGCACTATTCACACAAATGTATCACAATAAACACACTAATACACCATACTTGCCTCTGTTGTGATTCCAACGTGGGTGCTGTTATGGGGATGATGAACTGCAAAATTACACTGTGTATGCGAACTGCAACAGCAAGTACAACACAGGCATGTGAGTAAAGGCAATGTGACACATATGAGTGAGACACACCACCAGGGCTACACAACACATACACACCTAGGCCATCTGACTCATTGCCTACACTGATGTTGCCAGGGAAGACAGTGCAATGCACAGACACCACACCCATTCCCAGTTGTAGTCAAGTAGCCCACAGGTGCAGTAAGCAAATGGCAGTCAAATGTGTGACCACAGACAACGCACATCACATAGTGAAGCACAGGTTTATTACACAGTTGCAACATGTCGTAACCACTACAGATGCAAGGTAATCCCACCTGGCAGCGGGCACACAGTCAACAACTGTAGACAGAAGGAAGTCCATGGGTGTGGCGCACATCACCTGTAGGGACACAACAGCTACCACCCTGGAAGTGCAATCACGTCGTCGGTGGACACAGTTGACCAAACGAATCTGAAAGTACCCTGTGAAGGACAGAAATGACACACAGTCAAAAGCAATGGAGAACAGGACAGAACAGCAAAACTCATGCACAATACATGTTACAAGATACCCACCCAGAACCAAGTTAGCATGTCAACACTGTTGGGGAGTACAGCCCACCTGTAAGCACACATCGCAACACACATCCAGTCAAGTAGCCCATGGACACACTCCAACAGCACCAGAGCACCACCTACACATATCATGCCAACTCACATCATTGACATGACACCTCAGGATACTCACATTCAGCTAAAGAAGTTGGTGATGAGCTGTGTGCGGACATCACCCTCATCATCATCATCATCATCGTCACTGGCATCGTGGTCCAGGCCAGGATCCTCCACAGGTGGCGGATGTTGGTCATTGTCATCCTGGATGAGAGGCAACTCCTTCCGCACTGCCAGGTTGTGGAGCATGCAGCAGATGATGATAATCTTGCACACTTTCGCAGGGGCATATGGGAGGGACCCTCCGGTCTTGTCCAGGCAGCGGAAGCGGCTCTTCAGGAGACCAAATGTCTGCTCAATCACTCTCCTGGTCCGACCATGTGCCTCATTGTAGCGCATCTGGGCTGGTGTCACAGGGTTCCTGAGGGGTGTCAGCAACCACGGCATGTTGGGGTATCCCGAGTCACCTACGGACAGACAAGTGCACATTAGCTGACTTGGAAAAGTGGGCGGAATACTACAGATCAGATCACACACAATGGCACAAAGTCAGTACACACCGACAAGCCAGGCACGCTGGTTCTGCATCTGTGCCATCATCCTGGGGATGCGACTACTCCTCATCACAAAGGCATCGTGTGCTGAACCAGGGAAACGGGCACACACGTGTGTGATGGTCATATCTGCAAGACACACTACCAGTGCATTGACCGAGTGGTAGTGCTTGCGGTTCCTGTAGGCCTGCTCCTGGGCCTGTGGTGGTACCAAAGCCACATGTGTCCCATCAATGGAGCCAATGACATGCGGCATCCTCCCCAGGGCATAAAAGTCACTCTTCACGTCAGTGAGTCGTCGCAGTCTAGGGAAATAGATGTACCGGTTCAGGAATAGCAACATTGCCGCCAAAACATCGCGGAGCACACGGCTCAACATGGTCTGTGACATCCCACCAGCAGTCGCCACAGTATGTTGGAAGGTACCGGTGGCAAAGAAGTGTAGGGCTGCCATCACCTTCACCTTGGGGGTCAGCGCTGTAGGATACGGCCGGCCAGGCTGCAAATGTGGGGCCAACTGCACTGCCAAATCCTCAATCAGCTGCCTGGTGAAGCGGTACCATCAGATGCTGTCCCGTTCCACCATCGTTGCCAGGTCTGGGAATGGTCGATGGACAGCAGGAGCCCTGCAGTGCAGAGGAGAAGTAAGCAAGATTGTCAGTCACCCCACATATGCGGCATTGAACACACTCAATATCCCAACATACATCATTATGAGGCACAACTACATGAAGTGTGCAGTTCCGTAAGGACATGTATGGTACATACATGGCCAACATCTGTCAACACGGTCCAACAAGTGGCATCAATTAGTCCCAGGTTGGCCCATTGGATATCATGAGGCCATGTCACAGTTCCCATCTCCTGCTGCCGTGTCACAATCACCCCCACAGTTACATGTGAGGACAGATGTGCCCCAGGCATCACAGCTCAACGACAGGTACATTCCCAGGGACCCTGTATTGCCACATGGACACTGGCATTACATGGAGTATCATGTATACACCACAGCAAAACAACCATGACCCCCACAGGTAGTGGTCCCACTTGCCACGGCAGGACAGACATGGACGTCTGTGACACACACACGCACAACATCAAAGTCCATGCACACACAACGTGGATGTGGAGACTGTCTCCCATTGTGCACATGAAATCAGAGACATTGTAAACACTACATGCACACAGACTGTGGAGGACCATCACTATTGTGCCACTGGGACACCCTGGCTCAAACATACCGTCCCACATGGGACTCACGGGGTATGTGACATGACATACACATACACCACCGTGAAATGTGACCATGGCACATGCACAGATATGAACAGTTGCACATCACAGTGGTCATGTACACGTAACACCCATGATCCTGTCCCCATGAACACGTGCACAGCCTGGGGGTGGCTGCCCCCAGGTGACACCCACAGGACAACATGTACACCAACATACACACAATAGGAAATGCAGCCTTACATGCCTTATGATAAAGTTTGGACAGGCTGTCGTGTTGTAGGTGTGCCCCTCACTCCCTGGGAGCTATCTGTGGCTGGCATATGTCCATCTGAGACAGGCATGGTGACATATGCCAGTCACTTGTACAGTGATGCGTTGAACAGCAATGGACCGATCGGTGCCCCCGGCCGGCCCATTGCATTCAATGTGTGCGGGTACGCGTTGTACCCCTGTACGCGTTGATCAGCAATGGACCGATCGGTGCCCCCGGCCGGCCCATTGCATTCAATGTGTGCGGGTACGCGTTGTACCCCTGTACGCGTTGATCAGCAATGGACCGATCGGTGCCCCCGGCCGGCCCATTGCATTCAATGTGTGCGGGTACGCGTTGTACCCCTGAACGCGTTGTACTGCAATGGACCGATCGGTGCCCCCGGCCGGCCCATTGCATTAAATGTGTGCAGGTACGCGTTGTACACCTGTACGCGTTGTACCGCAATGGACCGATCGGTGCGCACCCATTGACAATGGCCTTGCCTGGCAACGGACGCGTTTTCGAATTTCGAACGAGTCGGTTGCTGGAAATTCAGTTGGTCACCCACAACAATGTTGCAAAATCATGTATGTCATGAAGTTGAAGATTTGAAGGATGCTGTGGGCGTGTATTGGTGCTGCTATTCCATGGATTGGCCAGATTCAGAAGATGCAAACGACTTGGACCTATCACTTTGGACACAAGGGACAGTATCTGCCTCTCCAGCACATATATATTGCTGGCTGTTCCCCTGAGAGCTCACTTGCCTGCACTACATGCTCCAGGACGACATCTGCCACTGCACTGCTGCTGTCTCTGCCCCTCTGGACCCTGCAATGGCATGTACTGTGGAGAGAGCCCCAGCCTTCAGCCTTGAGGAGAACCAGGCCCTGCTGGACAGCCTACTTCCACAGTACAGCAAGCTGTATGGGACACCAGGGGAGCAGGTGAGTGTTCTGTGCACTGCCTTTTTGAATGTGCATTTTGTCTGACTTGCAAGGCTGAAAGTCTGCACGCCACTGGCTAGCAGGCTCACTGAGTAGTTGTCACCCCCCATAGTGTGTAGTGACATGCACTGGACAGGTATGGTGCAGTGACAGTGCATTTGAACAAGGTTTTACTTCCCATGCAATGATACCATGTAGTGACGTCTGGCAAACTGTCCATGGGCAGCTTTGCACTGCCTGTGTACATCATGTGCCCCTGTGATTGAGACATGTATATACAACTGTGTCATGCACGGATATGTTGCATGTGTAGTAATGGCCTTTTCACTTTGTCATCCTGACAGGTTAATGCCCATCGGAAGCAGGAGATCTGGAAGGACATCGTCCGGGCTGTCCGGTCCGTGGGGGTCTACAAGCGCCGGATCTGCAACTGCCAGAAGAGGTGGCAGGATCTTCGGGGCTGGACCCGGAGGATTGCACGGGTCCAGCTGAAGCTGTCGCCTCCTCGCAGGAGGGGCGGAACACGGACCCTGACCCCCACATGCTCCAGATCCTGGCGGTGGTGTTTCCAGACCTGGATGGGCAGCTGAAGGCCAGACAGCAGCAAGGAGGGGTGAGTCAAAGACTGCACTGTGAACTCTGTATTACATGCTTTGTGCCCTCCTCTGGCCTGGTTCAACTGCCACAGTGCAGCAGTCATGTTGTCCAGGAGCCATGTCCCTCTATTGTGCACTGCCCACTCCTCATCTGATACCCAAGTGTGGCCCTTACATTCAGGGAATTGTGTCACTTGGGACTGTGTCCTTGCAGTTTGCTTCACTAAAGGTGGGGGACAGCATCTGTTTCCCTAACTCTGTTGTGGGCATCATCGGTGGGTCCATTGTTCACACAACGCCTGTGTTCGGACATGTAATCTGCGTGTTGCTTTGATATGCGGTCCACTTGCTGAGCTGAGCCACCACATGTGCCTGGGGTATGTAGCACACGCCCATGCAGCGGGTGGGAACAATGTTTGGGCCCCAGGAGTGTGCAGATTACGTGTGTCACACATACATAGCCAGCTATCCACTGTCCAGGGCTCATCCCTCATTCATGTGGGGCAGGACGGGCATGCCTACTCCAGGCCATGCAATGCACTCTGTACTCCCACTCCCGTGTATCAGCTGACACATTGTGCGCAGTGATTTGACCCCTCAGGTGTCTGCCCCTGTGTCAGTGTGCTGTGGATTAGTTGCCAGGACTGCTGGGGTGTTTCTTGGTAGGGGCTCAGCATGCCACTGGAGATGTGACCATAGGAGACGATACTTGTGTGTCACATAGGTGTTTGATCAGCTGCCCGTGCAGACTGGGGTATGCGAATGTGAAGTTCAGGCAGCTGTTCCCCATTCACAGCAGATTGTGAGGGGCTCAGGTTCAGAGGGTAGTGTCACAGGTCTCCCATATGTCCAATCGGTATGACCTGGACAGATGAGGGTTAAGATGATGTGTTGTGTGGGGGATGTACATGTGCACTTGTGCAGCTCCAGGACTTGCATTCCCCATGACCTACTATTGTGACACAGTGCAGAGTGTTGTTGTCTGGCTGCCAAGTCATACATCACTGAGACAGTGATGTATGACTTAGCAGTCATGCCTCCGCCATGGCATGTGTCTACTTATTGGTGATCCTGCAGGGGAGTGACATGTGCTACATGCACACCATTGTGGCGATGGCTATCAGGACATGGGTGCATCATGGTGTCTGTCGCTGGTATGCATCACATGCATTTCCTATTTGACTCTGGGCATCCCTTTCATCCGGAAACCTGTACTGACTCAGTGGCAAGAGTTGTGATGTGTGCATGTCCACATGCTACACCGTGTCCTCTGCACTGTCCAACTACTGTGTAGTTGGTGCATGTGTCCACACTGGAGTGTTGCAATCCAACAGACACCAGACAGATGGGTGCAAGGCCATGTGGGATGTGAGTGCCATGGTTGGCATCAGACTGACAATTGGCTGCTCCTGTTCAGTTAGGGCACTTTTAGCAATGTACAACTAATGATGCCAGGGCTTGCTCTGTAATGTGCTGTGCTCACAGTGGTGTGTGCGTTTGGTGCAGGTGACTGATGTCTGTCTGTTTCCCCATTGTTTGCAGATACATCCACGGCCACGGAAGGGGACAGCTCCACGGACCAGGAGGAGCCGGAGAGCCAGACTGGGTCAGCAGCCGAGGAGTGGTCGGAGGGACCCAGTGGCACGGAGGGCGAGGGGAGCCACACCGAGGAGTCCTCAGCACCATCCACCTCAGCTGAGGACCAGAGAAACTCAGAGGATGACTCCCTTATGGAGGCGGGTGTCAGCAGCCACCACACCCCAGCTAGTGTTGCTGTCCCCGCCACCACCAGCACCACCACCGCCCTCCCATCGGCTCCCATTCCCCAGGTCCGTGGAGGCTCCCATGTTCGGGAGCGTGTCTCCTTTGGGCCAGGCACCGCACCCCCTGCCCCTGTGTCCCCTGCTGCCCTGAGTGAGGAGTCTGTGTACCTCCTTCGCCAGCTCCATGTAGGGCAGACAGCCATGCTGAGTGTCCTCCATGCGCACACCGCTCTGTTGACTCAGCTGGTGTCGTTCATGGAGGGCATCTCATCGGGCATGTCTGACCTACAGAGGGGCAATAGGTCCATGGACTCCTCCCTGACGGCAGCAGTGTCCCTCCTCAGACAGTCCCTCACCCCTCCTGCCTCTGCTCCATCCACACTCCCCAGCACCTTACCCGTCCCAAGCACACACACACCGGCACAGGCACACACCAGCACACACACATCCAGCACACAGACACACACGCCACAAACAAAACGCACACGCACGCACAGTCAGGGGACTGAAACCAGACTCACAGGGGATGGGGCCCTGGAACACACACACGCATCCACGAGCACTGAGCAGTCCTCAGTTGCCTCTCCCTCCAAAACACCCTCCCTTGCCTCACCTGCAACCCCAAAGACCCAGCGCCTCTTCCTCAGTGACCTCGGCCTCTTCCCCTCCGATCCAGCTGCTCCAGCATCCAGGGGGAAGAGGAAGCCCACCCACATGGAGCAGAGTGCCCCTCGCCCCCGGACACCCTCCCCCAGGCGCAGACAGACTGAGGCCCCCACCCGCAAGTCCCCCCGGAGTCGTAAGAGCAAGACCCCGCCGCCGCCCCGCAGCTGAGGCACCAGGTCTCCTTCCTCCATCCCTCAGGCCCCCACTCCACAGGTGCCCCCACCACACCCTGCCCCAGGTTCCCCCACCCACAGACATACCATCCCCAAGAGGATCCGGCCTTCTCCCCTGCCACTTGCTCTCCCGGCACCACACCCCCGCTGCGCTTGTCTGTGCCACTGATGTGGTGAGGGAGTCCTCCCCTCTGTCCAGCCCACCTTGCCTGTTCCCCATTCTCCTCCCCTGGTGATAGGCACTGCAGTGGAGTCCACTACCACCCTGTCTGACTTGGGCACTGCAGTGGCGGACCTGTCCACTCCATCTGCAGGGTCCACTGCAGTCGTGCCGGCACCCACAACATCTGAGTCATGCCCCCAGTTGTGCCGGCACACACCATGTCAGACACCTCCACTGCAGTTGTCAGTGGCTCTCCAGCACCCACCACCCCTTCCCTGCTTCCTCCTGGTGAGCCCTGATCCTGTCCCTGCGGTGCCTGGCCTCCCCCCCCGGTTGCCTCTCCTAGTGGATTGTCCCTGGTTTTGTGCAGGCATGCGTAGGGTGACATCTGCCACTGTCACCAAGTTTGGACTTTGACAATGGACTGGCCATTGGCCTTTGTGTTTTTCCTGGACTTTGTTTTCATTCCACACATATGCTGAATAAAGCAACTTTCTGTTCTCTAGTGCTTATGCTTCTGATGTACATGTTGTTGATGATGCTAACCATGCCCTTGCTGCAGTGATGGTGATATTTGGTCTCATAATAATGAAGTGTTACTGTGCAGGAACCCATGTGGTCCAGGGGGAATGTGTCCTATCCTGTGGTGTATCCATGTCATCCATAGCAGCATCTGAGGGTGTCATGTGTTCAGTATTTGGCAATAGGATTTCCTACTTAGATTAGCTATTTCACATCTGTGGCTTCCACCCCTGCACATCTGTTGTGCCTGCCATCGTTGCATTTGTCTACTTCCCTGACCGTGTGGCCATCTCCACTGGACATGCAGGTTTGGGCATCAATGGGGAAGGACTCATCCGTGTAGTCAGTGCAACATTGCTATACAAGTGTGTTGGATCTGTGCTGATGATTCCGTTGGCACTTCCATGACCAGGCTGATGTGACGGGAGCCCTCATTTGGTGCTAATTGTTGATTGTGTGACCAAGTGCTCAGCTGACATGATGGGGCCCTACTGAGGCAACATATGGCACAGCTTTCCTCACACAGGAGTGGAGTCCCCTCATGGCAGTGTGTACTCCTATGACATTGCCTGCGCCCAAGGTGTGTGTTGTATGTGCATGTCTGTGTGTTCACTTCCGTTTAGCTGTGCATGCTGTGTTCCCTAGTGTTGTACCTGTTTGTGATGCTTGCTGAGTTGACCTATGTTCCCCCAAAGTCTTCTCCCTGGGTTCTCTGTGATGTGGGTGCATGGCACATTACTGGTCATCAGGGTGTCACCCATAGGTGTGTTTGCTGTCAGGGCTGAGTTTGTGTGCAGACGCAGATGGGTCACAGTCAGGTTTCCCCTTGGCACTTGTTGTTTGCCCCTGTCATGTGATTTCCAGTTTGTGTTATCTTTCAGTGATTGTGACACGTTGTGTGTGTGACTGCTGGCACTCCTCAGGGTCCGGGCTGCAATGTTGGTTGTTGTCTATGTGTGTTCTTTGTGGGTGACCTTGGCTTCTTCATTGGTGTGTGACTGTGGCTGGGATCCCATTGGTTGGTGTGGTATTGCCGTCATGTCCATGTACAGCGTAGTGTGCAGTGTGTCAGACATTCAGGAGTCTTGTTGAGTGGCCATGTGTGACGTGTTTCTGCACCTTGGTTCCCACCCACCACCCTGGAATAGTCATGGGTGCATGTGCAATGTCACCAGTGCATGTGTACTCCACTGCTGCACATTGTTGGAGGTCGAGGGGTGTGGTGTTGAGTGTGTGCAGATGAGAGTTGTTGCCCGGCTAGGCCCCTGCCTCCATGTTGGCCTTGGCTTACTGGCCATGCTGATTGATTTGTGCTTGTGTAGGTGTGATGGTAGTTTGTTGCTCAGGACACATGACTGTGGTTCACAGTGTGAACCACATTTAGCTTTGTCATCACAGTGGGATTGTAATGCAGCCCAGGGTCACCACATTGTGGGGGCCCTGGGGGTGGTGCTGTGGTGTGTCTGTGTCTTGCTGTGTCAGTTGCTGTTCCTACGTGCCTGTGTGACATGTGTGATTTGTGCTCCCTCTCATCTGACAATGCCTGCTTGCCCACATAGGGGATTTGGATCCATGAGTTACCTTTGTGTGGCACTGTATGCACATCTGTATGATTGGTATTCAGGTCTCCTCATGTGTTGTGTGGTTGCCTGGGGACACTGGCACCCCCCTCACCTGTTGTGTATGATGTGCAGTGTGGGTCTGCCTGTTTGTGTTTGTGCATCTGCACCACTGCATTGGCATATCTTGGGTGTGCCATTGGCTGTATGTAGTTTGGTGGGTTTCCCCTGCTGTCCCTGGGACTCCTAGGTCATCGGTCAGCACAATGATCATGGTTTGTGTGTCCCATTGCTGCCATGGTATGGTATCTGTTCACCTCACATCTGCAGTCTCCACAGGGTATCTGCATTTGTGTGCCCATTGGTGCAAATATGTGGGTCTGCATTCTGATGGTCACTTCTGTCATTGTGTCATTGATGAATGTTGACAGTGTCAGCCCCCATGGGTGTTGTTTGTCTGCACATGGCCAAAGGTATGTCTTATTTGCACTGCAGTATTTGGCTCACCCAATTTATGTTGCAATGGGACACATACACTACTTTGCCACTGATGTGTTTTTTGTTCTGTGATCAGGAATCATCCATGCAGTTTGGCAGTTGCAGCTCTTTCTTTGTCAACACTTACCTTTTGGTCACTGTGATGATGGGGGTTTGGACCCCATTGCCACAATGTTCAAAATGTGCTTCAGCTATGGACCCCACACTTACATTTTGGTCACTGTGATGATGGGGGTTTAGACCCCATTGCCACAATGTTCAAAATGTGCTTCAGCTATGGACCCCACACTTACATTTTGGTCACTGTGATGATGGGGGTTTAGACCCCATTGCCACAATGTTCAAAATGTGCTTCAGCTATGGACCCCACACTTACATTTTGCTCACTGTGATGATGGGGGTTTAGACCCCATTGCCACAATGTTCAAAATGTGCTTCAGCTATGGACCCCACACTTACATTTTGGTCACTGTGATGATGGGGGTTTGGACCCCATTGCCACAATGTTCAAAATGTGCTTCAGCTATGGACCCCACACTTACATTTTTCTCACTGTGATGATGGGGGTTTAGGCCCCATTGCCACAATGTTCAAAATGTGCTTCAGCTATGGACCCCACACTTACATTTTGCTCACTGTGATGATGGGGGTTTAGGCCCCATTGCCACAATGTTCAAAATGTGCTTCAGCTATGGACCCCACACTTACATTTTGGTCACTGTGATGATGGGGGTTTGGGCCCCATTGCCACACTGTTCAAAATGTGCTTCAGCTATGGACCCCACACTTACCTTTTGGTCACTGTGATGATGGGGTTTGGACCCCATTGCCACAATGGTCATGGCCTGCTTGCATTGTGGGGGCCACACACATATATGTGTGGCACATGTGCTAGGGGGTCACATTGTATGTTCAAAGTCATGTTCGGTGTTGTAGGCATTTGACACAGTCTACACACGCTTGTCATGGTGTTGGGGGATGTCTTTTTCTTGCATTCCCTAGGTTGTGGTGTGCTGGTTGTGTCATGCATTGTCCATCCTATGAGTGGGGGTGGTAGTGGTGGTAGGCATCCAGCCCCCTGGGTGAGGGTGGTAGTAGTGCTAGGCATCCAGCCCCCCTGGCTAAGGGTGGTGGTAGGCATCCAGCCCCCCCTGGGTGAGTGTGGTAGTAGTGGTAGGCATCCAGCCCCCCCCTGGCTAAGGGTGGTAGTAGTGGTAGGCATCCAGCCCCCCCTGGCTAAGGGTGGTTATTAGTGGTAGGCATCCAGCCCCCTGGCTCAGGGTGGTAGTAGTGGTAGGCATCCAGCCCCCCTGGGTGAGGGTGGTAGTAGTGGTAGGCATCCAGCCCCCCTGGCTAAGGGTGGTAGTAGTGGTAGGCATCCAGCCCCCCTGGCTCAGGGTGGTAGTAGTGGTAGGCATCCAGCCCCCCTGGCTAAGGGTGGTAGTAGTGGTAGGCATCCAGCCCCCTGGCTCAGGGTGGTAGTAGTGGTAGGCATCCAGCCCCCCTGGCTAAGGGTGGTAGTAGTGGTAGGCATCCAGCCCCCCTGGCTCAGGGTGGTAGTAGTGGTAGGCATCCAGCCCCCCTGGCTAAGGGTGGTGGTGGGCATCCAGCCCCCCTGGCTAAGGGTGGTAGTAGTGGTAGGCATCCAGCCCCCTGGCTCAGGGTGGTAGTAGTGGTAGGCATCCAGCCCCCCTGGCTAAGGGTGGTGGTGGGCATCCAGCCCCCCTGGCTAAGGGTGGTAGTAGTGGTAGGCATCCAGCCCCCCCTGGCTAAGGGTGGTAGTAGTGGTAGGCATCCAGCCCCCCCTGGGTGAGGGTGGTAGTAGTGGTAGGCATCCAGCCCCCCCCTGGGTAGGGGTGGTGGTGCGCATTCAGGCCCCTGTGTGCATATGTGATACAAAAGGGGATGATGGACGGAACGTTTGAGCCAATCAAACACTCACCCCCAGTCAAATGATCTGGGTTTAATCCATCATCATTCTTTAGCTCACTCCACCACCCCAGTTCAGACATGGCCATATGCAAATCAGTATGACCCTGTGCCTCATGGGAACAGTCCAGCCCGAACGTGGGTCCCTTGCTCACTTTGCCACTGGATTCAAGCAAGCCTGGCTGGTGACGGCTGAAATGCCAGAAACCGGTCCTAGGATGCTTGTTTCCGGTCCAGGGAAGACATGGCTTGGCAGTTCGGGCTGGACTGTTCCCATGAGGCACAGGGTCAGACTGATTTGCATATGGCCATGTCTGAACTGGGGTGGTGGAGTGAGCTAAAGAATGATGATGGATTAAACCCAGATCAGTTGACTGGGGGTGAGTGTTTGATTGGCTCAAACGTTCCGTCCATCATCCCCTTTTGTATCGCTTTGGTCGCCCTAAGTTGGCGGGGGTATGCCCAGACGTGGGTCCCTTGCTCACTTTGCCACTGGATTCAAGCAAGCCTGGCTGATGACGGCTGAAATGCCAGAAACCGGTCCTAGGATGCTTGTTTCCGGTCCAGGGAAGACATGGCTTGGCAGTTCGGGCTGGACTGTTCCCATGAGGCACAGGGTCAGACTGATTTGCATATGGCCATGTCTGAACTGGGGTGGTGGAGTGAAATAAAGAATGATGATGGATTAAACCCAGATCAGTTGACTGGGGGTGAGTGTTTGATTGGCTCAAACGTTCCGTCCATCATCCCCTTTTGTATCGCTTTGGTCGCCCTAAGTTGGCGGGGGTATGCCCAGACGTGGGTCCCTTGCTCACTTTGCCACTGGATTCAAGCAAGCCTGGCTGATGACGGCTGAAATGCCAGAAACCGGTCCTAGGATGCTTGTTTCCGGTCCAGGGAAGACATGGCTTGGCAGTTCGGGCTGGACTGTTCCCATGAGGCACAGGGTCAGACTGATTTGCATATGGCCATGTCTGAACTGGGGTGGTGGAGTGAGCTAAAGAATGATGATGGATTAAACCCAGATCAGTTGACTGGGGGTGAGTGTTTGATTGGCTCAAACGTTCCGTCCATCATCCCCTTTTGTACCCCCCTGTGTGCATATGTGGCATTGGTGATGGGCATCCCGCCCCTATGGTGCTGCTGTTGCTGGTGTAAGTATATTCTGCATCCCTCTGTGTGTGTGTGATGTGTCGTGTACGTGTTGTATGTGTTTTGTGGTTGGTGTCTGACTTACCTTCTGCGCCGTACGCGTCCGTGCCTGTTCCGGTAGTAAATGTAGAATATTGGTATGATCGGGACGAAGGGATTCATGGTTGGTTCGTGTCGTTCGTCCTTCTCGTTGCTTCGCGTCGTCCTCGTCGCTTCGCGTCATCCTCGTCGCTGGCGTGTTCGTCTCGTCGCCGTGGATCGTGTTGTGGCGCGAATCGGAGCTTATGTGCGCCTCTCCCGGATGCTTTGACGTGCCGTGCGTAGCGATGGGTTCGGCGCGTACGGGAAGCGCATCGTACTTGTTCGGCCGGACGGAGCTGCATTTTCCCTTCTGTGCGACTCGATTCAGCGTTTCCGGATTCGCCTCGGTCGGAGTACAGGACCTGGATTGGGTGAGTACGGCTCGGCCGGATTCTGTGCTGTTGTGCGCATCGTACTTACTCGTTCGGTGTGCTGTACGGATCGGTCGGGAAACAGGCATTCGCATGGCTTTTTTCCTGACCGAATGGTATTGGGTGCGCCTCCGACCGAGATCGGAATCGGCCCCTCAGTGTGTGAATAAGCCTGAGTACTGAAGCCGGTGAGATATTTCTGGATGCCATTGGTTTGGCTGGGTAGAAGATGGAGGTTGAGAACACCTTCCCCAGACAATGGAAGTAGATTGCCTGCATTTCTGTGGTGGGAAAGTAGATATCCAGACACTGAAGTGAGGAGAATGGAGACAGGGTTACCTTTTGAAATTCCATGAAGACTGTTGTTATCAAGGGGCAAGTTTCTGGGTCAGACCTACCCTTTTGTCTATTGCTGATTACTGCTTCAGGAGTGGTTGAGAAGGCAGCCAAGTGCAAAAACCTCACACTTCATTGTGCCCATACCGTGGGTCCTCCAGTTTGGAGATGGTCACAGTGCTTACTGCTCTGAGAAACATCACTCAGCACACAGACTGTGCCTGGAGAGCAGCTTGAGAAGGACACTTAAAAATAGAACCTCCAACTCCCAAATCGATTCTGAATGTAAAGACATTGGATCCACATCACCTATAAAGAAAATGTGTATAAAAGTGGGATACAAAGCACCCCACTTTGTTCCAGTTCCAAATCCATCATCACTAAGTATGGGAGTGATCTGCAGCGTACTAAAAGGGCTGCTGTGTAAACATGGCTGGTGTTTGCCAAATAGACAGTCTCCCAGAGGTGAGGAGACATCACCTGAAGTCTACACTTTCTATTGGAGGAGCTCAAAATCTGCCTAGTGCCTTGAAGCCTGCATGCATGCAGAGAGTGGGAAGGAGCCTGCCTGGCTCTGTAGAAGGAGAAAATGTCCAGGATGAGAAGTCTAGCAAGTACCTGGGTGGAGGAACAGCCAGAGAAAGCTCGCTGCCTGGAGAAAAGCCAGGAGTGACCTGTGCTGCAGAGGGTCCCTGATTTCTCAGACGGATCCTGGTGATAACCGTGAAAAACCTACATGAACGCACAGGTCCAGTCAGGGCTGCAATTGCCTTGGTGAGGATGTCGGCCCGTTCAGGTCTGCAACTGCCTTGGTGATAGGGTTATCACCTCACCCGTTTTCTACTGGCACCAATGGTACTTTAATGTCTTGGCCAGTACAAAGTTAATAAAATCACCTAAAGCTGATATTTTTAGCCCTCATCTGTACATGCTTTAAATGGCAAATATAAATAGAAAGCACTTCCAAATGTATTTTAGAGCTGCATTAATGATCCCTGACTAATAATTATACAAAGGCAGAAAAGTCATGTTGCAAATGAATACATACGATTTTGTTTAGAGTCCTATTTAGTATCATGTCCGGGCGTTTGCATTCTTAAAGCAACAACAAATGGCCGGTATTTTTCTCTTGGAAAGGTGACAACCCTATTTGGTGTTCGGCGGTGATCTGAGTAGCAGCAATCCGTAGGTGAAGAGGAGGTGCCAATACCTTGCCGAAAGAGTGACTATAGGATGGCACTATGCACCAGATGCGCATGACTTTTCAACAACCCAAAGACAGGGTATCTTCCATTGATGAAGTATTGACCCAGGTGAGAGCATTAGGCCTCATTTATACACAGGGAATGCATGTGTAGTGTAAGCAGGGATCCACACACAGCCCTAAAGAAGGTCCCAGATTTGATTGGACTCCTTGCATGGGCTGACAAATGTTGGAACTATAAAATCAGGGTCAATTGAGCAGTAAAATCTAATTCAGAACACTGTAATATATTTTAGTCATACCCCAAGTACCCTACCAATAAAGAATTATTTTGGCTATACTGCAAGGTATTTTTAAATCTTTTTCTATTTTCATCTGGATCGCTGCATTATCCAGATAGAAATTATCTAAGAACTTCCACCTTCTTTTTGGTTGAGTCTGCCCTGGTGGTACCATCCTACCAGGGTGTGGATAGGCGCTGATGATTAAGCATGTCATAATTAAGTGAATGAGGCATCTGCTCCAATATCTTTGGATACACCTGTGAGACAGCTAAGAGGTGCCCTCATTGGACAAGGTTTCTTCTCTCCCTTTCCTTCACCGGGTTGCTCATATGTGAGACGGTGATCATTTGGGAGAATGCGACTGGGTTAGTAATCTCCCGCTCTCTTAGTGTGAAAACACAACCCTATTTGGCCATCACGTCGGCTCAGTTGGGGCCAGTTGCTGCTACAGCATCAGCCAACAGCCCAAGTGGGACTGCATCCATCTCACCGGCTGGTTAGGAGCTGCATCAGTTGGCCCTAAGCCTGCACAGAAGTGCCAGGGATGTCGATCGACAGTGGACTGAATCCAGGCAGCCACATGAGTAGAGATGCAGTCCATGTCCATGTCTGCTTTGGAGGACTGTCTCCAACTACAGCGGGCCACCTCCTACAGGAGTAGATTAAGTCACCGGCTCCACACTAGTCGAGCACAAGCAACTCAGAGACTAACATCCAACTGACTACACCACAGGGGTAAGAAAATGCAATACACATAAACTGATTGCGCATTTGACTTGTGAGTCTCCAAAATCTGTATCTGAGATTGATTCATGCTTCTTCAATAATTGCTGGGGGGACATGCTTATAGAGGGTCACCCAGGTGAGAGATAGGACAGGTGGTGAAATCAGCGGGTGTAGTGCGACAAGACAGAATCATGACCGGATCACTGCCCTGAATACTAGATTGAAATGTGTAATTTTTAGTACTGCTGTTAGAGTAAAAAGTACTTTATTTTCTAAAAAGACCAGAATTGAGCTGGACATTGAAGTTATTGGGACATCGTCCCAAATGCATTTTGTAAAGCAAGGTAGTACTACAGTAATACTATTATATTCTCAAATGCATGGCTGGAGAAATCCACCTTTCCCTCTCCTTCCTTGTTTGTGTGAAGGGGCCAAGATCTCTACACCCGTAGGTATATATTTTTGTGTAAATGTAAGAGGGACAAGGGGGAGTGACTGGAAAATGGTGAATAATTACTACTAAAAGGGAAGGGTGTAGAGAAATTTAAGGAGAGGGATAAGGGGTGACAATGTAATGCACACACAGTTGTATGATAGAAGCACGAATGGTTTTACCAAACATGCCTCTACCACGCAGTCCAACCACAAATGCGTCTTAACCACGCATTCCTTTACCACGCATGCCTTTACCATGACATTTTGTGGTTGTCTACATTGATGGTAAAAGGGTATGTGTGGCTAAGGTCGCCACTACCCCGCCTCCCCCCTGACCACCCCCGACCACTGCCCCCGCGCCATCCCTTAAACTACCCCAAACCCTTCCACTGCCCTAAAACCTACCCCAACTAACCATTTCCCTCCCACTGCCCTAAGACCTAAAACTCTACACTACCCCGCCCCCGCGCCATCCCTTAAACTCTCCCAACCCTTTCCACTGCCCTAAAACATATCCCGACCCCGCCCTAAAAACGAACCCAACTACCCATTCCCCTCCCACTGCCCTAAGGCCTAAAACCCTGCACCCTAACTTGCACTACCCCAACCCCCTGCCTCTGTGTGCTGTCCCTTAAACTACCCCAACCCCTTCCACTGCCCTAAAACCTACCCTGACCCCCTCTCAGCAGTAAAAACTACCCCAACTACCCATTCCCCTCCCACTGCCCTAAGGCCTAAAACCCTACACTACAACTGCCCCCCCTGCCCTCACGCTGTCCCTCAAACTACCCCAACCCCTTCCACTGCCCTAACATCTACCCCGACCCCCCTCCCTAAAAACAAACCCTCCTACTCATTCCCCTCCCACTGCCCTAAGGTCTAAAACCCTGCACCCTAACTTACACTATCCTGACCCTCCAGCCCTCTCTGCGCTGTCCCTTAAACTACCCCAACCCCTTCCACTGCCCTAAAACCTACCCCAACCCCCTCCCAGCTGTAAAACAAAACCCAGCCCCACTTACCTCACCATGGCGTCTTCCTGCTTCTGTCTTCGCGCAGCTAGACAGCGCACTACCTTAACCACACATATGCGTGATTTACGCATATGCGTGGTTAAGTCAAGCCTGGTTGCACTTGCGTAGTCGGAACACTCGTGGTTAATACCTCAGTGTTCTGACTGTTCCCCAACACACACCCACAAAAAGAGTAAGACAATTGTTATTCCATAAATACACTTCTAAAGTTACTTCAATCCTAAAGGTGATAAACAGAGTCAAATAAACTACATCTCAGACTTGGAGTAATTCAAGCACCGCTCATGGCTACTCTCACCAACTGCAACACAATCCCATACAAAACACTGGAGGGAGGGAAATTAAATTACACACCCATAGGAACGTATATTAAATTAGTTACATTATTTGGACATTTAGATTATATATCTATGTCTATCTATCTATCTATTGATGAAAAAAGTAATCTAATTATTTATTAATTATTGTATTACTTTAAAATGTAGTAATAAACTTACATTTTGAAACACTTAACTTCAAAGTTGTTTCATTTCATTTAAAATGTTAACAATAATTCAAATCAATTCAACTGATATGTTTAAATACAGTTTATTACATGCTAAATAAAAATTAAAGTGTAAGTGAAGTTTTTTGTAATTGTTTAAAAAATATTTTAAATTAATATATTTACATTTGTTAATTACTTAATATAAGTTCAATTTGACGAGTAAATATACTGTAACATTTATTATATTAATTCTAGGTTAACAATAAATATTTTAATTAAATTAGATTTACATTGTGAATTAAAATATTTGTATTAATGTTTTTAAAGAATAATAAACTTTAATAATTTCCCTATACGTTCCCATAAGTAGATGTCCCCCATGGCGGCTGAGATCTCCACCTATGTGTGCAAAGTTACCAGTAGTAACTTTATACTTGGAAACCCTGTTGTAGGAGGCTCTGCCTCAAATGTGAGGGTCTGGAAACATGCAAGCCTACACCTAGGTGTAAATCTACACTCAGAAATGGTGAATCTCACAAAAGTGTAAAATTACACCAAGGTGTCGTAGTAAAAATCTTTACCTTTGGCAACATACCCCACTGTGTCTGTTGGTAGATTGTTGAGTTCTGAGCTTTTGCCCCTCACACTACCTCTGTGAGAAGTTTGTGACTGCTCACCTTTGCTACCCTAAGAGTCAATTGAAGGCAGGTCTGTACTTGGCCCAGTTTGCAGTGCCATAGTAATGACAGAACCCATGACATCAGTTCCGAGCGATCTCAACCATCACAGTTGGAGCCCAACAGCCCCTGTCTGCCATGTGGTTCACCAAATGGAGTCTGACACGCCCTTTTCTCTCTTCTGCCTTCTCCTCACTCAGTTCCCCACCTTCCTTTCCCCTATCTTGCTCTATCCTGAGCTGGCATACTACTAGAGTATTTCGTTTTAAATCTAGTGCTAAAAGAATACTGCAGCAAGAATATTAAATACAAAAATATTGTGAAATACAGTAAATATATATATATATACATATTTATATATATATATATTATCTACTGGCGGTCGCCAGTAGATAGTTATAGTTAGGACCTATTTTCCATAGGAAATTCGCAACATTCTATTTCCAATACCTTTGGCGCCGGTTGATGAATCTTCGCGAAATTCTCAAAACTTATGGCCCGCTCCGGTCCGCTCCTATCCTGAAAGTTTCGGGGTGATTCGTCAAGTGGGGGCCGAGAAAAAAGGGGGGTCCCAAAACGTGTTTTCCCCATGCAATTTTCCATAGGAACCTTTAGTCGCAGCTACAGCCCGAACTGCTGAACGGAATTACACCAAATTTGGCAAAAAGGTAGCCCTTGGTTCAGAGTCATGCCTTTTGGTTAAATGGTGTAAATCCATTCAGTAGTTCCTGAGAAATTTGAAAAAGAAAACACATATATATCTGGGCGGAGCCTAAACACACATGTCATCGTGAGATCTGATTGGCTGTCAGCACTTCATCCTGGAATTGCTGGCAGCCATCTTGGGACCAATATAAATGATAGTACCCCATTGAAATGCATTGTAGTGAATCGAAGATTTTGAGGGTTACCAAAAGGAGAACTATAAAGGGTGATAACAGACTTTAGTTACATTAGAATTCATTTGTTGATGGTACCATACTAATTTCAGGAATTGTGGTGTGTTCTAAGGTGATTTTACCCTGTGAAAAACCTTCTGCTGGGATATCATGAATCATGTTTGAGAGAAAACTATTTTCACATGCTTGTCCCATACAATTTTGGAAGGTGCTCCAGAAGCTAAAATGAGAGCATATTTTCTGTAAATTCACATTATCTTTCTCAGTCATGTGAGAATGAAGTCTGACATTCTCAGTAAAACATGTACATCCAACAAGGGCAGAGACTGTCAGTTGATTCCTTTGTGTTCTACTGCAGCTTCCCAGAGTGTTAAAGAACAACTAGAGTGCTAACAGCCTTACTTATGACAAAAGTATGGCACACCTGAAGCCATCTTGATTGGAATAAACTGGTAACACTTAAAACATTTAATTTAAAAAGGAACAAAATGATGGGGTTCATTTTGTCATAGAAATTATGGTTAGTGCTGTAGAAAGAAAAATTAGGACATGTTTCAAGTGTGATCTCAAATATCTTCCTGTTATATTTCAACAGGAGCAGCCTGTCAGTTGATGTCTTTGTGTTCTACTGCAGCTTCCCAGAGTGTTCTAAAGAACAACTAGAGCGCTAACAGTCTTACTTATGACAAAATTATGGCACACCTGAAGCCATCTTGATTGGAATAAACTGGTAACTCTTAAAACATTTACAGGCACATGCATCAAGCCAAACAAGCCTCGCAAAAATTGCGATTCGCAAAAAATGGCCGTTTGCGAACGCAATTCAACCTTTTCCGATGCAGGAACCCATTTACCGAAAAATAAACAGTTTCGCTAAAATAAGGAATCGCAAAATTAGCGAGTACCAATAATGCGAATCCTTATTACCGAGTCCCTGTACAGCGGCCGCAAATAGCAATTAGCTAATAAAAACTCGCAATCCAATGCATGTAAACTCGCAATTAGCGAATCGCATGAAAAACGCTATTTTGCAAGTGCAGAATAAGGGGAATCACAATCAGGTGGAAAGTAAAAAAGAAAATTCGCACAGGTGCAAACCCTCAGAAACGTATTTAAACTGACTCAGAAGGCTCCTGAAGACTTTCACAATGTCAGCGCTCTACGTGATGGCGAGGAGGATGAGGATCCATGCAGCAGCCCAGTGCAGAAGGAGAATACAAGATCGGAGTTTCAAAGTGCGCATCACATCACTGGGACAAACAGAAGATTTAATGTATGATAAGTACAGGCTGAACGGTGCAATGAACCTACACCCAATAGCAGTATTGGAACCCCTAATGCAGCGCCAGACCCGTAGGACCCATACCATCCCCGCACATGTCTAGGTCCTATGTTGCCTGCACCTACTTTCCTCAGGCAGTTTCCAGGGGGTAGTAGCCGTAGCTGGAGGGGTATCACAAAGCTCCCTTTCACGTTTCTTCAACACCTTCCTTGACACCATGATAAGGATCCACACCCACATCACCGTCCCCACAAGCCAACAGGATTTGAACAAGACAAAACAGGACTCCTACCAGATAGCACAGTACCCTCATGTGATCGGCTGCATAGATTGCATACATGTCCCCAGCAGCGATTGAAGACATTGTCAGGCAGAGGAAATCCTAACACCCAATCAATGTGCAACTAGTGTGCAATGCAAAACATATCATAACAGACATTGTGGCGCAATTCCCTGGAAGCACCCATGACTCCTATATATTTCAACACAGTGGCATCCACATGTGTCTGCTCAGGGGTGAATTCGGGGAAGGACATCTACTTTGTGCACACATATACTTATACCATCCACCATCCACCCACACAACTCAGACAAGTGCATGGGGCAAGCTCAGCAGAAGGGCAAAGGAGACGTGCAGACATCACACAACATTATTAATGAGGTATGTAATGATGAGACAAGACACTTAAATGTCAAACAGAAAAGTATTTACTAACATGAGCCCATGTAGTATTGTGTTGCCACACAGAAAATTGTGCAAAATAGAACCGTGATTGCATAGAAGAATACCGGAAAATAAACAAATCCATGACCTGGACATCAAACACTATAATGGTTTTGACCATGGTTACGTCACCATGGGCAAATGAAGGACGACATGTCTTCCTAGCGCTTCCTGCCACGCACCCCCAAACGCTGGTCACCTGCATCGGCTACATCCCCCTGATGTGCAACAGAAGGTGTTGTGCTGCGGGCACTGCGCCTCCTGGCAGTGGTCACTGGCACCGACAGGCTGCTAAGGCTGGATGCCTCCTCACTCCCCTCCTCCCCCGTTAAGTTGCTGCCACCAACAGTACCGGCCTGGATCAGTTCCACGGCAGTGGTCACCTGTCCAAGGGCCCTGGACACATCCCCACAACAATGGCCCATTTCTATTTGCATGGCCACGGAGCGACGTGACAGCAGCGCAGTGGTGCTGCAGAGCTTATTGTTGGACCTGGTATAGGCCGCTATGCGCAACATGCTCTGGTGATGCCTTCTCCTCTGTGTGCTGTGGCCCTGAAGCTTCAGCCTGATGAGCTCCTGCATGCTTGAGTTGGTCTGCCTATTTCCCTCCACAACCGCTGTGGTTAGTTCCCGCACACTGTCTGTCATGAGGCTGATGTTCTTTGCCAATTTTGATATTTGTAGCTGGATTGCCCCCATGTGTCTTGCTTGCATGCGCTGCACACGCAACATTTGGGACTCCACGCCACCCCACACATTTGGAGCCTGGTCTTCCTGAGCAGCAATGCGGGCCCTTGAACTGCGCCTCCGTCCACGTTGGACTGGTGCCTGGGATGTAGGTGTTGTGTTCACATGAGGCTGGCTGGTCACAGGAGTGGGTGCAGTAGCCAGCTCTGATTCCATGTGCTGCAGTGATGGTACTTGTGCCCTGCGTTTTGTGGGTGCGGGGTGTGTGCTTGCTGGGGCAACTGGAGTCTCCACATCAGTCTCAGCAGGAATCTCGGAGATGTGTAGACAATCACTGTCTTCCGAGTCTACTTCAGCTGCATCTGTGATGTGAAACAGTGCAATGTTAATTAGTGTTAAGGTTACTATTGTGTCACATTAAGCATACTTGGCACACATTAAATCACTGACTGTAATCACTGACTGCCATGCAGTGTTGGCGTGTTTCACTTGCCATTGTTGTGTTTGACTGCCCACTTGACTGACATGCCTACAACTCCCAGAATGCATTGGGTGTATGTGGGAAAACGTGGACTGGAGTTTGACCTGTACACTGGGGTTGGACTGGGGGCATGTGCACAATTGAACTGTACTTTGAAGTGTATGGTTGCATTCATCTTACCTTGTGTGGTACTAGCCGCGCCGGATGTGTCCAGCTGGGTCACTCCCACCACTGCTTCGGGCTGGATTGTGGCCTCCACCAGGTCCTCCAGGGCTGTGTTGCCTGGAATTGTAGATGTGCCCCTCCTGTGGCCCTGGCCTCCTTCAGCCTTTCTGAGATTCGCTCCTTGGCACGGCTACGCAGGTCGTACCACCTCTTCTTGAGGTCATCTATGCTGCGGTGTGTGACTCCCACAGCATTGACCTTGTTCTTGATACGCAGCCATATCCTGCGTTTTTCTGCCTCTGGCACTTTGAGTGAAAGTTTCCCAAAGAGCTTGTCATGGCTGTTGGACACCTCCTCAATGAGGTATTCCAGTTCTCTTTCACTGAATTTCAGTTTTCTCTTCCTGGGCGTGGCACTCTCCCCTGATGTAGTCTGATCCATTGTTGTGCACAGGAAGTTGCTGCAAACAGACTAGGATGATGAATCAGCTAAGCTCCAGCACTCTGCTTCTTCCTCTCACTTCCTCTGGGCACTGAATGAAGCATGGGCTGGATGACTTCCTGGTTGTGATGTCATCAGCATGCTTCCAAAGCGACGCGCTTTTTGCGAAGTCGCTAATTGCGAGATCGCTAATTGCGAGATCGCAAAAGGTGTTTATTCGGATTTTGGGCGTCTCTTTGGTGAAATCGCTATTCAGATTTGCGATTATTACCGAATCGGTTATTTTTCGCAAACGGGTTCATGCATTGCGGATAGCGATTTCTAAATAGCGATTCCTTATTAATCGCAATTTAGGAATCGCTATTTCTGATTTTGATGCATGTGCCAGTTAATTTAAAAAGGAACAAAATGAGGGGGTTCATTTTGTCATAGAAATTATGGTTAGTGCTGTAGAAAGAAAAATTAGGACATGTTTTAAGTGAGATCTCAAATATCTTCCTGTTATATTTCAACAGGAGCAGCCTGTCAGTTGATGCCTTTGTGTTCTACTGCAGCTTCCCAGAGTGTTCTAAAGAACAACTAGAGCGCTAACAGTCTTACTTATGACAAAAGTATGGCACACCTGAAGCTATCTTGATTGGAATAAACTGGTAACACTTAAAACATTTAATTTAAAAAGGAACAAAATGAGGGGGTTCATTTTGCCATAGAAATTATGGTTAGTGCTGCAGAAAGAAAATTTAGGGCATGTTTTAAGTGAGATCTCAAATCCTCTTCTATTTCATTAGAAAATTCTGACATGCAGACTGAAACAAACACTTTCAATACCAGCAGTAGACTGCCAGTTAACTCCCTGGTGAGCAGTAGCTTTACTACAGTGATCTAATGAACAACTAGAGTGCTAACATTCTGAATTTATGGCAAATGTGTGACACATCTGAATGCCTTCTTGATGGAATCAAAGTAAAAACTGAAAGCATTTCCTACTGAGGAGACTGCAGTAAATGACGAAATTAGGAAACTTCATAACAAATAAGTCTCCCAAGATGGCCACCAGAGAAAAAAGAGCCCAAATGTAGCACAAATATCACCCAGATGTAGCCCACATATAGCCCAATGACAGAAGTGTGCAAAACACTTTTTATTTTTAGTTTTTCTGCAGTTTTATATAGTGCAAACTGGTCAGGTATTGGAGCGTTACATCTTACTTGGACCCCTTATTGCGTATTTTGCACGAAGTACATGAGATTGATCTTGCGAAACATTGAACTTTACGATTCTGTTAACCTGAAGTTGCTCTGAACCGGGCTTTGTAACACCCGTTTTTACCTACTGGTTTTAATTAATTCTCACTGTATTGTATTAGGAAAGAGGATTTACTGTTTTTATGTACACTCTTATGATCTATGTTTCTAAATCAGATCAAATAAAGTTTAATGAATTCTATGGCAAGACGGAGGCGAGGATTATGCATATCTTTCCTCACTTTATTTGCTTAGCAGTTCAAAGAAAACGTAACACAACAATCATTAAACAAAAGACTACACAACCCATGAACCATTAGGGGGTAGTCTCCAAGGCACCTATAGTCCAATCATATCACAGTCCATCGTATATAATATCGTGACGTCCCTTCCGCTTCCTCTTTCTTCACTGCTCGTCAGTTAAGTGCATTCCTTACATTCTTGGCTTAATCTGACGTTGTTGCTGTTTGTATAGCGGTTTCTTGTGCACGTTATTAGCATTATTGCCTTGGTATTGTTTCATATTCCCTGCGCAGCAGGCTCTTGCCCGAGCGCGTTCTCCCCTCGCAGTTTCTTCCGCTGTGTGCTCTGCGTGCGGTGAGATCCTGTCAGGCGCGTCTGGTCCGAGCGAGGCAGCTCCGTCGAGCGCTCCCGCTGGTCTTTACGCGCGTTTGGGAATCCGGTCACTCCTTTAGTGTCCGCTTGATTCCCGACCAAACCTCGCCTAATTTTGACACCGCTACGCGGTGATTTCCCCACACGGCCACATTAGTGACCAGCACCACCTGGTGGTGGTAATTGGTATTGCGCCTCAGTCTATTCTTATAACAGCTTCGGGGAAAGCCCAGCTGTTGGAGCACCGGCGAGGGAGCTGTCTTAAGGATTTTAAGGGCATTTGTTCTGTGCTCACACCCTCTGCTATCATGTCTTCTCCAGAAGACCATTTTTACTCCTCCTACCAGGAAGTGGAGGAGGAATGGCCCCCAACTTCTCCCTCCAGCAGTGGACCAAGCCCCTCTCTGGCTATTTCTAGGGCACTGGCTCCTCTTAGGGATCAGGTTGATAAGCTGGCGAAAAGCATCCCTGGGGTGTTCAGTGACCCAGATCTGGTGGTGGCGGGTCCAAGTAGCTCCCAGATGGGGAATAAAAGGGCCGTTAAGCATAACGCGGGGCACTTGGAAGGATTTGATAAACTTACGGAGACCTTCCTCAAGAGTGCGCGAATGCTAAAACATGCACCCTGCCGGGAGGAGGAGGGGCCCGGAGAAAATTGCGACACTGTCACCCCTATTGTAGACCTCGACGGCGGGTTTCCCTTAGAGGGAGAGGGTGTATCGGAGGACGATTTCTCCTCCAATGAGGATAAGGACTCGGGGCGTCCCTGGCATCCAGAGTCCCACTCCTCTTAGTCCCCGGTTGGGGACGGGGTCCACTCGGACATGTTCGAGCCTACCCAAATTTACCATCCTAGGTCGGCAGAGTGGACACCTGACGCCAAAGTGGCAGAGTATGTGGTGGGGAAAATCCATCAACCCCTTGAAAGGGAGGTCAGGAATAGGATGAGGGAAGAATGCCCCAGGCCCTCACTGAAGGGGAAGGTGGCACACACGCCTGAAATTGATGAGAAACTATGTACCTTTTTCTCCAAGTATATGAGGGATCCCAAGAAAGGAATTGTTAGGTCTTGGACGTGGTAGGGCCCTTGACCCAAATTATTCAATTGACGGAGCGTTCCAAAGAGTCAGGATCCCCTTTGTCCACGGATATTGTGGCTGGTTGGGCGCACTACCCTAAACCCTAAAACACTACCCCCTCCACTACCCAAACACCACTGCACTACCCTAAACCCTAAAACACTACCCCCAGCACGACACCCTACACTACCCAAACATAACTGCACTACCCTAAACCCTAAAACACTACCACCAGCACGACTCCCTACACTACCCAAACACCACTGCACTACCCTAAACCCTAAAACACTACCCCCAGCACGACTCCCTACACTACCCAAACACCACTGCACTACACTAAACCCTAAATATACCCCCAGCATGACCTCCCACACTACACAAACACCACTGCACTACCCTAAACCCTAAAACACTACCCCCAGCACGACCCCCTACACTACCCAAATACCACTGCACTACCCTAAACCCTAAAACACTAACCCCAGCATGACCCCCTACACTACCCAAACACAACTGCACAACCCTATACCCTAAAATACGACCCCCTACACTACACAAACACGACTGCACTACCCTAAACCCTAAAACACTACCCACAGCATGACCCCTTCACTACACAAACACCACTGCACTGCCCTAAACCCTAAAACACTACCCCAGCACTACCCCCTACACTACCCAAACACCACTGCACTAACATAAACCCTAAACACTACCCCCACCACAACCCCCTACACTACACAAACACCACTGCACTACCCTAAACCCTAAAACACTACCCCCAGCACGACTCCCTACACTACCCAAACACCACTGCACTACCCTAAACCCTAAATCTACCCCCATCACGACCCCCTACACTACCCAAACACCACTGCACTACCCTAAACCATAAAACACTACCCCCAGCATGACCCCCTACACTACACAAACACCACTGCACTACCCTAAACCCTAAAACACTACCACAAGCATGACCCCCTACACTACTCAAACACCACTGCACTACCCTAAACCCTAAAACACTACCCAGCACGACCCCCTACACTACCCATACACCACTGCACTACCCTAAACCCTAAAACACTACCCCCAGCACGACCCCCTACACTCTGCACTACCCTAAACCCTAAAACACTACCCCCAGCATGACCCCCTACACTACCCAAACACCACTGCACTACCCTAAACCCTAAAACACTACCCCCAGCACGACCCCCTACACCACCCAAACACCACTGCACTACCCTAAACCCTAGAAAGAAACCCCCACCCCATGCCCAATCCCCTTACCTTTCACTCCTCATGGTTCCCTCTCCTCGTGGTTCCTGCTTCACGTCATCTCTGAGGGGCGGTGCACGTCGTTGTGAGGAAACGGAACAGCCTCTGTTTCCTTACAACGACATGGATCGTCTACATGTTTTTAGAACGCATGGTCATTTACCATACATACCTTTACAACAAAATTTGTTGTAAAGGCATGCATGGTAAATGACCATGCATTCTAAAAATGCGTAGTAATGACTTTGTGATGTACAACGCATGCGTGGTAATGCATGCGTTGTAATGGTATCGTAAAGTAAAAAGTCGTTGTAACGACTGTTTACCGATCGAAGCTGGCCCCTGTTCTTCAGTGAGACGTTTATTTGATTAATTAGGAGGAAGAAATGTGGTTTTTACCTAAAAGTGCATTCCCGGCTGTTGTATTGTGAAAGTGTCCACGTGGCCTGGTTTCACTTCCGGTGAGAGAGTGGAAGAGTCTGTTTGGATCTAAAGGAGTTCTGTTGTTGGACGGGGCCGGCGCGACATGTCATCAGAAAACATAGCTAATGGAAAGCGTCCTCCCTGAAGTGGGGAGCAGTGCCATGAGAGGTCAACGAGTGTGCGTCCCACCGCAGTATGACCGTACCGCGTCACCCATGTGCCGCCTCCAGGGTACGGGAGGCAGAAGCGGCATCGCAGGTCCTCTTGAAGACCGTTGTAGCACTAATTCTACATTTTGGTACTAGGGCATTTTAACTTCGTTGTTCCTGCCAGATACAAAGAGAAGATCCTGTGTTATTCAGTGCCCTCGTTACCTTTTTTGGGGGTTGTGGTGCTTGTCACTTCGCTGCCCCGCCGGTGCACACGACTGGGCACCCCACCTCGTGTGCCATCTGCAGGGCCACTGCCCTCGGATCACTGGTTTCGGTTTCTGGAGTGGCAACATAAACAGTTGCTCCCAAAGTACTAGCCTGAACACTTAGGTGAATATCCCCTGCACCAGCATTCCACGGAAATTCTTTCCTAGCTCTCCCACATCAACGAGCACGGCTCCGCTCGCGACACCGCATGACATCATCGGAGCCATAAGAGGACCTCGTCGGCGTGCTGACGTCAGTTCCACCTATTTTTTCCGTGCCACCGAGGCAAACAGGGGACCGAGACATTTTCACATGTATACATAGTATAATAAATATATATATATTCACTGAAAAAACCATAGGTTTCAGGCACGTTATAGTTAGAAATTAGCATTTAAAAAACCTTAGAAATTCACTGAAAAAACCATAGGTTTCAGGCACGTTATAGTTAGAAATTAGCATTTAAAAACCTTAGAAATTCACTGAAAAAACCATAGGTTTCAGGGGCGTTAAAGTTAGTTGGACATTTCACTCGTACAAAACCATAGAAATTCCCCTGTTATAGTTAGTTCAGCTAACTATAACTCGCGCGCCCGCAGTGCACTGCTGATGACGTCACATATTACATCACTCATGACATGGTCAGTGACATCACTCATGACATCACTGATGACATCTCAAATGACATCACTGATGACATCACTGATGACATCATCCAGTGAATGTGTGTTTTTCTGAAAATTAAATATGTTTTATATATGTATATCTCAAGGTCGATGGAAGAATAAATGGGTATATAAGTGTCTAAATGGATGATTTTTTTGTAAAATTGATTGTATAACTGACTAAGTGTATCTTAGTTAATACATGGGTTAGTGAGTAATGTTTAAATATGAAAATATCTGTATCAGTCTCTCACTTTGTGTATAAGTGGCTGCATGTGTTGGTGAGTAGCTACATGAGTGTCTATATGGGTTATTAGTTGGTTTTTTGAGTATCAGTATGAGTGTCTGAGTGTCTGTATGGTTCGGTGGGGGTATTACTTAGTGCATAGATGCATGAATGAGTGACTCACTGTTTGTATGTGTTGAAGACAGCATGTGTGCAGGACTGTATAGGTGGATGAGTATGTGTATGGGTGTGTTAGTGAGTGAATGACTGTCTCAATAGTGTCTTTATGAGTAACTACATATGTTTTAAACTAGTATATGTGAGTATTGGTGTATATAAGTGAGTATATGTGAGAGTGAGAGATTGGAAGAGTTCCTGTACAAATAAGTAGGTGTTTCTATAAGTGATTGTTTAAGAGAGTAAGTATGTGTAAGTTTCTGTAGAAGTAAGTGTGGTAGTGTGTGTATAACTGTATATGCAAGTAAATGGATGTTTGATACTTTGTTTGCATGTGTGACTATGTGTGTGAGTAACTCTATGGATGAGTGGCGGTGTGTAACAGGATGTATAGGTGTATGAGTACATATGATGAGTGAGTACATGTATGAGTGACTGTATAGGGACTGTTGGTGAATGAGTGGATGTGTGTGTAGATCTTGGAATTACTGAATAGGTGTGTTGTAACTGGTATTGGTATGTCCATTGTTTTGAAAATGTTAGTTTGTATTTTTGAGTGTGTGTATCAAAGGTTATATTAGGGTGAGAGGAGGTCTGCCACTCTATCACAAGGATGATGTCATCAGTGATGTCATCAGTGATGTCATTTGAGATGTCATCAGTGATGTCATGAGTGATGTCACTGACCATGTCATGAGTGATGTAATATGTGACGTCATCAGCAGTGCATTGCGGGTGCTGCGAGTTATAGTTAGCTGAACTAACTATAACGGGGGAATTTCTATGGTTTTGTATGAGTGAAATGTCCAACTAACTATAACGCCCCTGAAACCTATGGTTTTTTCAGTGAATTTCTAAGGTTTTTTAAATGCTAATTTCTAACTATAACGTGCCTGAAACCTATGGTTTTTTCAGTGAATATATATATATATAATTACATACCTTCACAATATCTTGGCAGTCTTTTATTCTACATCTGGCGGAAATCGCCTTAACTAAAAACTTCTTCGAGTTTGAGGGGATCTATTACCTCCAGACTCACGGGACCTCCATGGGGAGTGTTTTTGCCCCAAGTCTAGCAGGATTGTATATGTCGGCTTTTGAGGACCAGTACATCTATACCCGAGGTCCTTGGTTCCACCATATCAGAGTCTGGAGGCGTTTTATTGATGATGTCCTTCTGGTATGGAAGGGGAACAGAGAATCACTAGACAACTTTCTGGTCTGGCTAAATAGCAGGAATCCCTTACTCCTTTTTACCTCAACTGTCACTAAGGAGAGCCTACCGTTCTTGGACCTCACCATCTTTCCAGAAGAAGGTGGTTTGCACACGAGAATGTTCCATAAGCCAACGGATAGGAACAGTTTGCTTTCTTTTAAAAGCTTTCACCCTAAGTCCCTAAGGGAGAATCTCCCTGTGGGACAGTTTGTGCGCCTTCGGCGCAACTGCTCTAGTTTAGCTGATTATGGGTCGGAAGCATATTCCCTACAAAAGAAACTCCTACAAAGGAATTATCCTCTACGGATAGTTAAAAGGGCCAGAAAAAGAGCTAGCAACTGTCACCGGGATGCACACCTCGAGCCTAATGACAAACCTTCTACTGAAAGAATAGTATGTGTTACAACATTTAACACAGCTTCTAGCAGCATCCAAAAAATCATTCTACGCCACTGGAAGATCTTAAATTCTAATGGGCTTTCATTTGAGAAACACTTGTTCTCATTTAAGAGGAGCCAGAGTATTAAAGATATTCTGGTGCATACAAGACCGAGAAATACCAGAATGAGACAAGAGGGCACAGAGGGATTAAGCCTGACCTGGTCCCTTCCCCCCGTAACTGGGCATACTGTGTGATGTATGTCACTTGACAGCTAACACCAAATCAATAGACGTTGGTCTGACCCATCTGTGGGAACAGCGAATACATACAAATTGAAATTCTTCCTATGTAATTTATATGTTGAAGTGCCCCTGCGATCTAGTGTACCTGGGAATGACCACCAGACGGGTCAAAACAAGAATCATGGAGCACAGATCTACGTTTAGATGCCAACGGACTACGAGCAGATCGACGAACCATTTCAGAGAGAAGAATCACTCGGCTGAGGATTTCTTCTGGACGGTGATTGATAAACCCAATATCAATATGAGTAGGGGTAATCCAGAAAGAGCCTTGTTTGTGCGAGAGCAAAAGTGGATTTATAGGGTTCGGAGTTTTTCCAGGGGATTGAATGATGATATTCCCTGGAATAGTCTTCACAATCCTTAATTAAATTTGAATCTTCTCCGGCAGATGGGTTGAATGAATTTGAGTGGGGTACCCCCTTCAGAAATGCCCGTAAAACAACGAGTAAGAACTTGGGTTTTTTACAGTGGAGGTGTTTAGTCTTTAGTTATTGATTTTCAATTTTCAATTAAAAATAGAACTACCCCACCCAAGCAATACAACAAAAACAGCCCCCCTCCCTCCTTTACCCCCTTCCTTATTAATTTTAATATATTTTATATATATAATTTTTTCTCTCTCTTCCCTTTGACATACGCTTCCCTCATTGCCCCCCCATCAAACTTCATTTGTCCGTTACCCACTCACTGCCCCATGATCGGCCCGGCCTGTGCCCGGTCACCTCCCACTCTAGAGAACACGTCCTGGGATCAGTGGGATAATTTACTGTTGATTATGGAGCGGAAGAAGAAACTGGTCATGTTATTCTAGAATGACTGTTTGTACGAGCGCTCTAGTTGCTTGGGCCTTTCGGGAGATTCCGGTCACGTGGTTGAGCACGCTACGAGGAGTGGAGTCAGCCCCTTTCAAGAGGGACTCGGGCAACACCGCTAAAATGTTCTACGCGGCGGACAGGGAGAGACAAACTTTGTCGGGCGACAGCTGACCTCGAAAGCAGTAAGCGGGGCTAGAGAGTATGAGGGTCCGCGGGTAAGGGAATTAGAGAGGGGGTGCATTTTAATTTGGGGAATGAAGAGGCCCTTTACTACGGAAAGCCGTGCCTTTACTAACAAAATTGTTTTTTTTATATAAAACGGCTATTTTACGTAGCGCTGTGTAAATGGGCATAAATCCAATTAAGCTCCGGGAGGTGTGGTTGTGCTTACATTCAGTGTGACACGTAGATAGGAGTATAGAAACTATCCGGTAACGATCTGGTACCTGCGATAAGCCGTGGCTTTATTAACTCTAATAACAGCTTTTTTTGAAACTGCACCTAATCAACTGGCTTGACTCTAATCAGACCCCGGGAAGCGGGGCCCTGGTTTACATGCATTGAGACACGTAAAACGCAGAAAGGAGTTATCCGGTTGGAGGTTCTCTCCCTCTCTCAGTGGTAGTGTTGAGGCCATTGACCACCTCGCACATATGGGTTTTAACCTTCTTTTATTTCTCTACAGAGTGCTAATAGGGAGCTGTTCTCACTCCCCCGCCAGTTCGAGTTTAAAAATGTAATAAACTCAGTAAGAATTTTAAGTAACTGGTACCGGTTGAATGTGGTGTTTCTGAGCTTTTGATGCCCACGCATGATAATTTCTGAAAAATTATGAGTGAGCAATGCAATAAGCTTGGATTGCAACTAAGTGCTTGTATATTTTTTATCATACACGATTGGGTGAGATTAATTTGAGAGTCATAAAACTGTTGGGGCACCCCCCCTTGAATAAGTTTTGTGTGGGTGTGCCCATGTATCACAGTTGGGTGGCATGAGGGCGTGGTGTTGATACACCGCAATTTTTATTACTTGTTGTACAAAGCGCACTGCACATAACACATCACTTGTTTTATATGTTTTTAATCACTTACAGGTTCCTCTCCAAGAGCGAGGGCTCTACTACTTTTGCAACCGAGCATTGACTCGGGAAGGTGACATCCCCTTTACTTCTGGGTTTAAAGGAGGGAGGGTGAGCACCTAGGGATCACAGTGTTGAGAGTCCTGAGGAAAGCCGGGGTATTAGTCTTGCTGGCTGAAACATGTCGACGCTTTTGCAGAGTGGAGGGGTTGGCGTCTCATTATAAGCTCCCCAACCCAGCATCCACATTTTTTGTTTTAAACCTGGACAGGGTACCTAATATTAAAATTATGACAAGGACTCCCTGATACCAGTTTTATATCACTTTCTCTGCACTTTCTTCTCACCTGTGATCTGACACTGTATGTTGTATTGTCTTCCCCCTCCCTATTGCTCCACCTCCAGCGTTTGGTTGGCGCGGAGGTGTGTTAGCAGCCCGATGATGAAGCATGACACAGCTTCCTGTGTGTGAGGGCAGTTTTATCAATTTGGTGCATTTCCCCTACACTCATCCACCCTCACGTAGTGTTATTATTCCTCTTCTTTTTGTGAGATAATAATAAATACAGTTTATTACATGCTAAATAAAAATTAAAGTGTAAGTGAAGTTTTTTGTAATTATTGTTTAAAAAAGATTTTAAATTAATATATTTACATTTGTTAATTACTTAATATAAGTTCAATTTGACGAGTAAATATACTGTAACATTTATTATATTAATTCTAGGTTAACAATAAATATTTTAATTAAATCAGATTTACATTGTGAATTAAAATATTTGTATTAATGTTTTTAAAGAATAATAAACTTTAATAATTTCCCTATACGTTCCCATAAGTAGGTGTCCCCCATGGCGGCTGAGATCTCCACCTATGTGTGCAAAGTTACCAGTAGTAACTTTATACTTGGAAACCCTGTTGTAGGAGGCATTGCCTCAAATGTGAGGGTCTGGAAACATGTAAGCCTACACCTAGGTGTAAATCTACACTCAGAAATGGTGAATCTCACAAGAGTGTAAAATTACACCAAGGTGTCGTAGTAAAAATCTTTACCTTTGGCAACAGACCCCACTGTGTCTGTTGGTAGATTGTTGAGTTCTGAGCTTTTGCCCCTCACACTACCTCTGTGAGAAGTTTGTGACTGCTCACCCTTGCTACCCTAAGAGTCAATTGAAGGCAGGTCTGTACTTAGCCCAGTATGCAGAGCCATAGTAATGACAGAACCCATGACATCAGTTCCGAGCGATCTCAACCATCACAGTTGGAGCCCAACAGCCCCTGTCTGCCATGTGGTTCACCAAATGGAGTCTGACACGCCCTTTTCTCTCTTCTCTCTTCTGCCTTCTCCTCACTCAGTTCCCCACCTCCCTTTCCCCTATCTTGCTCTATCCTGAGCTGGCATACTACTAGAGTATTTCGTTTTAAATCTAGTGCTAAAAGAATACTGCAGCAAGAATATTAAATACAAACATATTGTGAAATACAGTAAATATATATATATATATATATATATATATATATATATATATATATATATATATATATATATATATATATATATATATATATATTCACTGAAAAAACCATAGGTTTCAGACATGTTATAGTTAGAAATTAGCATTTAAAAAACCTTTGAAATTCACTGAAAAAACCATAGGTTTCAGGCACGTTATAGTTAGAAATTAGCATTTAAAAAACCTTACAAATTCACTGAAAAAACCATAGGTTTTAGGGACAGTTATAGTTACTTGGACATTGCACTCGTACAAAACCCGTGAAATTCCCCCTTTATAGTTAGTTCAGCTAACTATAACTCGCGCCCCGCAATGCACTGCTGATGACGTCACATATTACATCACTCATGACATGGTCAGTGACATCACTGATGACATCTCAAATGACATCACTGATGACATCATCCAGTGACTGTGTGTTTCTGTAAAGTTTAAATATGTTTAATATATATAGGGAAAGGCGTATTGAAGAATGAGCGGGTGTATAAGTGTCTGAATGGATGATTTAGTACGTGAGTGACTGACTCTACAAGTGAGTGATTAAATGTATCTTACTGAATGCATGGGTTAGTGACTAAACTGTGTGAATGTCTGTATCCGTCTGTCTGTTGGTTTGTAAGCGGCTGCATGGCTTTCTGAATAGCTACATGAGTGTCTACATGGGTTATTGATTGATTGTCTGAGTATCTGTATGGGTGCCTGAGTGTTTCTGTGGGTGGGGTGTGTGCGACTCTGTACATAGATGTGTGAGTGGGTGATTCTGTAAAGTTTAAATATGTTTAATATATATAGGGAAAGGCGTATTGAAGAGTGAGTGGGTGTATAAGTGTCTGAATGGATGATTTAGTAGGTGCGAGACTAACTGTATAAGTGAGTGATTAAACGTATCTTACTGAATGCATGGGTTAGTGACTAAACTGGGTGAATGTCTGTATCCGTCTGTCTGTTGCTGTGTAAGTGGCTGCATGGGTTTGTGAATAGCTACATGAGTGTCTATATGAGTTATTGATTGGTTGTCTGAGTATCTGTATGGGTGCCTGAGTGTTTGTGTGGGTGGGGTGTGTGCGACTCTGTACATAGATGTGTGAGTGGGTGATTCACTGGGTGCATGATTTGAAGAGTGCGTCTGTGATGGACTGCTTGGGTGGGTGAGTGTGTGTATGGGTGTGTTAGTGAGTGAATGTATATCTCAGTGGTACATGTGCGAGTAACTACATATGTAAAAGGAAGTATATATGTGTGTTAGAGTATTTAAAAGGCTATACGTGAGAGTGTGTGATTGTGAGAGTGGCTGTATGGATGCGTGTGTGCTTGTATCAGTTATTGTATAAGAGCGTAAGAATGTGCTAGTATTTGTATGAGTTATTGAGCTGGTGTGTGTATAACTCTATAGGTGAGTAAATGGGTGTGTGATTAATTTTTTGCATGACTGACTAGGTGTGTGAGTACCTCTATGGATGAGTGGCGGTGTGTCAGTGTTTATATAGGTGTATGAGTGCATATGATAGTCCTGTACTGAGTGACTGTAAGTATGAGTGACTGTACGGGTGAGTGAGTGGATGTGTGTGTAGACCTAAGAATCAGTGAGTTGGTATGTAGTTATTGGTATTGGAGTGTCTATGGTTTTGAGAATGGCAGTCTGTAATTTAGAGTGGGTGTATCAAAAGTTATATTAGGGTGTGAGAAGATGCATGAAATTATCACATGGATGATGTCATCAGTGATGTCATTTGAGATGTCATCAGTGATGTCATCAGTGATGTCACTGACCATGTCATGAGTGATGTAATATGTGACGTCATCAGCAGTGCATTGCGGGGCGCGAGTTATAGTTAGCTGAACTAACTATAACGGGGAATTTCACGGGTTTTGTACGAGTGCAATGTCCAAGTAACTATAACTGTCCCTAAAACCTATGGTTTTTTCAGTGAATTTGTAAGGTTTTTTAAATGCTAATTTCTAACTATAACGTGCCTGAAACCTATGGTTTTTTCAGTGAATTTCAAAGGTTTTTTAAATGCTAATTTCTAACTATAACATGTCTGAAACCTATGGTTTTTTCAGTGAATTTCAAAGGTTTTTTAAATGCTAATTCCTAACTATAACATGTCTGAAACCTATGGTTTATTTCAGTGAATTTCAAAGGTTTTGTAAATGCCAATTTTTAAATGTATTAATTGTTATTTTTATTTTTTTCATACTGATTTACTACATTTTTTTTAACTATTTATTTTTAGATATTTTATTTTTTAAATTACATTGTAATTACATTATACATTACATTACAAAATATACTTTCTCAGAATGAATTAATTTACTTTAAATACTTTGCAAATAGGCAATAGACTTTTAAGTACAGTAGTTACAGTTGTTGCAATGGGCAACACAATTTCAAACACAATGCAACATTGAGCTCAATGTGAATTTCTAGCTAAATGCAATTAGTTACTTTATGGATTACTTTTCTAACCACAGGACTGAATCCTAGATTCAGTCCTGGGACATCTCCTGTAAACAGTTGAGTAAAAGCGTTTTGGTTACAGTAGTGATTTTTAAGGAATATTATTGTATTTTAAAAGTTGACACTTAGAAACTTTTTCACATAGAATCACCAATGTTATCCTATGGGAGGAAATTCACTTAGCAGGTAAGTAGTGTTATCGTGACTTTTCTCACTCAGTGGTGGATCCTGGATCCAGCACTGGTGCATCTCCTGTAAACAGTTGAAAGAATGCGTTTAAGTCATACAGGCGATTTTTAAGGAATATTTGTAGTTTGTGAAAATCGACACTGAAACTTTTCTGCTGAAAACCAGACAATGGATTCCTATGGAAGGAAATACAAGTTACTGGTAAGTACGGTTAAAATTACTTTTCAGGGTCAGTGCTGGGCTAAAAGATGCAGCACTGGGTTCTCTCCTGATAACAGGTGAGTAAATCGGAATTCGTATTTCGGCTGATTTTATAGGAATATTTGTATGTTTCAAAAATCGACACTTAGAAACTTTTTCAGCAAAAAGCAGGCAATGATATCCTATGGAAGGAAATTCAAGTTACTGGTAAGTACGGTTAAAATTACTTTTCAGGATCAGTACTGGGCTGAAAGATGCAGCACTGAGGTCTCTCCTGATAACAGGTGAGTAAATCGGAATTCGTATTTCGGCTGATTTTAGAGGAATATTTGCACAATGGTGAAAGGAGGGGGCGGGGCCTGAGGTGACATCTGTGCAAATGCGCCCCGTGGCGCGTTTTAAGTTGGGGGATTAAGTCCCCTTTAATCATGAGGGTCCCTGGGGGCCAACTAGCCCACCAGGAACCTCCAGTATGCGCCAGGGGCTGCGTTGCAGAGACGTGTACAGAGGCCACACCCCTTTTACACCTCTCTGCAAGGCAGCTCTGTGGCGCTTTTGGAAGTACATGGTGGGCTAGTTGGACTCCAGGGACCCTCAGGATTCAAGGGGACTTAATCCCCCATCTTAAAACACGCCACAGGGCCTGTTTGCACACATGTCACCTGAAGCCCCGCCCCTCCCTTCACCACTGTGCAAACGCGCCCCGTGGCGCGTTTTAAGTCGGGGGATTAACTCCCCTTGAATCCTGAGGGTCCCTGGGGGCCAACTAGCCCAACAGGTATATCCAAAAAGCGCCACAGAGCTGCGTTGCAGAGAGGTGTAAAAGGGGCGTGGCCTCTGTACACCTCTATGCAACGCAGCCCCTGGCGCATACTGGAGGTTCCTGGTGCGCTAGTTGGCCCCCAGGGACCCCCAGTATTGAAGGGGAATTACTTCCCCATCTGCAAACGCGCCAGGGGGCACGTTTGCAGAGTGGTGAAGGAAGGGGGCGGGGCCTGCGGCCTGATCGTTTTTTTTTTTTTTCCCCTGAAGGGGGGCTGTGTGGCCCCCCTTCCTTTTTCCTATTTTTGGGCCCTGGGGACCCCATCCCCCAGGGCCTTATCCCCTTTTTTTTTTTTTTTTTATTAAACGGGAAGGGGGCCGCGTGGCCCCCCTCCCCTGGCCGAATCCTACCCCAGGGACCCCATCCCCCGGGTTATGGCCACACTTTTACATTACTTTTTAAGGAGGGGGGCTGCGTGGCCCCCCTCCTCAGGCCTCCTTTTGCCCCGGGGACCCCATCCCCCGGGGCAGGCCTTTTAAAAAAAAATGTTTTAATTATTTCTGGGGAGGGGGCCGCGTGGCCCCCTCCCGAGCCACTACTTGCCCCGGGGACCCCATCCCCCGGGGCCTGGCCTCTGGTTGGGGACAATGGGGGGTCCCCAAACCCCCCACAGTCCCGCCGGCTCCCCGTGTCCTACGGGAGCCGGCATTACTTTTCCACATGGGGAGCAGCTAACATGCTGCTCCCCGTGTGGAAAAGCAATTGTCTTTGGATATTGGAAGCGAGAGCAGGTTTCCCTGCTCTCTCTTCCAATATCCAAAGCAGTTTGCAATGACAGGACGGGAGCCGCGAGGCTCCCGTCCTGTCATTGCAAACAGCAGTGTCCCGGGGGTAGGCACCCCGGGACACTGCAGGAGCCGGCCCTGGGGCGTGGCGGTCCCCAGGGCCACCACAGGCTCCAGGAGGGGGGCCGCGCGTCCCCCCTCCCATCCAAATGCACAGCCCCGGGGAGGTGGTGGTCCCCGGGCGTGTGGGGGCTGGAGCCCCCCCCACACATGTTAATTTAAAAATAAAGAAGCCCCGGGAGGTGGTGGTCCCCGGGGCTGCGGGAGGGCTCAGAGCCCTCCCGCTACTTTGTCAAATAAAGCCCCGGGGGGTGGCGGTCCCCGGGCTTGGGGGCCCTTAGAGGCCCCCATACATAAAATAAACCCCCCCCAGCATGCCCCCGGGACTTGGCCCACCCGGGGCAATTAACATCGAGCGCGGAGACCGCGCTTCGATTTTTATCGGCAGGATCCGCGCACCCTGAGCGCATCCTGCCGATTTTTAAAAAAAATGCTTTTTGCCCAGGGGTCCTTGTGGGACCCCTGAGCAGACCTAGGGGTCAGGGTGTTTCTACCCTGCCCCCTTTGTGCGTTTTGCGCACTTTTTTACTGCTTTCTTGTTCCTCGGTTCTACCGAGGAACAAGATGGCTGCCAACACTTCCTGGTTTGGAGTGTTGACAGCCAATTAGCAGACAGCTCGTGATCGGGAGGGTGCGCGGATCCTCCGTGCCCATAGATATATATGTACTTTTACTTTTGATTTTCTCAGCAACTACTGAACGGATTTACACCATTTAACAAAAGGGTTCTTTCTGAACCAAGAACTACCTCTTTGCCAAATTTGGTGTAATTCCGTTCAGCAGTTCGGGCTGTAGCCGTGTCTAAAGTTTCCTATGGAAAAATGAATGGGGAAAACGTGTTTTGGGACCCCCTTTTTTCTCGGCCACCGCTTAACGAATCACCCCGAGACTTTCAGGGTAGGAGCGGACCGGAGCGCCCCACAAAGTTTGAAAATTTCGCGAAGATACGTCAACCGGCAAGAGAGTTATTTCAAATAGAATGTCGCGGATTTCCTATGGAAAATAGGTCCTAACTATAACTATCTACTGGCGACCGCCAGTAGATAATATATATTATCTACTGGCGGTCGCCAGTAGATAGTTATAGTTACAACCTATTATCCATAGGAAATCCGCTACATTCTATTTGAAATAACTCTCTTGCCGGTTGACGTATCTTCGCGAAATTTTCAAACTTTGTGGCCCGCTCCGGTCCGCTCCTACCCTGAAAGTCTCGGGGATTCGCAAGCGGGGGCCGAGAAAAAGGGGGTCCCAAAACGCGTTTTCCCCATGCACTTTTCCATAGGAAACTTTAGACACGGCTACAGCTCGAACTGCTGAACGGAATTACACCAAATTTGGCAAAGAGGTAGTTCTTGGTTCAGAAAGAACCCTTTTGTTAAATGGTGTAAATCCGTTCAGTAGTTGCTGAGAAAATGAAAAGTAAAAAGTTAGTGATATCTATGGCCGAGTAGGGTCCGCGTACCCTCAGCGCACCCTGCGCGCACCGTCCCGATCACGAGCTGCATGTTAATTGGTTGTCAGCTGGCTGTCAACATTCTGATTCAGGAAATGTTGGCAGCCATTTTGTCCCTCGGTAGAACCGAGGGACAGAAACAAGTGCGCAAAGCGCACAAAGGGGGCAGGGTAGAAACACCCTGACCCCTAGGTTTGCTCAGGGGTCCCACAAGGAACCCCTGGGCAAAAAAAAAAAAAAATTTTTAAAATCGGCAGGATGCGCTCAGGGTGCGCGAATCCTGCCGAGAAAAATCGAAGCGCGGTCTCCCGCGCTTCGATGTTAATGGCCCCCGGGTGGCCCAAGTCCCGGGGGCATGGTGGGGGGGGATAATTTAATGTGTGGGGCCTCAAGGGCCCCCAAGCCCCGGGGACCGCCACCCCCCGGGGCTTTTTTGAAAAATGGTGCGGGAGGGCTCTGAGCCTCCCGCAGCCCCGGGGACCACCACCTCCCCGGGGCTTTTTTATTAAAAATAAAACCAGTGTGGGGGGCTCCAGCCCCCACACGCCCCGGGACCGCCATCTCCCGGGGCACTAAACATTTTAATATGGGGGTCCGTTACGGACCCCAGAGCCCCGGGGACCACCACCTCCCGGGGCTGTGTACTGAATGGGAGGGGGCCGCGCGGCCCCCCTCCTGGAGCCCTTGATGGCCCTGGGGACCACCACCCCCCAGGGCCGGCTCCTGCAGTGTCCCGGGGTGCCTACCCCCGGGACACTGTAGTTTGCTATGGCAGGACGGGAGCCTCGCGACTCCCGTCCTGCCATAGCAAACTGCTTTGGATATTGGAAGAGAGAGCAGGGAAACCTGCTCTCTCTTCCAATATCCAAAGCGATTGCTTTTCCACATGGGGAGCAGCATGTCAGCTGCTCACCATGTGGAACAGCAATGCCGGCTCCCAAGGGACGTGGGGAGCCGGCGGGACTGTGGGGGATTGGGGACCCCCCACAGTCCCCAACGGAGAGGGCCAGCCCCGGGGGATGGGGTCCCCGGGGCAAGTAGTGGCCCGGGAGGGGGGCCACGCGGCCCCCTCCCCAAAAAAGAGAATTTTTATTTTATTTTTTAAATGGAAAGGCCGGCCCCGGGGGATGGGGTCCCCGGGGCCTTAAAATGGCCAGAGGAGGGGGCCACGCTGCCCCCTCAAAATAATAAATATAGAGGCCATGCCCCGGGGATGGGGTCCCCGGGGCCAATACAGGCCCAGGGAAGGGGGCCACGCGGCCCCCTTCCCCGTTTTTTTTTTTTTGAAAAATTAAAAAAGGGGTAAGGCCCTGGGGGATGGGGTCCCCAGGGCCCAAAAAGAGAAAAAGGAAGGGGGGCCACACAGCCCCCTTCAGGGGACAAAAAAAAAAAAAAAAACGATCGGGCCCGCAGGCCCCGCCCCCTTCCTTCACCACTCTGCAAACGCGCCCCTGGCGCGTTTGCAGAGGAGGAACAAATTCCCCTTGAATACTGGGGGTCCCTGGGGCCAACTAGCCCACCAGGAACCTCCAGTATGTGCCAGGGGCTGCCTTGCAGAGACGTGTAGAGAGGCCACACCCCTTTTACACCTCTCTGCAACGCAGCTCTGTGGCGCTTTTTGGAGGTATATGGTGGGCTAGTTGGACTCCGGGGACCCTCAGGATTCAAGGGGACTTAATCCCCCAACTTAAAACGCGCCACGGGGCGCGTTTGCACAGTGGTGAAGGGAGGGGCGGGGCTTCAGGTGACATGTGTGCAAACAGGCCCCGTGGCGCGTTTTAAGATGGGGAATTAAATCCCCTTCAATCCTGAGGGTCCCTGGAGGCCAACTAGCCCAACAGGTACATCCAGAAAGCGCCACAGAGCTGCGTTGCAGAGAGGTGTAAAAGGGGTGTGGCCTCTCTACACGTCTCTGCAACGCAGCCCCCTGGCGCATATTGGAGGTTCCTGGTGGGCTAGTTGGCCCCTAGGGACCCTCAGGATTCAAGGGGACTTAATCCCCCAACTTAAAACGCGCCACGGGGCGCGTTTGCACAGATGTCACCTCAGGCCCCGCCCCTCCCTTCACCATTGTGCAAATATTCCTCTAAAATCAGCCGAAATACGAATTCCGATTTACTCACCTGTTATAAGGAGAGACCTCAGTGCTGTATCTTTCAGCCCAGTACTGGTCCTGAAAAGTAATTTTAACCGTACTTACCAGTAACTTGAATTTCCTTCCATAGGCTAACATTGACTGGTTTCAATTGGAAATTCTTCTAAGTGTGGAGTTTTGGAACTTTAAAATATTCCTGTAAAATCAGCCGAAATACGAATTCCGATTTACTCACCTGTTATCAGGAGAGACCTCAGTGATGCATCTTTCAGCCCAGTACTGGTCCTGAAAAGTAATTTTAACCGTACTTACCGGTAACTTGAATTTCCTTCATAGGCTAACATTGACTGGTTTCACTTGGAAATTCTTCTAAGTGTGGAGTTTTGGAACTTTAAAATATTCCTCTAAAATCAGCCGAAATACGAATTCCGATTTACTCACCTGTTATCAGGAGAGACCTCAGTGCTGCATCTTTCAGCCCAGTACTGATCCTGAAAAGTAATTTTAACCGTACTTACCGGTAACTTGAATTTCCTTCATAGGCTAACATTGACTGGTTTCACTTGGAAATTCTTCTAAGTTTTGATTTTTGAAACATACAAATATTCCTCTAAAATCAGCCGAAATCCGAATTCTGATTTACTCACCTGTTATCAGGAGAGACCTCAGTGCTGCATCTTTCAGCCCAGTACTGGTCCTGAAAAGTAATTTTAACCGTACTTACCAGTAACTTGAATTTCCTTCCATAGGCTAACATTGACTGGTTTCACTTGGAAATTCTTCTAAGTGTGGAGTTTTGGAACTTTAAAATATTCCTCTAAAATCAGCCGAAATACGAATTCCGATTTACTTACCTGTTATCAGGAGAGACCTCAGTGCTGCATGTTTCAGCCCAGTACTGATCCTCAAAAGTAATTTTAACCGTACTTACCGGTAACTTGAATTTCCTTCCATAGGATATCATTGCCTGCTTTTTGCTGAAAAAGATTCTAAGTGTTGATTTTTGGAACTTTAAAATATTCCTCTAAAATCAGCCGAAATCCGAATTCTGATTTACTCACCTGTTATCAGGAGAGACCTCAGTGCTGCATCTTTCAGCCCAGTACTGATCCTCAAAATTAATTTTAACCGTACTTACCGGTAACTTGAATTTCCTTCATAGGCTAACATTGACTGGTTTCACTTGGAAATTCTTCTAAGTGTGGAGTTTTGGAACTTTATAATATTCCTCTAAAATCAACCAAAGTACGAATTCCAATTTACTCACCTGTTATCAGGAGAGAACCCAGTGCTGCATCTTTTAGCCCAGCACTGACCCTGAAAAGTAATTTTAACCGTACTTACCAGTAACTTATATTTTCTTCCATAGGAATCCTTTGTCTGGTTTTCAGCAGAAAAGTTTCAAAGTGTCGATTTTCACAAACTACAAATATTCCTTAAAAATCGCCTGTATGACTTAAACGCATTCTTTCAACTGTTTACAGGAGATGCACCAGTGCTGGATCCAGGATCCAACACTGAGTAACAAAAAGTAACGATAACAGTTTTTACCTCCTAAGTGAATTTCCTTCCATAGGATAACATTGGTCATTCTATGAGAAAAAGTTTCTAAGTGTCAACTTTTAAAGTACAATAATATTCCTTAAAAATCACGACTGTAACCAAAACGCTTTTACTCAACTGTTTACAGGAGATGTCCCAGGACTGAATCTAGGATCCAGTCCTGTGGTTAGAAAAGTAATCCATAAAGTAACTAATTGCATTTAACTAGAAATTCACATTGAGCTGAATGTTGCATTGTGTTTGAAAATGTGTTGCCCATTGCAACAACTGTAACTACTGTACTTAAAAGTCTATTGCCTATGTGCAAAGTATTTAAACTAAAGTAATTCATTCTGAGAAAGTATTTTTTGTAATGTATAATATAATTACAATGTAATTTAAAAAATAAAATATGTAAAAAAAAATGTTTTCTAAAAAATTTCGAAATCGGTATGAAAAAAATTTATATAACAATTAATACATTTAAAAATTGTCATTTACAAAACCTTTGAAATTCACTGAAAAAACCGTAGGTTTCAGACATGTTATAGTTACAAATTAGCATTTAAAAAACCTTTGAAATTCACTGAAAAAACCATAGGTTTTAGGGACGTTATAGTTACAAATTAGCATTTAAAAAACCTTTGAAATTCACTGAAAAAACCATAGGTTTTAGGGACAGTTATAGTTAGTTGGACATTGCACTCGTACAAAACCCGTGAAATTCCCCCGTTATAGTTAGTTCAGCTAACTATAACTCGCGCCCCCGCAATGCACTGCTGATGACGTCACATATTACATCACTCATGACATGGTCAGTGACATCACTGATGACATCACTGATGACATCTCAAATGACATCACTGATGACATCATCCACGTGATAATCTGATGCAGCTCTTCACACCCTAATATAACCTTTGATACACCCAATCTAAATTACAGACTGCCATTCGCAAAACCATAGACACTCCAACACCAATAACTACAAAACCCACTCACTGATTCTTAGGTCTACACACACACATCCACTCACTCACCCGTACAGTCACTCATACTTATGGTGACTCAATACAGGACTATCATATGCACTCTTACTCCTATATAGACACTCAAACACTGCCACTCATCCATAGAGGTACTCACACACCTAGTCAGTCATGCAAATAATTAAACACACTGCCATTTACTCACCTATACAGTTATACACACACCAGCTCACTTAATCATACAAATACTAGCACATTGTTACGCTCTTATACAATCACTGATACAAGCACACACTCATCCATACAGCCACTATCACAATCACTCACTCTCGCTTATAGCTATTTATATACTCCAACACACATATATACTGCCTTTCACATATGTAGTTACTCACACATGTACCACTGGGACATACATTCACTCACTAACACACTCTTACACACACTTACCCACCCATAGAGTCTATCACAGATGCACTCTTGAAACCATCCACCCAGTGAATCACCCACTCACACATCTATGCACAGTCGCACACACCCCATCCACACAAACACTCAGGCACCCATACAGATACTCAGACAACAAATCAATAACTCTTATAGACACTCATGTAGCTATTCACAAACCCATGCAGCCACTTACACAGCAACAGACAGATACAGACATTCACCCAGTTTAGTCACTAACCCATGCATTCAGTAAGATACGTTTAATCACTCACTTATAGAATTAGTCACGCACCTACTAAATCATCCATACAGACACTTATACACCCACTCATTCTTCAATACGCCTTTCCCTATATATATAAAAAATATTTAAACTTTACAGAAACACACAGTCACTGGATGATGTCATCAGTGATGTCATTTGAGATGTCATCAGTGATGTCATCAGTGATGTCACTGACCATGTCATGAGTGATGTAATATGTGACGTCATCAGCAGTGCATTGCAGGGCGCGAGTTATAGTTAGCTGAACTAACTATAACGGGGGAATTTCACGGGTTTTGTACGAGTGCAATGTCCAACTAACTATAACTGTCCCTAAAACCTATGGTTTTTTCAGTGAATTTCAAAGGTTTTTTAAATGCTAATTTGTAACTATAACGTCCCTAAAACCTATGGTTTTTTCAGTGAATATATATATATATATATATATATATATATATATATATATATATATATATATATTTACATACCTTCACAATATCTTGGCAGTCGATAGTCCGTGCTCACTGGCCACTGGTTTCAAGCTAGCCTGGCTGATGAGAAACAGGGTCAAGACTGATTTACATATGGCTGGGTCCAAACTGGGGTGGCGTGGTGAGCAAAAGAACGATGGATTAAACCCAGATCTTTGTGACTGGGGGTGAATGTTTGCATTGTTCAGCATTCCGTCCATCATTTGTTCCTTTTGCTATAATTTTTTTGTAGCACAAAATATTTCTGCTCGATATTCTGACAAAGAACCACCCGAGCTTGTATCTTGTTCTTTCTAGCCGCACATATCATTTCAGTCCACTGTTCAGTAAGGGACTGGTGATAACTATATAAGAACAAGTTATTAATCTTAACAATTCTGTACATTCTCCAGCATGAGAGTGGTGGTCACTGTGCAAACACAAAAACGGGAATTGCCCCATAAAATGTATGCAGCTATTGAGATGCAATCATTGGTGGTAGGATCAGATATAATTTGATCTACAGTTTTTGCCTGGTGCAGGCCCAGTTGTACCGGGGGAGAGAGGGTTGGTCACTTCTGCGGCTGCTGTTATGTTCCACAGGGTAAATCAACTACAGCCACAGGGTGAGAAAGGTTTGAGACTGTGAACCAGGACCTGGCCTAGTTGTCCAGCACTGTCTCCTTGGAAATGAAATTTGTACTTGTAAAGCGCACTTATACCCCCAAAGGGGTGTCCTGGCGCTGTACGCATACCGCTGTGGAACCCTTCCTGGCTTTTCCCTGTGAAATGCCCACTCCTGGGCACCCCCAGGGTGAAGCCAGGCATCCCAGCGCTGTTGGGGCCGTTGTGGAGATTAAGCAAGCTATTGCCCAGAGTTGCAGAGTGGGACCCATGATTAGAATAGGCACCGAGGCGGGAATTGAACCCTGGTCCCGGGCCAGATCTCTGCATCAGGGTCTGCCGCTCTAACCATTGAGCCACACTTCTCCACTTGGACGAGTGCTTGAGGGCTGATTTGGGCACTTTACATGGTTATTTAGCTTAATAAAATGCAACCTGTTCTGTGGACGTTGAGCAGTAACCACTGTATAAACACTCTCAGACACTCATTTATAGTAAAATTCGGTTTGCTATACTGTGAGGGAGCAATGCTTACTATGTAAGCACAAAAAGGGAATTATTGTCCCAAAAGATAAAGTGTGGGGTGATTGAGATGGGAACAGTTATGCTAACCATTGGGTGCAGGAATATGAACAAGTATTTGCCTCAAGTATTTCCTAATGTCGATGCATTTGGAAGTGGGTTTTGCCCCTCACTCAAAGTGTAAAAAATATGATCGGAGGTAAACAAATGGTCTTTGGTTGTTCTTATATGACTGTTTCGTCAATACTCGCTGATCTTGGACCCTTGGTTCTAGGACTGGATGTAAATGTCCAGGGGTCCAAAATAAGGCATTGCTAGCACACCAGCAAAAACATTTCATTACACAAAAGACAAACCCTTTGGCTCTCTTACTGCTTAGTTTAAGTGCAGCGGCTTTGAGAAAAAGCCCAGAGCAGCATATAATGAAAAGGAAGTGTCACTTTAAGTATAGATTTGTTAAATTCAGACACATCTCAATCAGGCCCAACAATCCCAGAAATGTGTGTCCTGTTTGCCACTGATCAAGGTGATGTTGTGAGTTCTGAATTGTGCCAAGCAATCACAATAATATGGTGAGTAGATATGGCATGGGGCTTTTCCTTTTTTTCAATTCGCTTTGTAATGTGTTGAAATGTGGATTTGTAGAGCCCTGCTTGTCACTCATGAGGGTATCTAGGCGCTGCAATACTATGTCATAGAATTTGTCTTCAAATGAACAAATAGAGTATGGAGATGTGTCAGTTTTGCAGAATGCAACGCGTTTAGAATTGCAACCTCGCTCCTTGTCGTTAGGACAAGATATTTCCAGGGGTGCTTTTCTCTTACAAATTGTCGATATCAGGTGTGTCTACCAATCACTCACTGAAAGCCACCCATGACTACAATTCCAGAATACACTGGGGCACTGATTATTGCGGGTAAATACCTTTAAAGGACTGACTGGTTAAACCCATTACTCACATTCATTTCTGAAGTATTTAGGTCTCAGGTCTGGATATCAGGGAATAACATTGTTTCTGCAGGTCATTACCGCATTTGGTTTCCTACATCAACAAAAAACGCCAAACACATCTTCATGAAGGTGAACTCATAACAGCTGACACCAAGTAGTTCTGTTGTTTCAATTCCTACTAATACTGCAAAGTGGAACAAATTTCCGGGAACCCCATTTAATGCACCTTTTTGCCACTTGCACCATTTCTTCCAACATCTAAGGGAAACTCATGGTTGTCAAATGATAGGCAAGGACTTAAGACAAGCTGTCCTGATGAGATGAAGATGGAAGCTCTTGAGATGCAAAGCATGTAGGGTTGCCTCAACCCTACCTGCTTTGCACCTCAAGAGCTTCCATCTTTAAATATCTTTGTATTGCAGAGCATGCGGAACCACATCCTACATCAAAATTGTTATTACACGCTCCCCTTGCACTGGTCAGCTTGAGCATGTGTCAATTTTTGTTTTGTATGGAGTCCATTGGAAGCCTCTACACACAATACAAGCTTTAATATTCCTTCTTCATTGCTCTGACGTAACAGCAGTGAAAGAGTGTTTAGATTTACATTTATGTCAGAGGAGAAAGACAAGCTCTGAAGCTGGTCATGAGGAATTGGTGATCCTGTACCTCGCCCGGTCTCCAAGGACCCTAGGGGAGTCAGTGAAAAAATGGATAGTGCCCTCTTGTATCTCTCATCTTCCCCGGTCTTTACAGCAAGGGGAAAGGGGTTATGTTCTTGCCCCGCCAACTGCTTTCCCCGACAGTCGCAGTTTCAGGTGAAGTACCAGAATATTATTTTCAGAACATCATCTGACATAAACATCGTATTCTAAAGGTGGTATTCAAAAATATTGCCACATTGGAGTTAATAACAGAAAATCAACACTCAATGGGACAATATTTTTGTAAAAGATATTTAAGGCATGATATTTGTAACAGATTATATTTCTGTAAACAATAGTCTGGCATATAACTCAATTTCAATCATGCTGTCAAAGACTGTATTAGGATGGTCCTTGCCCAGGGCTCTCACATGAAATCTTGAAGCCTCAGAAGGTTGGTGAGCAACTGGCAGGGTGCCAGGTAGTGTTTTGTTTTAATATTTGGATATAGTGGGGAGGGAGTTACCAAGGGTGGTGGGGAGGCTTGCAGTACAGCAGGTATTTTTTTTTAAATAAGTGGGCTTAGGAGTAGATGGTGTGTGGAGGGTAAACAGTGGTTTGAAGGTTTGTTGGATGGCAGGTGTTTTTGTTTACCATTTGAGCAGGAAGTGTATTGCAGAGGGATGGAGGGGTGGGCTTCTTACTATATTTTCATATATGTTTGGCATGATTGTTGAGCTTGGCAGAAAAGGATCGGAATGAAGTAAGGAAATATATTTTGCTTATGGCTTTCCCATGTCTTGTGTCACCCTACACAGCAAGTCCATGGGTTCATCTTTCATGGGGGTATACACAACATACAATTGTAGGTGGGCCGTCATCAATAACGTGGTGTTTTCCATTTCAAGGTTGAGCTTCGATCATGTTTCTTTTTATTTCTTTATTTACATTTCAAAAAATATGGCTGTATACAAATCTGTGCAGCAGAGAAGAAAACACCACATGATTTAGCCATCACATGTCCATGTGGCCTACAGACAATGTTCTAGTCGCATGCTTTATACTAACTCACAGTTTAACAAGTCTACTGTTCTATTCTGCCATCTTTTGACCTACACAGACATGACAAACTTTCCATAATGGCTACTAAAACTTCCAAAAGAACTCCCCCCGCCCAATCCGAAGCCCCTTTTGGCTTCCATGTGGATATCATTCACAATAATTACAATAAGAAGTATAAGCTGGATGGTCCACCAACAGGGCTTAATTTGTAAAATAATAAGTATTGGGGCCCAAACTTTAGCTCAGAAGAATGTGGCCGAGCCACAGAATGTTTATCAACATGGGTTAAAATGAATTAATCCCCTATAAATGATGCTACTCAGACAAACTGACTGTGTAAGTGTGAAAAAAACTAATTTATAGGAAAGGGCCAGTCCCATTTACACTCGCTTCACAATCATTCTTTTTTTTGTATCAATGAATGTAAAACACCCACTAGTGCACTGCAGCCCATGCACACATATGAAAGACCTCAAGAAATCATCAAGGGCCCAGCGTCGAGAATGCTTCATGACTCCCTTACTAACCCGCTCAGTGAGGGGTGATGACGGGTCACAGCAGGTCACCACAGAGCTGGCTGGTACTGTAATTTATCCAAGCAGGCGGGCCTGTGCCTGCTGCTCATCTGCTCCCCGACCTCCTAATGTTGCACGACTCACTTGGCTCAGCAATTAGGATGGTGCTGGCTGTTAGACCCTGCGGTGCAGCACACCAGCAGAGTATTCTGACTGGAGTTGGTGGTGGGTAACCGACACAACGATGACGACAGAATATGGGCAGCCAGTTTTATTTCTAGGCAGCGCGGCGTGCACACTTAATTTCTTCTTCAAGTGTCAGGCCTCTGCAGAAAACTTCGTCCTGCACCGGCGAACTCCTAGCCTGCTGGAAGCAAGGGGGCAGGCCTTCGACCCAATTATCCAATCTGCATCAGCACAATTGAAAAACATGACAGACAGCCGTGCTGACATCACTAACGTGATGATTCACGGTCATCATGATGCCTGGACCAGGGTGGGCTTGCCTGTGAAGACACACCAGGCAGCCACCCTGAAGAACAGGTACCTTTATTTTTTTTTAAAGTTTAATAAGCTTTATTGAACCGTAAAAATCAATAACATACATTACAGGCAAAGGTGTGTGATGAGCCCCTGACTTCCAGGGTTTGGGCCAAAATCCACGAGGCAGTGCAGAAAGTCTCTGTAAACCCTTGGTTCAAATTCATACAATATACTATGTGCACTTCTCATATTTATCTCCGAGACGGCTCCACATTATCTACCTTAGCAGGTCCTCTGCGTGCACTAGGTGCGGTCATGTTCTTTCTTTTTGGTACCTTTATTTTTAATAATTATCGGGCCCCACCACCGACGGAAGAAAAATGTCACAGCCCTGGCCCTGTAAAATAAGTGACCGTGCTGAACACCGGAAACCACCGGCACATATCAAGCACTGACCACCAGTTAGGTCTCATATCTTGAGGGATGCGTCCCCGGCCGCCCGGTATGGTGTGAAACCCATGAGGTCAGGATGCTGGTGTTGCAACTATGCCCTTCCACTGCAGCAACTATTCCACCCAGTAAGAGAAGTAGGCCTTCATTCCCTTATGTCTTCCTCCGAAAGGGTGACCAGTGTCTCAGTCATCATCCTCCAGGAGAGTAAGTCATCCCACAACTTGTCATCTCTCCTCATTCGTCACATGTGCTCCTCCTCAGCGCCTGTCCACTCAATCAGGTCCCTCCTTCGGTTCTGTAATGTAGGTGAGTGTGGGCTAAGCCATCGTATTGCTATTCACCTCTTGGCCACTACAGGGCCCACATTCACAAACCGTCTGCTCAGTGTCCTTTTGCCTTATCTGGGATGAGGCCAGGCAGGCATTGCTTGATAGTATTGGAGACCACCCTTCCCTTGGCAGATTTCATTTGGGATAACACCTCAGCCCAGTACATTGTAATGCTGAGCAGTGCCACACTATGTGTAAAAACTCTGCTTTATCATGACCGCACCTAGTGCACGCAGAGGACCTGCTAAGGTAGATAATGTGGAGCCGTCTCGGAGATAAATATGAGAAGTGCACATAGTATATTGTATGAATTTGAACCAAGGGTTTACAGAGACTTTCTGCACTGCCTCGTGGATTTTGGCCCAAACCCTGGAAGTCAGGGGCTCATCACACACCTTTGCCATGTCTCTTCCAGTCGGAGTAGCCCCACCTGATGATCCGCCTGGAGTGCACGTTATATATGTGTTATGTGTCTATAGCCTTGGGTGAGTATAGTAATCAAGGTTTACATGGGTTTAGGGGCCTCAGGAAACGTTGGCAACAGTTTCCGGGCTGTGGCCACTATTTTACCATATTCCAAGAATTGCCCATGTCCGAGTCCAAACGCCTCGGAGGCATCCTGTATAGTGATGAAACGGTCCCCCGGATATAGGTCAGAAAGCATAAGACAGCCATAGCTTTGCTCATGTTTTCTAGCTCGGCAGTTCTTAACATTTTGACTTCTGCAGACTCCCTCTGAATTATTACTGGAATCCGCAGACCCCATCACTGAGTCATTATTGGAAGACGGGGACTCCCAACATAAGCAAATTCCATGATTTGAACCTCAAAACAATGCACGAAAATACAAAAAACACGTATATACCAAACAAATGCTCAAATATCACAATCAGAAATAGAAAATGTTTTCAAAGTCTCAATTTTGCTTCTTTATTTGTATATACCTTATTAACTTTAATGCATTAATTTTAATATTATTTATTTTTGTAAAACAGTTGTGGACTCCCTGAGTAGGCCTTGCCGTCCCTCAGGGGTCCTTGGACCACAAGTTAAGAGCCACTGGTCTAGCTGATGTCACTTGGAGCCGCTCAGTGGCAGTAACGATAGTTGCAATCTATATTCTATATATTTTAAGCCACATAATAAGTCATCAGTATAACAGTAGAATGCGTGGCCACAGTGGCATGTATTGTCCATTTCAGTGGACCAGCTACTTCCAGCAGTGTAGATAGTGACCTAACCTTAAATGTTATACATAATACACACAGCAAAATTGGAATGCTAAAGCAAATGTGTTCATTTGCTAGCCACAACCATCGATTTCCAAAGTCTACTAATCAATTCCGTAAACTAACGCTCTACCCCCCTCCCCCCCCCCCTCCCCCTCTCTGCAGCAGGGGAACACTTTCTGTTCAGAATTGACCCGCAGAGACGCCAGAGCAGGCCCGGATGCTCGAGATTACAGCCTTGTAATTTGCAAGGGAGCCAATGAGGCAATAAATCGAGCAGTGACACGCAGGGTGGAGAACAGAAGAGGAAGGAAAAATACGTGCAACGCCAAAGGGCGCTATGGTGCTGTAAAGGGCCAAAGGACACAGGCCAATCGAGTTACCCTCGGCTCTGGGGTGATTAAAGGAGTCGCATAAACTAGTAGAGTAGCCTCATAAATAAATGTGCTTCTGGATAGCAACGTGTTGTTTGAAACTTTAACGTCGTAAGGCAATGCCACCTCTTTTAGCACTTGCGCTTTTGCCACTGAACGGTATTAACTACCATGTAAAACGTTGGCTTTTATCAAACCCTTGAACGTTTACCAAATTAAAGTGCATTTCATCTTATAAACACTCGCACTTTAAGGTTCACCCCAGAAAACTATGCATTCAAAACACACAAAATGTTTCCTTCTGTCGTAAAGTGTACTTTTAACACCAGAAACACCTCTTGATATAATTAATTATTGAGCTTTAGCAAACTATCCTTAAAGTGCTCATTCTCTAACCTTGTGCACTTTCTGCACACTGTTGAATAATCACCATAAAATGCTGGTACTTTTAGCACATCGACGCGTTCTTCAGAGCATAAACTGTACGCACTTTTAGCACCACAACATGATTTCAGTTTCACAACATTAATATTCACGTCTACGCATATAAGCGATATTCACCTGATAAACAGTTGTCCTTCTATCACAGTAGAGTAACTGCACCTTCATACCGCTCTCACCTTCAGCACAGTGACAGCAGTTTCAACTCTTAAATATCTGTACTTCTGGAACTTTCGGAACGGTGTTACGACAATGACTGTCACTTTAAGCTCACTAATGTGCTGTGTTCACCGCATGATGCTCGTCACCTGCTTTTTTCGTGTCTATCCACATTCATCTAATGGGATTACGCTGGGAAACGCTGGATTTCACCCTCATTGTTAATTCACGAGGTTAAGCAGTATTGTGGCACACTGCTAGCACGTCTACCAAATTGAGGTTACTTTTTTTTCATAAATGCCTATTTTAGTTGGCACAGTGAGATGCTGACAAGGTCCGAAAACTTACCTGTAAACTCATTAAAGTAATGTTTATCTTATAAATACATTAAAGGAATGTTCATCCCTTTTACACAATAAAGTATCTTTCACCACAACAATATTTGCACTTTTAGCACATCGAGCGGATGTTTACTTCTGTCACAATGGCGCTTTTGCAGCATTAATCTATATTAAGCGTATCACTGGCACTTTTCGCTTGCGCCTGCAGCCGCCGCCGCCCCGGCGCTGCCCGCCTGTCTTGATGCGGTTCAGTGACTTCATGATCACACAGGTCTGGTGCCTGTCGGACAGCCTGTGGGCCACTTCCGTGTTCTGCATGAGCAGTCCCTGTCGCTTCTGCAGGCCAGCTGCTGCTGAGACGCTTACACACTCCCGCTTTCTGCTTGGCGCCACCAGCCCTTACCCCCTTCTAACCCCTCCTTTCAGGGACGACCACCGTCTCTGGGGAGGTTATATGGGAAATTTTCTTACGGTGGCTTGTTTTTACCTCTAAGAGCTATTTTCGAGGTCGTTTTTCGGTTAATTATTTAATACACCAACTTGATAAGGCTCACGCCTTGGGTGACTGCCGCCCAGTCATCATGAAATTAAAGCGCACGCATTTCTCTGAATGCGAGTGCCTTGAGGAGACGGAATACAAACTCCATGGCCGCCGGCGCTGAAGCGCGCGCACAGCGGGAATAAAGTGACAAGCTGAACGAGGCATAGCGCGGGATAATACATTTCACGGCTCAGGTCATGCCACATCTATTTGTCATCTGCAACTGCTGCAGTGTTTATGCGGCAATGCCATTCTTCCACTATTGTTAAATCCGTGTTTCCCCTGTATATTGTTTCACTTCAAACGTTATTATCCAGACAACAGTGGTGCCACCGCCTTCTTTTTTTTGTTTACTCTTTTTATTGGAAAAACAAAGAAAAAGCTCGTCATTACAACAGGTCATCACAATAGGTAGTACAGCAGATCTCAGAATCCAGGAGTGATGTACATTACGTTAAGTATTCTTGAGTCTTCGGTTACAAATCATTTCTCATTGCACATTCCTCTTCACAACTGCGGCTGAGCCTCGACGTCCCTCCCCCTGCGCAATTCTACTGTGGGAGAGATACAGATTTCGCCCCTAAACGCATTTCACGAGGCCCACTTCGGATCCCATTTTTTCGGGCATCCTTTGTTTTTATATGCATTTTTTTCCACTATCACGGATCTGTCCATGTCCGCAGGGCCGGACTGGCCGTAGCGGGCACCGGGCATTTCCCCGGTGGGCCGCCAGGTTGGGGGCCGGTTTTAGGCCACTGGGAGGCCGTTTTTGTTACCGGGGGCTGGCAATATCGGCCCCCTGTAACAAAATCGGCCAAAACCGGCCCTGCAAACAGCTCGGCCGCACCCCCTTCCTCCCCCCTAGGGGGGGCCCTAGGGGGGGCCGGCCGAGCAGTGTGCCAGGCCGGTTTCGGTTCCCTGTCCGGCCCTGCATGTCCGTTTCCCACTTCCCCATTGATTGTATGTCCCCTGCTCCCCTTTTATGAGCAATGTTGCGTTTGGCTAATGTCAACCCCAAGGAGACCCAGGATTGTTCAGTGTGGGTTAAATCAGTAGCCTCCCATATATTGAGTATGCAGAGCTGCGGGGAGATGGGAATTCTTTTCCCCCACCTCTTCCAGTGTGGACCTGACTCCCTCCCAGAATGGTTTGATAGCAGGGCAGTCCCAGAGCGTGTGGAAGAAGGTTCCCTCATGGGTACAACGACGGGGACAGTCTGTATCTGTTCTCTTCCCCATTTTGACCAAGGTTCCCGCTGAGAGATATGCTCTATGTAGGACTTTAAGTTGGATCAGTCTCAGTCTCATGGGAGTGGCCACTTCACGTGGGGAGGCCAACGCATCCTGCCAGTCCTCATCTTCTAAGTCCCCCACGTCTGCTTCCCATTGCTGTTTAAGGCATATGAGTGGGTCAGGCTGGTTGTTGACCAGTTTCCGATAGGTCAAGGATATAGCTTTCTGGGTCATCAGCTCCAGCAGCAACCTATCTTCTAATGGGGACGCCTCCGGGAGAGCCTCCCCATCAGGGATAGCAGATTTGAGGGCATGACTGATTTGTAAATACCTAAAAGTTTCAGCGTTTGCCAGTTAATATTCCACCTGCAATTTAGAAAATGAGATCAACCCATCCCTTTTCCACAGATCCCCCACTGATGAGATGTCAATTATGTCCCATCTATCGAATCCCGGGCAGGCGCTCAGTCTACCAAGCCCTTCCAACTCCCAGAGTGGTGTTGCTCGCGTTATTTTCTTGTGCCAGCCCAGTTTTTTGGTAACTTGGTGCCAGATTGCTATGGTGTGGGCTGTGGGGCCTGTGAGGTGCTGGTGCTTAGGGCTAGTATAAAGGGCTCTACGGTATCCACCCTGGCCCATTAGCCATTTGTCCATTTGATAGCTCGGCTCGGTTTGTGGGCCGTAGACCCATTGATTAATTATTGCCAGTTGGGATGCCCATTAGTATTGTTTAAGGTCCGGTAGGGAGATCCCCCCATCGTACCATCCTCTCGTCAGTTTTTGCATTGTAATACGAGGTGTCTTCCCATCGCACAGCAGATTCTTCATCCCACTCTCAATATTAATAAAATATGAGTCTGGGACCTTAAAGGGGGTATTCTGCAGTACATGCAGGAAGCGAGGCAACACCAACATTTTAAAAAGGGCCGCCTGTCCCAGAAGGGTCAAGGGGAGAGCCCGCCAGTGTCGCACATCGGCGTGCAGGCGGGTCAATGGGCCCTGGAGATTGGTGTTATAAAAGAGAAGTGGATCCGGAGTTATGAAGATTCCCAGGTAGCAGAATCCTTCGGTCGCAACAGTGACCTTACAATCTGCTGGTAGTTTTGTGATTGGACCGTGGACCATAGATCGAATATAATATAGATTTAGTCCAATTTATGATATACACTGAGTGTTTGCCAAAAATTGAAAATGGGGCTGCAATATATAATAATATGTTATCCGCATAGAGGGAAATTTTGTCTTCATGATATTCTGTCCACTTTAACCCTCTAATCAAGGGGTCCCCCGTCACCCACATAGCTAGTGGTTCCAGCATCAAGGCAAAAATGAGAGGCAATAGGGAACTGCCCTGTCGGGTTCCCCTTCCTAACTGGAATTGCCGGGATGTGTGGCAGTTGACTACTATTTGTGCTTTCGGGCCAGTATAGAGGAGTTTAATCCATTTTATGTAGTTAGGGCCGAAGCCTATGCGCTCCAAAACGGCAAATAAGTAGGGCCATTTGATAGTATCAAATGCCATTCTAGCATGGATTGACAAGAGAGCTGCATCCTCTTGGATCGTACCCGTCCTACCTAACACCCCATGTAAACGGCGGAGATTGAGAGCCGTGCTTCGACCCGGCATGAAGCCTGACTGATCGGGATGCACTATTTTGTTGATTATGGGGATAAGTCTGTTGGCTAGTGCTTTGTCCAGAATATTAGCCTCTGCATTAAGCAGCGAGATAGGTCAGTATGAACAGCATTCCTCCACTGGTTTACCCTGTTTACAGCATTCCTCCACTGGTTTACCCTGTTTATGTATCACTACTATCAAGGCTAGTCTAAGGTCGATTGGAAGGGAGCCTTTCTGATAACTTTCCAAATACATGTCCCGGAGGAAGGGTGTTATCTTGGAGGTCGTTAGCTTGAAAAACTCAATCGGGAACCCGTTAGGTCCCATAGCCTTTCCGGAATTTATACCTTGTATTGCAACTTGTAATTCCTCTTCTGTTAGGTCTCCTTCCAGAGACTCACACTCCTCGGGGGTTAGGCAGGAGACTGGGATAGTAGCCAATAAGTCTTGGGAGTCAAGGGCAGTGGTTGTGGTAGCGGGAGTATATATTTTGGCAAAGTAGGAGGCAAATGCCTCTGCTATCTCTTGTGGGTCCTGCAAGTCCTCCCCCTGTGCCCCACTTAAGAGGGGAACCCAGCGATGGGCCTGATCTTGTCTCTCTAACCAGGCCAACAACTTACCCGCTCTCTCCCCAAGTTCATATATTTTATGCTGTATGGCTTTTTGTTTGGATTTAGCTGCCTCCGTCAATAGCTGCCTATAGTCTTGCTTCTTCGCACCCAGGATTTGTCTGGCCGACTCATTATCTGTGGTAGCTATTTTCCCTTCCTCTGCCAGGATCTCTCTCTCTAGTATTTCTATGCGCGCCTTCAATTCTCTTTTGTGCCCTACCATTAGAGCAACAGTCCAGCCTTTGATGACGGCCCCAAAAGCTCCCCGCAGGGTTTGCGGCGAAACTACTGTGCCAACGTTTTCATTAAAGAAAAGATCAGTGTCCTTGAGTAATTCTGCTTTTATATGTGGAATTTTCAGCCACCATGGATTAATCGTGAGGGTTTTGCGTCTGGGCTGAATCCATGCCGGACCCAGGACAAAGGCACACCAGCCTTATTGCATTTGTGGACCCAGGGGTATAGGACCCTCCCTCTCCCTGTTGCGAAGACTGAGCTAGAACATAACTTGGTATCCCCCCCCCAACTCGAACATACCCATCCCCTCTCCATGCCTCCCTGCATGGCGGAACTGGAACCTCCCGCCTCCCCAACTTTGCAGAGACCCTGTCGCCCACCCCTGGAGAATCGGCGGTGCGTGGGCCGACCCCACCCCGGCATCCAAAGTAAACAATACTGGAGCCTATCCGTTAGCCAGAAGGGAACAAGTTACTCATTCTATCCTTGCACATCAGCTTTCCTGTTCCTGGGTTCATACAATAGCACCTTATATTATTTGTCCCCAGTACTTCGGTGAATGTGGGGAGCAGGCCCCGTTCTAAATTAGGAGTGTTCAGTTCAGATTGTTCTTATCCTGCCCCTGGGTAAACTCTAACTTCTGCTCATTCATTGATTAGTGTTCACATTCAGCATCTCCGCTGTCGGATTGGTGCCCGTCTCGTCTGCCACATCTTGTTGTTGTCAGGTCAGATTAATTCGCTCACGTTTGTCTGTCTGATTGCGTTTCCCAACAGTGCGCCATCCTTCGAGCCAGTCCTATGCCTCCTCTGGGCTAAAAACCACATCTTTCTTCTGCTTCAACCCTCAATTTGGCAGGAAATAACATAGAGTACTTAAGCTCTTTCTCCCATGGGGCCTTTTTAATTTCCAAGCAACTGCGGCGTTGTCTCTGTACCCTAAGCGTGAAATCCGGGAAAAATGTTATTTTACTGCTTTCGAAACTGATCGGTGATGTATTGCGCAGTGCTTGTAGGATTATGTCCCTGTTGCGGAAGTTGAATACCCGTGCCAGAATGGGCCTAGGAGGTGCTCCCGGCTTCGGCCTCCCCCCAGGTACTCTGTGTGCCCTTTTTATCGAAAAGTACTTAGACAAGCCACGGTGTTTCAGGTACTTCAGGACTAGGTCTTCTACGAAGAGATCTGCTGCTGGTCCCTCCGTGCGCTCCGGAACGCCCAGGATTCGAAAGTTGTTGCGCCGTGCTCTCCCTTCATAGTCATCGTTCTGGTTTTCCATCCTCTATGTACATACTTGCAAGTCCTTGATTTGTTTTTTGAGTATGGATGTATCTGTGACTAGCAAATTAGTGGTGGTCTCTACCTCTTTGATTCTGGCATTCGTGTTACAGATGTCTGCCCTGATTAGGGAAACTTCAGTTGAGACCGAATCCATCCTAGATTCTAGAGAGGTGTGCACTGTGGTGATTGCAGACATTATATCCTGTAGGGTCAAGTCTGCTTGTTTCCCAGCCTGCTGCGCCATTGCGCTCTCACTCGTTGCCCCTTCATCCCCTTTCACTTGGGTGTCGGTCCCCTTTTGCCAAGCATATTTGTCAAGTTTTGCCTGCAGTGAGGTGCGGCTGGTCTTCCCTCCTGCCATTGCTGCACTCAGTGGACCTCCAAGGGCCTGCACAGGAAGGTCAGAGTCTGCCGGCTACTCGCCACCGCCTAATCAGGGCCGATGGCCCTGTCCGGCCTGTCAGTTTTCACCAGCCAACTCTCCCTTCGGGCGTGCCCCTCACTCCCTGTGACTTTTATGGGTACTGAGAGTATTCTTACTGTAATGGTGTGTCGCCGATGTTCCCGCCTGGGCCCCGGTCTCCATCTGCACCTGCCTCGGGTTTCTGGTTACTGTCTTCTCCCGATCGCCGAATTACTGGGTCCCACTACTGTGTCGTCAGGTCTGTGAGCCACCGGTCCCTCATGGCCCGCTCCGAATGTCCGTATTTAGCCTTGTTGTGCGGGGAGGACCTGGTCTTAGCATTCCATAAATAGTTGCAGGCAGGCACCACCAGTCAGGTTCTATAATGTGGCGCTGGACTGGCCACAGCCCATCCCCCATGGGGCCTGCTCCGTGTGTGTTACCCTCCAGGGCCCCCCGCAACCGCCGTCGTGCCTGGAGCTATACGACACACTCAATCTCCGTTCCCCTGACTTTCCGCCGTCTAGTTTACCGGGGACTGAAACCGCTCTTCAACGTGGACTTACAGGGATTCTCCCCACTCGTGCCCGTTTGGACTGCGCTATGGCCTCTGGCGGCCACACGGGCCCGGCAAGACCAGACCCGTTCCTCCAGCCGGTCACTTAGTTCGGGCTGACTCCTCCCGCACACCCGTTTCAGTGGTGGGCACTGGCCGTGGCCATTACTGCGTTGCTGAGTTTCCCCTCCCCCTCGGCTGAGGCAGGTGCCTCCGGTGGTTGGCTGTCTCGGGACGCTTCTCCCTGAGTTGTAGCGAACGTTCCTCCGGGTCTTGACGGGCCGACGGAGCAGCCAGTACCTCCGCTCGGCAAGCTGAGCCGCCTTCTCCTTCAGCTCGCTCATCTCGGGGCGCCTGAACGCCTGCCGGAGTCGCACACCCCCGTCTCGGCAGCCACTGGTGCTTACTTATATCCGGGCCGCTCGCAGCAAGCTTTCCTTCCAAGCCTCGCTGTTACGGCAAGTTGGTCTGTACCTTCGTTTCTGGGCGCCGGAGTTCCGCACTGCTTGGTCGAGGAGATCGTGGAGTGCTGTGGACTGTATTTTAGCTTTCATTCAGCTCTTGTTCCCGGATTATTGTACGGATTTATTTGATGCTGGGTGTGGTGAGTCGGAGCCGCGTTAGAGTGCGGCCATCTTCCTCGGCAGTCGTCCACGCCCTCGTGCCACTGCTTTCTTTAACGTGGGCACGGACAGACAAATTCAGTGAGTTAGCCTTGAAGCTTTAGGAAAACCCGCTTCACTCAGTTAGCAGAATGCACTCACATTCATCCAGTCTCCTGCTCCCACCGCTATTGACTCTAGACACCACTGCACTCTAAATCAGGGTCACACAGACAACCTCAGCCTTCACTGTCTATCAAAGCCTCACAGATAATCCATCGCATGCTGCAATAGCATAAAGGGCACCCTGTCTCTTATGCACCCACTCTCTGGATCTCCTAGACCATACAAGCCAAAAGACTCAAATGGTGCGGGAGACTCCAGATTTTTTAAGCCATAAAAGGCTTAATTTTGGCTGTCTCCCGCCTGAAATTGCCTCTATTACAATATATCAATGGAGGAAAATGCATTCCCCCGATTTTTTTTCCAAACGCTCCCACTTTTCTGTTCTAAAATGTTGGCATGTCTGGAGACTCTGAGGGCCAGATTTTCAAAATAGACACGCAATGCAGCCAGATGCTGCGCTGCTTTGCATGACAGAGAGGGAGCAGGAGAGAGCCATATCTACAGAGATATGGCTCTCTCCTCCCCTCTCCCTAGTGCCGGTGCTGATTTCAGCTGCTATGCGCCAGGCACACACCTTAGCGTGCGTGCCTGAGTCTAGCATAGGTTTTGTACAGGAAGGGTACCTTTCCTGTACAAAATACTATGCCTAAACAAGTTTAAACACTTTTGCCAATTTGTATGTGTGCTGCACAGTGCAGCATGCAAAGTCGAAAAAGAAAGGAGAAATAAAAACATTTCTCCTGTTAACACCTCCTTTGAAGTGGCATTAACTTTTGGCACTAAACCCTGTCTACAATTGTTTGTAGATAGGGTTTTGCATCAAAAGGCATGCGTGATGTATGAGAACGCCCATGTACAACCCTTGTAACGCCCCCTTGGTGCTAAGGAACGCAAAGCAGTGCTTCCCGCTGCTTTGCTTTACTTTTAGGGTACTTTCCAGTGCAAAACAAATTAGAAAAAAAACATTTTGTGCTGGTTAGTGTCACTTTTGATGTTTGTAAATCTACCCCTTAGACTCTTAGGGGCTTATTTACAAGCACCTTGCGCCACCAGTGTGTCGTTTGGTATATGGGAAAAAGTGACGCACCGGCGGCGCAAGGCAAGGGGCTTGTAAATAAGCCCCTAAGAGTCTTAGACATACTTCACTTCACTTCTACTTTGCCATGAACCTCTGCCTGCCCTTCCTTCTCTGTCATGTTCTTAAAGACCTCTCTTCTGCTTCCACTCTTTCTCATGGACTCAAACTGATTCTGTTAGCGCTCTCTTACACAGGCTCATAGTAACTGGGAACAGGAAGCCTCCTTGGTGGGCAATCTCACATGGCAATGGTGTCTCAGTGACTGTGGTACTTTTGCACTCCAGTTGGCTAACCGTGTTACTCCCTTTGTACACATGACTCTCCAAGGTTAGGCTGAGACCAGCAGTCTTACCTTGCTCCAGAAGATCAAAAAGTAGTAATAGGTCTGCAATTTAGATGAGGTATGACCGAGTAAAAATAAACAATAAACTAAATGTTCAGTCGGAGTTGTTGCTTTGAAAAGAACACAGAGAATTCTCAATAGGTTTCAAAAGCACCAACACAGCCATTTAAAGCGCAGAGGGGATTTCCAACACACGAGATGCATACATTTGTGGTGCCAAAACAGTGATTTTCAATGAAAATGTTGCAAAGTCCTAATGGTAGCAATTCAGAGGGAACCCACTTACAGCTCCACATGGTCTCCAAAAGCGATGCTTATAAATAGGGCTCCCTGTTTTCCGTGTTTACTCATTTTTTACAGATAAAAACAGACAGAAAACCATTTATTTTCCTGTCTGTATTTATTTTTAAATGTGGATAAAAACGGAAATTGGGTTGTTTTTGAGTGATTCTAAATGCTGTCAATCATGAATGCCAGGCCAATAACTGTGCGGATTGACAGGCAAAGAGATAAAAAATATATAGGGATTTTAGGAAAGAGCCTTAAACAGCAGTAGATTTGCACAACCTTGATACCAAAATGTATATATTTTTTATAAGTGCATATTTTACCACCAGAGTGTGTGTATATCATTGAAACCTGTCAGGTGTTCAGGCACGAGTGCACATTAACTGGTTAAATAAATGCAGAAATATTCACATTTCAGCTTCATTTTTTCACAAAACCTAAAATAAATATGGATAAATACAGGCAAAATTTGCAAAAAATAAATATGGATAAATACAGGCGGAAATGACAAAAATATAAATACCATAAAACCGGGAGTTATAAAGATGTACATTGCCACTCTTTTTGCGAAATGACTTTGCACGCATTGCATGCCGCCAGTAGTATCAAACTTCATGCCGCATCACTCATTAAATGGCTGGCCACAGTCACAAATTTCAGGTGGCATGGGCAGTAACTTGCCCTATGACAGGCACTGGACAATTTGCTTCATATTTGCAACTGGTGAACTGGGATTTAGCATACTGGCTCTACTACACCTTTAACCCATAACATCTCTTAACTTGTAAGGTTCAGAGGGATGATTTATATGGTCCTGTAGTCAAGTTGACTAGCCTCAGCCAGTTGGATGTGATAATAAGTTCTAACATCCGCTGTGTTCCTGAACAGTGTCCAATAAAGTGATTGGGTAAAGGTGCAATGCAGCCTTACCTACAGACGCAATCCTTCAATGGTGTCATCAAGTTCCAGACTCTGAGATGAAGCAAGCATACTGAAGAGACACTAACAGTTGGAAGCAGACATTTTTGGCACCAAAGTAAGTCCAATTCCTCAAGTAGTCATCCTCACAGACGAAGATATCTGGACATTCCTCTTGCTTGTGGGGTCGGTTCTTAGGTCCCGCTCCACTAGTCTTCTCAGCAGGGAACTGCAATCGGGCCATTCAAGTGACCTCAGATTGCTCCCACACTCTAGATAGTCTGGGGATGGGAGGGAAAGGAGAGGAACAATGGCACAAGTGTCCTGGTCATGCATCTCACCAAGCTGGAGCTGAAGAACCTCTTCCCAGGTCAAGATGAATACAAAGAACTGGTTCAGGAGGGAAAGTGCTCATCCAGTTCATGGGGTCAACTGCAGGAAACTCGGCCAATTGAAAGGTGTACCATTTCCAAAATACATACCTCTAGACAACCAGACCTCTGCCAATGTTATTGGGCTTTCTTTACAAAGGAGGAGCAAAGTAGGCACCAACTGGTCAAAGAAATGAGACTGTGTAGATTTCCTACGCAATGTATGTCCAATTTCCACCTAGCTCCCAGTTCAAGACAAATGTTTGGGTCTCAGATGGGCACACAGATGTGTATCAGAGGAGTGGTACACCGGGCATCCGAAGATGGGGTAAGATTTACTTCAGACAGATCTACACTGGTGTTTGCCAGCATTTGGTGTATCATAAGCGTTCACACCTGAGAGGGGTTGATGAACATATATTCATAAACTTCTATTGACATCATTCACTACAATAGGCTTATAGTAAATCCATTCATTAGCACACACCAATTGGTGCACCCATCAACCTCTTAATATTCTCCACATGTCAACACAGCTACAATCTATTCTTTTTCATAGAACCACAGGCAACTAAATTGTTTTACACTATCATAGATACCACTGCCTTTTCTCTATCATAAATACATGAAAAACATGTCCACTCTCTTTATTATAAATTCATAAATACTTAGGGCCCGATTCCGATGCGGTTAGGAAAGCATTCCCACCTAGGGCCCGATTACGATGCGGTTAGGAAGGCCTCCTAACGGCATTTGCTCCTTCCGAATCGGATCGGGAACGTGACTTCCCGACCGAGGGCCAGATTACGATGCGGTTAGGTACATAGGCTCCCATAGAAGTCAATGGGAGTCCAACCAAATCGTATCTGGAAGCATCCGGATGCATCATACTCGGTCGGTCGGACTCTCCCGATCCGAGTCGGTCGGAAACGATTTCCAAACCAATTCAATCTGTAAGATTTCCTAACCGCATCAGAATCGGGCCCTTAATCTCATTCTTCTAGCGGATTTTAATCATCTTCTTCCATCCTCTACTTCTGCTGCATCTCTGCTCATTGGTCTTTCAGTGGTTATTCATTCTTTGATTATCACCTAAGACTTGGTAATGTTAATTACTACAAATTGTGGCATTTTCTTTTTGGAAAATCCTTCTTGGGTAGTGTATTTGTGTTGATACCTTCGGTGGTGGTATTCATCAATGAAGCATTGATACCATTGTAATTTCTTTTCTCAAAGTTCATTTGAGATTACGGAGCAGTATCCTTCATGTGAACTGTTATTTCTCTCCAGTTTTCTAAGTTAGAGGTTAATAAGGAAGGGCAGGTAACATAAGGCACAACTAAAGAACCAGAACACCTTTAGGGCCTAGGATTTAAACATGATCATACTGCCTAGAAACAGTAATCACTAAATCACCTATTACATTTTTAAAATCAAAATTTCTTTATTGAAGAAATACTATAGTTTCGTGTTTCATACCCCAGCCAGTGAAGTGTCTACAACAAATGGCTGGTGTCTGGTCATATGTCCCAGATAGAAAACCAGAGACTTGAAACAGTAGGACAGCAGGGTTAGCAGTAGGTGCAGAAATTGTCCCAAAACCCATCTAAAACTGTACCAAAGTCTTAGGCAGATGAAATGCATATTCTGGAACTTGCAGTAGGAATGTTTGGGAAAGATAATTCATAGTCTTTCTGGTAAAAAGGTGGATCCAGGATGCAGTGGGCAAGGCATTAGAAGAAGAATGGGCAATTCAGGGATACGGAGAAGTGATTTGAGTGCAATGTGGGGAATGCCATGGACAGGGTACCATGGGCCACTGTCCTAATCAGTAACCCAGAAGAGCTCCTGTGAGAATACTCATGAATTGAAAGATATACTCCAGGGTACCACACCTACCAATTTTCAATAGAAATACTGAAAGAGATTGACACTGATGCATTCATATTTTACATGTTGATACTAGTAGCAGAAAGTACATACAGTCAATGTGGCAGTGCAGGTGAGAAAGCTGGCTGATGTTTGATCATCGATGGAACAGGTTTGTAAAATTCAAAGCACCATGTCATCAATTGGATTCTATTTAATATGTCCGGCCTGCCAGGCAGTAGATTTCTTGATGGGTTTTGCAGGTATGCCACCATTTTTATTATGATCAAGACCTAGCCATTTTTACAAAACCTACACAATGAAAATGGAGCTAAGCTGATGGACCCTAAGATAGTAACCCATAAGGAGACACCGTAAACTAATGAATTTGTAGAATAAATGCTACATAAGCAGATGTTCAAAATGGAATGCATGTTTTACTGTTGCTTCCAGATAGAACCCACTCAGAAAGAAGGAAAACAATTTCTAGAAAATATAAATTTACTACACAAATAAGTATTCAAGTCATCTTTTATGAAGATTGGAAGACCCGACTCAAAAAATCCCCAGAATTGTTTAAGGAAGTTACACAGTAGAACTACCCAGCCCCCTCCAGAACAAGTTAGGTATCTTTTAGAAATACATCCAATTGTGTTTCATACAATCTCAAAATGTTATCTTATCAACAAGCTAAACTAACAATTGTAATAAACAATTGGGTGGAGACGCACTAATGTGTGTCATGTCAACCCTAGAGAAGAAGTTCTTTATTAAAATGAGGAATCCAAAGCGTTATAGAGATTAATATCAGAATTTGACTTATCTGAAGAAGTCTTACTCATACAATTTCATCATGGACTGAATGTTTGGGCTTAAAGTGGAAATTAATTATGTAATTGTAAATGTAATATCATTTAGAGACTGAATAGATAAAATGATTAGGTTGGTGCACCAGGGAGGTTGCCATTCATTGTATTGTTTTGTATTGTAATTGCATTTATATAGCGCTAACTACCCCTGATGAGGCGTCAAAGCGCTTTTCGGCAAGTAGCACGCAACTCCGGAACTCAAAAAGGATTAGTGGTAAATTAGTATAGGGAAATATGAAATACATTTGAGTGGTGGACATGTGAGTCTGTTAGTTGGATTGAAAAGGATAGTGGAGGGTTAGAAGAGTGCAGGGTCTAGAAAGTGTTTTTTTGGAGATCACAGCAGCAGGAGGAGGTTTGGGATGATTAACGGAGCGATGGATGGGGGTCTCTAGAAGTGGATGAGGGAGAAATATGAGGTATTGGATTAGTCTTGGAGGGATACATTAGGGAATGGTTTAAGAAAGGCTTGTTTGGGATATCTGAATAGTAAAAGAGGTCTGAGAGGATGCAAGGAGGGGTATAGGAAGGAAGAGTCTAGAAACGGTTATTTTGGGGTTCATAGCAGTAGAATGAGGTTTGGAATGAGTCAGAGAGTGGAGGTAGAGGATATATTGAGAGAGGTATAGGGTGAGAAATAGGGTAGTCATTGGAGATGCTGAATTAGTTGCAAAGTAATAGGGTGAGATATAGGGTAGTGCATTGGAGATGCTGAATTAGGAGTAAAGTAGTCTACAGACAATCAATAAACGTGTGCACAATACCAGACTGTTGCCGAAAACAAAGAAAAATAATTAGGGGGAACATTGATTAGGATTTGTGTTTAGTCTACTGAAAAATGGACCACCCGTCCAATCACATACACATACTGATCTCTCACTTTCAGCAAAGCTTCCAATGCTTTCAAGTAGTTTCAATGAGGCTAAAACTGCACATCTTCAGCCAAGCAGCTCTTGAGAACACCCTTACTTTTCCCTTCATTACAACAAAAAGGGGATAGTAATTCCATGAATGTTGCTTGCGGGTCACACGTACTCCAAGCAGATCATCTCAAGAGGCCATGCCCCAAAGTAAAGGTAAAAGTACAGATGTTGTAACTCATGATACTACAAATAAAGCTCACTTGTGTCTTCCCCACAATACCAAACTGTTTGTGGCGCAGCCCACCAGACTCCTGCAATCACTTCACACATTTGACGTTGCTCCCCTACTCACCTTTGCCCTGCTACCATACCTTCCCCCATCAATACCTTAGCTTTCACAATACCATCCCCACACTCACCAACAGCAATCATCTCCACACAACAACTTCAAACCTCAGCTCTCCCAGTGTACAAATCTATACTAAGAGACTGCACACTTTGCATGCCTGCATCACTCTACCTAAATGCATCATGGTAGATGTAGTTTAAGGCAGTCTAAACTTATTTACGCTGTACTTGGCGACAAATTCAAGTGCAGCTAGTTGTGGACATCTTCCAATATATAAATGTTTTATACTTTTGCTACTTGTCAGAAGACAGCAGTCTTATGGCATTGAGCGATTTGGTGCTTTCAATTTTCTCTGGTCATTGCATTTTAAGTTCTCTTTAGAGGGAACTGGAAGTAGGAGGGTGATCATGCAATTGAAGAGGCTTCAGAGCAAGGACCAAATGATGACTTGCCCAAAGACAATATTTGTGATGTGAGAAACCATCGTGGGCCCTATTTATTTCCACAATGAAAGAATTACATTCAACAGTCAGTAGTAACAAAGGGCCAGATGTACGACCCTAAATTGCGGTCGCAAAGCGGGCAATATGCCCGTTTGCGACCGCAATTTAGGCATGGCCATGTACAAACCTCATTGTGCGAATCAGTAAATTTTACTGATTTGCAAAATGAGCTATGCGACTCGCTATTAGGAAGGGGCGTGCCAAGGGCGTCCCTTCCTAATAGCGACTTGCATCTGTATGTATGAATGTTTTGCGATCGCAATTGCGGTCACAAAACACTCGCAATTTACCACCTATTTCAAGTAGGTGGTAAACCATTCGCAAATGGGAAGGAGTCCCCAGGGGACCCCTTTCCCTTTGTGAATGGGTTAAAAAATGAAACTGAAAAGTTTCATTTTTCTTTTTTTTAAATGCATCCCATTTTCCTTTAAGGAAAACGGGCTGCATTTACCAAAAAAACTGCTTTATTTAAAAGCAGTCAGAGACATGGTGGTCTGCTGACCCCAGTAGGCCACCATCCCTGTGAGTGTTAGCCATTCCTAATGGGGTCGCAAATTGCACCTGCCTCATTAATATTAATGAGGCATGCAATTTGCGACCCCATTAGGACTCGCAAACAGTGTCTGAGACACTGTTGTACATCCCAATTTGCAAGTCGCAAATTGCGAGTCTCAAATGCGACGCAATTTGTGAGTCGTAAGTTGGTGGGTCGTACATCTGGCCCAAAATCTCACATCAACACAAAACAATATTATACAGTGCAACACTCAGACACTAGCAATCTTGAATCATTATTCAAAATTATTATTAGACTCATGACTGACTACTCAACAGGACTTCCGCAGCATACCACACCATCTTCGACAAACCAAACCCCATCCCATTATATTTATCGCTCACCCAACATTGAGCAAGGCCTGCTCTTATGCAGACCTGGGAACCATCCCAAAGGCATCTCTGCTGGTGCTACCTGACACCCTTCTGAGAGATGTGCGCAGGCCATAACTTGTTGCTGTGGCGCAGACTCATATTTTCCCCGCCTTGTGACCATAATGTGAAGTACTTTGCATAGGGCTAGGAAAGCTATATACATTTTCTCTCTTGACCAGATTCATGGTACAAAGTACCCTTCAAAGGTCAGACCTCGATAACAACAACAATAAAATATGGAATTTGGTGATGGATGCAAATGGTGTCTACCTGTATTTATGCCAATCATTAAGCTACCCTGCCCCAGGCTGACCATAGTTCACCTACCACTCAGCTTACCTATTAATCCTGCTACCCACTGTGACAAAAAGGTGATTAAGGAATCCACAAACATCTTGTTTCCCAGCTGAGATAAATGGACATAATCACTTTCATCAACACCCGTCAAGTAGCCATGTGGGATGGACTTTGGACTAATGCTATTGAGGAGTTTGGACATTGCCTTATTGAAACATTACACTCAATTGTTCAGGACTTTGATGGAAAAGTCATATCTCCAAACTCTCCTGAGAATAAATGCACAGGTTTCCTTTAAAGCTAGTCATGCGATGTCAGCCATGCAACGTTTGATGGGGTTCCTCCTGCCATGTTTGGCCATGTCATTCCTCCGAATGTGCAAAATTATGAGTTGAGGAAGCACTAGCCCACTTTCCAGTGTTCTTCCACAGCACGGTTCATTTATCATGCCCTGAGTCCATGGTACCTGCACCCTGCATCTTGAAACCTGCACTCATGGTTCAGTGCTGAAAATCACCAGAAAGCTGTGTAGCCAGGGCTTGCGGCACAAAAGGATGACCAAAGGCCGAAACACTGACCAGGGTCTTTGGATGTAATGCACACATAATGAAAAGAAAACAGAGGATGGCACAAAGCACCAAACATCCAAGCAACCACAAGGCTCCACTACAGCAAGTTTGGGTGCACGTGATGCCTGTAACAATCAGACTTCTATCTCCCAATCCTCTGAATCTCCCTTTGGTCCAGCCCCCAATCTGCTGCCCATGCATCTGCACCTATTCCAAATGAGAGTGAATTGGAGTTAGTGGCATCAATGACTGCAGTTCACAAGTCTAGTGACAGTACTTTGACAAACTGAACCTAGAAAGAGGGACCTCATCTTTGTAAACAAATAGTGCAATGGCCTGGCATACAAGTAACACCGGCATTACATCTGCGAACACCAGCACAGGGCAACAGGGTTGTCCCAGTGTCCTACTTAACAATGAGCTGATCGGTCTCCTGCTGATGACAAGTTATGGATATAGAGTCATCCCCTAACTGAACATAGGTGGGTTGTAACCTCCCAGAGAAGTCTGATTTGGAACTGGCCCCCAATTTGCCAACCCTGATGCCCAATAAAAGGAGAGGCAGAAGCTGCCTTAAAAAGAGCAGAGCTTCACAGGGAGAGGTGCAAGTAGATAGGAGACAATCAATCACCCTAAACAATTTATCCATGTCCACTGGCTTCAGGTGTCCTGTCTACTGCCGTTAAATCTCTCCCAACCTATTATAATCAGCAATGTTATTCACTCTGATATTGCAGGTATCAGATAAGACATGAACAAACTCACATCTAGAGTGACTGCCAGCAAATCCCATACAAGCAAAATCGAAGACATCAGTATTAAGAAAGACAAATTCAATGACGATTCCAAAACCAAAATATTGCAACAATCATGGGAAGTGGCACACCTAGAAAACAGGAAGTTGAGGAACAGGTGTATTACTTCCTCTCTGTATACTCTTATTTCTTTATTTATCTCTTCCAGTAGTGTTTTTGCATCTGCTAAGGATATCTTTCTAACTATCAACCAATATCCAATGACTCATTCTTAAGAAACCTTATGGCGAGTGCTACCTTTACACAGATCTAATGTTAAAGAAAGAAACATCTTATTCACTGACCATCAAACAGGCACCACTCCATCCTCGAAACAAATTTGGAAAGAAATGGGGTAGCTGCACTATTCTTAGACTAGAGGAACATGACATCAAAGGAGCACCCTAGGCTGGATCTCTTCAATCCTTAATGCAGCCAGTCCTGCATTAAGATGCTGTCCTATTCAAATCGTGTATCAAAAATAATAGTTCACTCAGGGGGATGGGGGTTGGAAGGAGGGAAAAGGGTTAGAAGCAGCAAAATATTGTGACAAACAATTACTCAATATGATTTGAAATTGGTAAGCCCACAATGCAAAAAACTTTGGGCGGAATAAAGACCATACAACTCAAGAACATTATCAACAGTTATGGTATATTGTAGTCAACCCAAAAAATATGCATAAAAAATATCATAACAGTGCAGAATAGTTATTGTGACGGCACAAGTCGTGGCCGCTGCAGGTAAGAGCAGTGGGGCTGGCTGGGGGGGTGGATTTCGAGAGATGACCGCAAGGGAAAATTAAATAAAGAATTAATTTTCCCTCATGGTCGTCTCTCGAAATCCCCCCCAGCCGGCCCCACCAACCCACCGCTCTTACCTGCAGCGGCCGCGGCTGGACGGCGCCGTGACAATTGTGATCAGTGAGGTGCTAAAAAATTTGGAATTGAAACAAAAGGATGTTTTTAAACAACAATAATCTGCTCAGATCTTGCAGTAAAATATCCAATAACTCCGCATGCAACACAGAACATTCCTGGTTGTGTACAATACAGATTGTTAAAGAAAATTGCAATCAATATTACAGAAGATTGTCGATGTTTCGACCCCAATGGTGTATTCAGCCAGGGCCATCATCGAGATATTGTCAAAAGACACGTAAATAAGATAAGAGAAGCGGAGCTTGCCACCCAGTGTAGAAGTAAGAATAAGAGTAGACTAAACAGTGTGGCAACTAAAAAAGTGGGCTTACTTAAGACAGAGCTCATGCAATTGGTGACAAATATTTTATTTTTCTGTACTGAGGCAGTTTTGTTTACCTTACAGTGCGGGACTGGGCTGTCGTCACAGCCAGCAGGGGGAGGAGTGGTTGGTACACTTAAGTGCGCAGGACGATTTGGCCGGCCGTCTTGGGCAAGCCAAACAGACATGCGCAGTTACCATTTCTCCACCCGGCTGTACAGCACAGCCAGGTGGAGAACATGCACAGGCTCCCACTCCCTGTCTGAACGCCAATCTGGGCCGCTCAGACTAATCATGACGCTGCTGTCATGCTGATGACAGCAGCGTTGTGATTGGCTTACGGCAGTCTGGGAGCCTGTGTGCATCTGTGTGTCCACAGAAGAGGATGGAGGAGAGGCGGCGGGCGTCAGCCGTCAGCCAGGTAGATGATTTTTTTTTTCTACCCCCGCCCCAACCGTACTATTCCGTGGCAGCCGTCACTGTTCGACAGGGCCACAGGTTGAAATTCTTGGCTCCTCCTCATCCCACTTCCAGTTTCATAGCAACTTCTTAGGGAGCAAACAGTGGTAAGTGTCTAGCTCTGATAGAGAGTTTGAAGGAACTGTTATCAAAAAGGCCATCTGTGCAGTTCCTTTGAGTCAAAGGGGCTGGAGAGTTTATGCTCACAGAGAAGAAAACTGGGGCCTATCACATGATTATCAATTTTCATAACCTCATGCTTTACATCACCACCATCCATTTTAAAATGAAAGATTCCAATGCATAATTCCCCTAAGCCTGCTAAGAGACTTTCTAGGTCTGGAAGTTGCCTACATGTATGTTCCAATCCATACTCGTCATAGCCAGTGTTTCCCCTTTGCAGTAGGAAATCAATGTTGTCAATTCCAGGTTTTATCCTTCAGTCTCAATCCAGTCTCTTGAGACTTTACAAAGATTTTAGCTCCGCTATTGGGGATTATACACAACAGCAAATTTTTGCCTATCCATACGTGAACAACTAGTTGGTACATGCAGCTTTTGCTCTCCTAGTCCAGAGGTTGATATCTGGAGTATGCAATTTTCTAGAGTCTCAGAGATTTTTAACAGATGTGAAGTAAACCTATCAAACTCCCTGCAAAAGTCTTCAGTACATTGGTGCACATTTCAGAAGAGATCTGGATGCAGTCTTCCTGTCGGAGGATAATGCCCTCGAATTATGCACTAATCTAAGCTCTCTTCTGCGGAAAAACAATTGTCCTATGCACCATTAGGCACAACTCCAATGGGAGATGTTATCTGGTTCACAATTTTCCCTCCTTGTTTTCAAGAGCCTTCCTTTCAAGCTTCTGATTGTTTTGTTATTTTTCAGGCTGCAATAACTTTTGTGACTCCTTGGGCCCGTCTTCATCTGGGGCTGGTATCCCATCACATTCTTGATCACTGTCACCCTATTTCTCTCATCATGGAGTCCCCCATTCCAATCACCACTTCAATCGGAAGGGGACTGCTCTGGAGGTTCGATATTTGTGCTCTCTCCCGAGGGGTTCTGTTGAATCCTCCAAACTGGTAAGCTGCTACCACTGATGCTTCAGGCTTGGGTTAAGGGGCAACCCTGTGAAACCTCTCCTCCCAGAGTCTTTGAAATCAATCAGATATTTACTGGTCTTTGAACTAGGAAGAACTGTCAGCTGTGTTTCTGGCTCTTCAGATGCCTGCTTTTTCTCTCCAGAACCACACCATGATTTGAGCAACACTGTAAACAAAGCTTACATGTATCATCAGCTGGAGACAATTGAAATCCCTGGCGGTGGAGCTGATTTGCTCCTCAGAAATGGATCACATGCTATCCCTAGCTCCCCTTTATATCTGGTAAAGAGACAACAGACTGGCAGACTCCCTGGTTCGAGCTTTAACTTCCTCTCTGGAGTCCTGCCTTTCCTGAAGGCCCTTCTTGGTACTCTATTTCTAGAGATTGACACCTAAAGGACTAATGCCTTGCTTCTTCTATTTTGCAGCTGGTTTCAGGAACAGGGGGCTTAGGGAGTAGATTTTCTTCCATGTCCTTGGTGTCCAGGTCTTGTCTATGCTTCTCCCCTTTTCTGCTAATTTCCTGGGTTTTAGCAAGGCTCAGGAAGGAACAAATGGAATTCATTAAAGTAGTCCCTTTCTGGAAGAGGGTGGGTTGATTCCCTCTACTACAGCAACTGTTGATATAAAAAGAATGGGGGTTTCTGCAGATTCCTTGTTGTCTTAGATTTCTGGTCCTCCTTCCAGAAACCTCTTGGAAATTTCCATTTTTGACTTGGAAGTTGAGAGTTTGCTACTCCAAAGATTAGGTCTTTTTCTCAAGATCTAGTGGTTGCTATTCAATATTCCCATCATATTGCCGCCCTAAAATCTTATGACCGTCACTAGTCTTCTTTTTCTACCTTGTCTGTCTGCAACGGCATCCATCATTTACAGTGTGAAACTTTCCTTTATTCTTCAGCATTGGTATTACTAAGGGTTGTTGCATTCTACTCTCAAAGTTCAATGGCCATTCACCCAAGCTTTTAGAGACCCTTTGGTGGTGCTGAAGAGGCTGAATGTTTGGTTTAGCATAGTTTAAAGATATTTTTATGGTTTCTTTCTGACATTTAGGACCCTTGCCCCTGTGTAAGATCTTGTACCTGGTTCTTTTATTTCACAGGCTCTTCCTTTTGAGCCTTTGGAATGTTTTTCTCTTAAATGTAGGTTCATTAAGGGTCTCTTTCTTGCCTCCATTACTTCTTCTAGAAGGTTGGGGAGCCGGGTTCTCTTGTTTACAGGGCTCCACTACAGAATGTTTCCCAATGATCGTCATGGTCCAGGTTTGATACCAAAATTAATTCTTCTTTTGATTGCTCTCAAGAGATTGTGTTACCACCATTTTTCCCAATCATCTACTCCTGCTGAGTCTTTGCTTCACCGTTTAGATGTGCAAAGGGCTAAGAACATCCACGCAGACCTCACTGCTGCCTTTAGGCTCTACGATTCTCTCTTTGTAAAGTTTGGTCCTATCAGACATGGTCTCAATTCTACTTACTCTTTTCGTAGTCGGGGGTTGAGATCAGTCTTTTTTATGAACTTTTCAGTCATCCTTGTCCCAATGGGTGATGAGTTGCCCCACTAAATGCAAGGCTGCTTAATGGGCAGAGGCTATGGGACTTCCTTAAAAGACATCTGTGTGACTGTAACCAGTTATAGCTCTTCCAGCTTTAGTTCTTATTATTGGCTGGAAATGGGTCTAGAGGGTAAGGGAACGTTTTGTCCTTCTGTGCTGTCTTCTCTTTTCCCAGATAATGATTAGTAAGTTTTTTTCCTTTGACATGTTTTTCATATTAAAACATTCTCTGTCTATGGTCTTGTTCTGGTATTTATTATTTCATTGTCGCATATATCTACTTTGGTATATCCTCATTTAAAAAGGACTTGAGCATGTAAATAGAGGAAATGGCAATGATTTGATTACTAAGTGGTAATCCCTTTACTCCTCCTCATCCCAGTCATTGTAGTTGGCTGGACACATGGCCTCCTTCTAAGGGCTTGGGTAACTGTTGGAACAAAAATATCCTCCGCATAGTATAAAGGCATGTTGCTCTGCCCTGAGTGCCTGACTGTATGTGTATTTGTTATCCTCATTTATATTTAGCCCATGCGTTATATTAATCTAAGCATGATCACAGAGGCTAAGGGCTGTCCCTGAATATGTGAGATCCTGGACCTGTCATGTTCCCTAGAAGGGCCGACCAAGAATACCCTAATAGCAGAGACAGAGGACTACTTTACTTGTCCTAGGTTTAGGACATCAAGAAGTGGTAGCAGCATACTGTATTTTGAAAGTGATAGAGTGGCCAGACCATTTCACCTCATATTTTAGTTTGACCATATTGAGGGCTCTCTGATTTGTATAAAGTTGCCATGATGACTGCTGTGCGAAGAATCATTCTACACAAAGGCTGTCTCTGAGGAGCAGCCTGAGTAGGATACATGAAAACAGAACAACTCAAATCTTTTCTGAAGGTTGAGAAAGTGGATCCCCATCACTGTCTAGAAAATGTGCATAAAAATGGGATCCAAACCACCCTATTTTGTGCCATTTTCAAGTCCTTCATAATCAAGTAAGGAAGTGCTCCACATAGTAGTTGAAGGACTGCTTTGTGACCAAGGCTGTTGTCTACCTGACTTGGGGCCAGACTCACAAAGACCCTCCACAGTCGTGGCGGAGGCTCCGCACTCGTGGTGGAATCTCCGCACTGCAGTTTATCATTGCCAAGATTCCGCCACGAATGCAAAGCCTCCGACAAGACTGCGGAGGCTCTTTGTGAATCAGCCCCAGAAAGTCTCCTGTCACCTGAAGTCTACCCTTTTGCTGGAGGAGCTGAGGGGATGTCTAGTGCCTAGAACCCTTCCTCCCTGCCCAGAGAAGGAAGGAGTCTTCCTGGCCCTGCAGGAGGAGAGACTGTCCTGGAGAAGAAGCCCAGCATGTCCCTGGATGGAGAGACACCCAGGAAAAGGTGACTGAGAATGAATACAAAAACAACAAGGTTATGGATGGAAGGCTTGAATTATTGTCAACCACTGGCAATCGCTCGGGCCGCATCACAGTTCATTGTTTTTCGCCCACCATTCCATCACAGTTTGGACCCAGCCATATGCAAATCAGTCTTGATCCTGTTTCTCATAGGAACAGTCCAGCCCGAACTGCCAGGCCAGTTCCTCCCTGAACCAGAACGCCAACAACCTAGGACCAGTTTCACCCTAGTTAGGGCTCTTTAGGCAGACATAGCTTGGTTTCAGTGGGACAGTGAGCTTGGAACCTACATCTGGGCATACCGAGCGCACATAGGGCGTCAAAAGCAAAAAACAACAAGGTGATGGATGGAATGCTTGAATTAATCTCAGCCACTGTCAATCGTGCGGGGCTGGCGCCGGCAAGTCTAGCTTGCAGCACCAGGTCAGGGAAGCTTGTCCTGGATCCTTGGATCACATTGCAACCTTTTGAATTAATAACTGCCCAGCAATCCAACTGTCTTCTACTTAAAGTTAAGTATCCATTATTAGAGAGTGTGTGATTGCTGTTTCACCACTACCCTCTCCCAACATAATGCAACCCTTAACCTGGTCTGTGCTAGTCTTTGTGAGTAGGCACTGAGCGGGACAAGGAAAGGACTGCCACCTGGGTGACAGAATGAGTTTCTTCTCTGCACAGGTGGTGATGTTGTCGTCATGTGACTTAGTCACGCTGGATAGCATTAAAGATACATGGTGAAAGAAAACCTTTGGGGTGGAGGGGGAAGAACAAAATTGCTTTGGGTCTTGCAAGGAGCTAGAAAGCGCTATAGAAATGCGAATACAATATCATACAATAAATAAATGAATAAACAAAAGCAAACTGTTTAAAGAGACTCACCTCAAGGTTCTTTGTGGTTAGGGGAACAGGGTGCACACAGTCGTATTTGCCAAGGACATGTGCCTTCTTTCCGTATTTCACAGCTGTATGGTTTTGTTTCAATTCGGTGTCTTTTTAGGTCGAGGGCGGCACATGCGCTGCTCTGCAAGGCATTGGTGTATTGAGGTACGGACTTGAAGCTCCGCCCACTCGCCACCCACATTTTTCATTGGCTTGTGTCATTGTCCACTGTAAACTGTGGCTGTTCATTGGTCAAAAGGCTTAGTAGTCCCACCTTAGTACCGCCTTGTCTCATTTTGTAACCTCCCATGGCGACACCCCCTGTTACGTGTGTTTTTGCTCGGTAGGCTTTTATTACAGCCTCCGAGCACTATTTTCTCAAATAGCTTTGTCCTGCCTGCTGATGCAGGCAGGACTTTGCTCTCTCCTAATGCTTTTTAAAAATTTTATAGCATGCATTTGCAATGCAATAGGTCTCGTATTTGCGAGATTTTAAGCTATTGGCATTGTAAATGACAATGCCTTTTATTTATCTGTTTTAAAAACAACACATTAATAAAAGGCATTGTCATTTACAATCGCAATAGCTCAAACTCTCATAAATGCGAGACCTATTGCATTACAAATGCTTGTTTTTAGGTCTCACCTAGCGACGCAGCGCATGCGCTGCCCGCCTTTGCGAGATCTATTGTTGTGGGTTTTGTGTCAGAAGGGGGACAGCCGATGTGCACGCTCACGGTGTGTCTTCTCTGGCGATCTCAGCTTGCGCCCGGACAGCAGATGTGCACGCTCACGGCGCGTTCTTTTCCGCCTGTTGCTGCTGATGTGCACACTCACGGCGTGTCTTCTCTGGCGATCTCAGCTTGCGCCCGGACAGCAGATGTGCACGCTCACGGCGCGTTCAGCACAACGCGCGCATGGTGCGCTTTCACTTTCCCTCCCTCCCTGTCACGTGCACAGCGAAAGGGCAGAAATGAATTTCACTTTGTCACGTTCAATGACAAAGCTGACTTCCTGACGAAATAAAATTGAAAAGTGACTCACGACAGGCTACCGGAAACAGCAGGGAGGGCTCGGACTGTGTCTGTGCAAGTCTGAGGACAGGTCGGACCCGGAAGCAGGCTGGCGTCGTCGTGTTACACAACAGCGCGCGCTGCGTTTGTAAACGTACATTAGCTTGACTGTTGAGTTTCCATCGTGCACGTTGTCTATTCTTAAAAAGAAAGAGACAGTGAGTCCAACTCCACATTTTTGTAGTTTTGATTGAACCAACGTGATAGGATTTCCTCAAAAGCACCACCACCCTACGTTGCCTTGGGACAAAAAGTTGGCGGCCATATGCGCCCATTTTGTTTTTCCCGACAGCGACCCGAAGGTACTGGATCGCTTTACATGAGCACCAGTTACATCACTAATGGACACGTTCATTTTTTGAAGGCACAGGGAGAATAAGTGATCTGCCCAGAATCACAGGATGTTGAGCCGACGCCGAGATTCAAAGCTGCTCGAATTCTTGTCAGGTCAGACTTCTTCAGCCAATATCGGATTCCTAGTCAACTGCTCATTCGTAGCATGCGGGGACTTACAGACCCATACAAAGCACAGGGAAGCTAAAATACAAAATAATCGCCACCTAAAGCCCAGATCTGGACTGACGGAAGGCGTGGTGTCACCTGGCAGCACTTTCCCAATCTCTAGACGGCTCTTCCCACCCGCAGGGACCCCGCTTAGAGCGCCGATTACCTACCCTTAGCAGGGGACCCTTGTTTACACTCCACTGCTGCCCCGTACAGGTCTCCTCGCAGTCTCTCCCTACTGTTTACTCCTTCACAGTCTTTTTTTAGGATCTCCCTGACCCCGGGACTGTTCCCTCTCTCAGGCCAGATGTCTTCGGACCTCCACCACAGGGTGTAGCTCTCCTCCGCTCTTGGCCCTCTTCCATCAGATGCCACTCCGGATTTAACACTTCTCCCCCAGTGCAAATGGGTTTATTCTGTCGTTGGCACGAGGTAACCCCACTATCTCCCTAAATCTCACCCTCTTATTCCAGGTATACCCCCTCCACCCTCCATTTCTATCCCGTAAACATCGCGTCTTCATATAGGGCCTCCTCGGGACTGCCTGTCTCCTTACCTTTCAGCCCTACGAGCCCCCACCCCAGCCCCCCGCCCCCAAGTACTAGTGGGTACCCTTTCTTACCTTGTAAATCGCAAGCAACAGCGTAGCAGCTGTGCTGGTAGGACAACTTTAAACAAAAAGTGGCAAAGCCAAGAGGTCTGGCCTTGGCAAGTGTACAGTATTGTGTTTTTTAATTTTTATTTTTGCAAACATATGCAGTATACAATAAATAATAAAAACACTGGAAAACATTGGAAAAGTCAAAAGGAGTCCCGAAGCAGCCCAAACACACCAGCCTAGCACCGAAGTGCACTGCTTTCCATGTCTGTGGACGTGATGAGGAACAATGCATTAAATATATTTTCTCAACCTAAGACAAACATCTCTCAGAGATGTTCAATAATCATGGCGACGTTCTTCCCTGTTTGGGACTCGTCACGGTATACAGGGGACCTTCTTTCAGCCTCATCACGCTCTTAAGCTCTCGAGTGACTGGCTAGAACAAGCATTTGCAATGCAATAGGTCTCGCATTTACGCGAGCTTAAGCTATTGGCATTGTAAAAGACAATGCCTTTTATTTATGTTTTAAAAACAAAAATAAAAGGCATTGTTATTTGCAATGTCAATAGGTCAAACTCGCGTAAATGCGAGACCTATTGCATTGCAAATGCTTGTTTTCTGAGGCACTGCCTCAGTTCAAGCGGGACCATGTGAGGTCAATCACGTCTCGCGTGAGTGTATTAAAGCAAGAACGTGCTGGAGCCACTGAAAGAGCCAGGGAAAGACAGATGGAAAAGTCGTTGAATGCAACTCTTTAATGAACTCGGACAGTGCAGCACAGCCCAGGTGCCCTGCTGATAAAGGACAGGCTTTAAAGCAAGCCATCACGTTTTCTGCGTCTGTTGTGTAAAATAAAATAACAACGCCAAAGAACTGATTACACGGAGCCCTTAATAGACTAGATAAAGTTCATTTTTCTGGTGCCTTGTGAAAGCTATCGCTGGACATTAGGGCTCGAGCCTCAATACTTATCTTATCTCCGTGACGCAGAATGCCCAATTTCAGATAACCAGACAGCCATTACCTCTAATAACCACGGTAGCTATCAGTGACTGCTGTAAACATCCTCTCACACAACAAGGGACGTTCTCAAGATTTACAATCGCCTGATTAGGGCTTATTTAAAACGAGTGTTGGAATTTCTTTGTAATTATTTAATACCATGATCTGTGTTTTTCCCCTCTTTACATTCTGCACTGATAAATAAACTCAATGATTTACTTGTATGTGCTTGCGGTGCCCAGTAAAGCAGGGAATGGAAACACATTTAGCCATAATACTCACATTATCAGCTCTGCCTCCGAGGGGGAGGGCAGCATTATTCTAAGGCACTAACTGTTTTCTCTACTTTATTGTTTTCTCTGCTTTATTTAAGCAGTCCCCAGTCCCCGAACTCTGGTTCAGAGGAGTCCAACCTAGGCAGCAACAACCGGAAGCTCTTTCGAAGCCAGGCGTGGCCTAGAAAAACATGAACCAGGAACTAGAGAATGTCACGAAATAGAGTTTATAGAGGCAGCCTTGCGCAAGGAGAACAGCAAATTCCTGTGAAAAAATGTAATTGGTCCCTTTCTTATGTATCTTGTTTCCATTTATGTGCTGTTTTATACAGCGCAAACTGCAACGGAGAGGGTTTCCGTTTCCGAGCACTATAGAAGCGTAGTAAGGATTTATAGTGACAACGTGCGGAGACAAATTTGATGCAAAAAAGCAAGGGTAATGAAAAGTAGCAGCTGAGTGGAGAGGTGGTCTGAAGAGAAATACAGAAACCATGCCTTCCCTTTGCAATTTACAAAACACATTGCCCCCAACACACCTTTTATCAAAGGGATTTCGCCCTATATCGTGGCAAACCCTAGACATATGCGTCATTTCATGTTCAAATATTTGAATTTCGTACTTGTATTTATGTAAATGCAAAAATGCAAACTATGGGTTACATAAACCAAGGGGTGAATGGGGTATTTAATAAAAAGTAAATTGGGACAGACTTTAACAATACTAAACAAATACTCCAGCAGGGGGAGGCGCTCACACTGCTTGATGCCCCTAGAATTTAGTAGGAATTATGGCGTGCAAGCTGGTCTATTCAGTGTGGCCTACTGGTTTCACTGCTGGGTCTCGAGCGCTTTGTCGAAAGCCAGACAGAAAGCATACAAGTGATGTGAGGCAATAAGTGAGAACACCAGGAATCAAATATTTTATAGCATGTGTGAACAATAATTTTCAAATCTATTAAGGACACAGAGGCTAAGATTATGCAGTCCTCTCTTCACTGTTTATTCTCAGCAGCCCTAAAACACAAAACATCACAATGTATTCATGTAAAAAAACTATAATACCCATGAACACAACAAAACTAAAAATCAGAAAAGTCCAAAGTATAATGACCAATAGCATTCAGGTGACCATATAAACCATAATGTCCAATAGAAATCTCCCTCTTCTTGCTGCGAGGATCCAAAGTAATCGGGAAATTTTAACCATAAAGTATATTCTGCTTCTGATCTGGAACTGTACGAAAAAGGCAAAACTAAGAAACTGAATACTAGTAAAAAGTGAAAATAAAGAAGGGAAAACCATGGAATCAAATTATTAAGAACAAAAACATCAGTTAATAATTATGACTAAAGGGTGGGACAATCTTCGCCTCTGTGCCCTTAAAAGAATTTAAAATTCTTATTTACGAATGCTATAAAATTGTTGATTCTATGTCAGGAGTGGAGGCTTCAGATTATACAAGTTTAAAGCTTATCAGAAATTAAAGAAAAATATTTTCAGGTTTATAATAAAATTCCTTGAACATTGACTCTGAAGACCAATCTGCCATATGGATAATGTCTGTAAGAGAAGCACCAGCATCAAATGATTTTTGAATCCGTTGCTCTACTGACAGAATGGGCTTCAAATATAGAAATTTCAATGCCTGTGATGGAGCAAGATTTTGGTAAATTAAACCTGCTCGGATTAAACCTCCTACTGTGTGAAAATTATTAACAAGAGTCGTGAAATTAACAGAGAAAATATTAACAGGGGGTATTTGGAAAGAGAATCAAGAAATGTGCAGGAAAATGACAAATGATTCCTGTAGGCCGCAAGCGTTTCTGCACGAAAGACAGCAGAGAAATAATGCTAAGAGGTTATAGTTTTCATGCGCAACGAAAATGAAATGCGTTAACAAAAGAGTTTTACACAAGTGATATTAATTACATAGAATACTCGTTGAGAATGTTTGCGTTTATATTCTAATAATAGAAGACTAAAATGAAAAATGAAATGGAGCTTTTTATGTGAACAAATAACTGAGTTTGTTTATTTCTCCTAGAGAAAATGGCACGCTTTACAGAGAAGGCCTCAAACCACTGTTAGGATTAATTTGCTTTTTAAATGTAGGCTGCAAAGAATTGTATTTTGCCCTTCATTATGATTGTTGTATTCTTATCTTGTTGACGGCTACGTGGAGGATATCAACGGAACCTTAATGTTTAATTTGTGGATAACTGCTCTAGTAAAATGTTGCAAATGTTTCGAAAGTGTGCGCGAGCCGAGGAAGGAGAATATCGCGAGTTCCTCTGCTGAAGGACGATGATGACCGCATGGTTCTAAACAAAGAACTCTTGAAAGTGAGATGCGACGGAAGTGGTGTGGCTGAACACCCTAGGTTCCTGAACCAATGAGAATTGTGAATTGCTTGGACATTGATACAAGTTAGGGATGGACTTTAACATTTAGGGTATAATTGTTAGTGATAGAAGTTTATGTTTAGCTTGAGCTGAGGCTGCGAGGGTGAGCATCTTCGTGTGAGCTGTTTCCTGTGAGGAGAGAGCTGTGTTGCTGTTTCCTTAAGCTCTTTCTTTGACCGATGCTGTCTGATCCTGACTCTTTAACTTTGCTCCTCATACCTTTGTGAGGTTGCCCCAGCTTTCCCTTCCAGCCAGAGGGTTAGATCTTCAGACTATTAGCATACTGTGCTATAGTTTTCTCTAGGTTCATATGATATTCCGTAATTGCATTGATCTTGTTACAATGCTCTTTTGTCTCTCTTCCTATCCACTCACTCATGCTTGTTAAATGGGATGTTATTGTGAATTGCTTACTTTCTTCTTGTGTGATGATCTGTAATTCGATACTGTGTCTTTGATTGACCAATTCATATGCTGAAAAGAATTAGATAAAGGCCAAGTGATAGGTAAACATAGTCTGTCATTATTGATGACTATGATTAATGTGATTTGTACATTGTGATGTAAAGTTGGTTTGTAGAATATTCCCTTTGTTGTAGGTCCTCATAAGGGGAGTAGTTATCTGTCTTAACAGTTGTCAGTCCCTGACAACTCTCAAAAAGGTTTGTCGGAGGACCAGTTATAGGTATGGGCCAAATTTAGTTTCATAAGGAGTTTGCCCCACGTTTTCCGCTGCATCAGTTTTTGGTAGCAGAGGATGGTTAGTTTAGATTGATTATACTGGCAATTGATTAAGACAGAAATCATTATTTGTTATTAATATTGTTTACATACTTTTGTTATATGTTGTGGTCCACCGGTTGACCTTAAAGGAATTGAGTTAGCAGAGCCGTAGTAGGCCTAACATCCCGGGATACGCCCAAGGGCGTGTCTTAGTGTGGCATACACTAAGTAGAATTGCGTTGTCTGTTGTTGATGCAATGGTCATATTGTCAGTATTGCACAGGGTACTTTGAAGTTAGTATAGTGGAGATTTATTTGGGTACCTTTGTTATATTCCATATAGGTACCCCAATATAGGCTCAGGTAACATCCTAACAGTTCAACTATATTCTCCCTTACATTACAAACATAACAGTTCTTGGGGACTGACCTTTTACCCCGATACGATACTGCACACAGAACGCAGGATTTCCCTAGTAAAAGCCTCATACATTATGCATGAGGATTCTTGGAAACTCAGCAGGACTACCATCTCCTGCATAATAACTATGTATAAAGTTAATTGCAGATGTCTTTCTAAGTCTGACAATGGCACAGCAAGGTAAAACCCCTGGGGACACCTTTTGGGTATATAAACATCACATCTTACTGAGATAGTGAGAGGAGAACTAGGACTTCCATGCCAACACACTAACGCGAGACGCTGAGGCTCCTGCATACAGATACTCCAGCTCGCAGTGGTCTAAACATCCCTTGCGGGGTGTCCAACTCGAGACCAAGACGGGGTCCCACAGTCTCTCACTTCAGGTAATGGGGTTGACTTTATCCTAGAGGGATTCTTGGCTTAACACCTACACACATGCTAGGTACACTTAGGTACATCTAGTTAGGATTGCATCGTAGGAGTATGCATTTTTACTGTCATGTATTTTATATACCTGCCTGTATTCATGGTTTTAGCACAATGGGTGAAATTTACCATCCTTTTACTTTCCTAGTGCTTCTAATCATTTATATCTGTTTCTGTCTAGTGGTTGTTTCAGCACATCTATTCTACACTAGAATGACGACTGTTCAATAAATGCTTATTGAAAAACGTCCACACCGTTTATTCTGTGTATCTCTCTGAGACAAAGTGAGCACGAGTGACTGAGCAAAAAGTATTGCACTGTTTCCACGATTCTGAGGGATCAGGGTTGTCATGTTCGATAGTTGCCAATAACTATTCTCTCCTTGGTAAGTGGGGTTTCTAGTGGTACTGTGAGCTAGCTGGTATACAGGCTAACATACCTGGTAGGGGTGTCTAGAATCAGTCTGGCACCAATCCTACAGTATATGTTGTCTAAACGCGCAGATCCTGTATAGGTTTTATAGGAACTACACAACACCTTTGGAAAGCGCATCTGGAGAAGTCCCGAAAGTTTTCACTTGATTCAGAGTAAAATCACGCTGGTCGAGATTTTGCTAGTAGCGGAAGGATTCTTAGAGTGAATTGTATCTATCTTTCTTTTAGTGGAGCAGACAAGCTGAATTGTCTTATGGGTTCTAATTTTGTTCTTTTAAATTGTTGCCGATAATTTTGTAAAGGGAGTGTCAGTCGCAGGAGTTATGCTGACGTCACAGAGAGCTGCACCGACATTGGTTAGTTAGTGTGAATCGTCATGAGAGTGTTGTGCTGCTATTGGTTGGTTGGTGTGAGTCGCGTTGGTATTGGTCAGTGTGAACGAATCAGATTTGTTAGAAGTACGGAAGGAGTTCTTGAATAGGGTTTTAGCGATCAAGACAAAATGTAGTTATTAAAATTGTTGAAAACTTTGTTTAGAAAGGATGAGCCTATACCCATTAGAGAGGGAATCCCTATAGCTCCTGAGGGTACGCCTGCTTCTTTTATGTCATTGGAAAGGGGTTACCATACGTGTACATGGTTGGAAAATTGGGTGAAGTATACAGAAAGAGATGGCAATTTAGCGTTTCCAGAGTATGGTACTTTTAACACTAGGATTTTAGAGAATTTGAGATATCAGATGAAGGAGTTGATACCAAGTCCTAGACCTATGAAGTAAGAAGCACTTGAAGAGTGGGAACATGACGCATACAAAAGAGATAGAGACAGGTCTGAGAATAGATACAAAAACACTGTGAGTAGATACTCAGAAGCTAAATGGAATGCACAGATGAAGAAATGGAGAAAAGATGTAGTGGCAATCGGTGAAGGAATGTATCCAGTTGTGCTAGTGGAGAATCAAGAGGGAGGAAAGTATAAAGAGAAGAATAATAATATTGCAGAACCAGAATATGATCTGAATGAGGTAGATGATGAGTTACTGGATGAATTGTTATTGAATAGACCGCCACCGTATCAGGAAGAACAAGAGAGACCTTCACCAAGTGCTCCATTGATTCATATAGAAGTTCCTCTAGGGAAAAATGCAAATGCAGTGAGTCGGGCAAAAGGAGATATAACAAAAACAATTAATCAGTTGAATTTGAATGCAGATGCTTTGTCAGTTCCCGTGACTATTGGTCCTATAGTTCCATTATACAGTGATGGACAAAGTATTTCACAAGTACATGCTCTAACAGTTCCTGCAGTTCTAGATAAGACTTTTGTTCCCGTAGCGAATGATAGGACTAGTAATGGTGCAAGTGAATCAGATTTGTTGATTGATATTTCAGAGAGGTCAGTGGAAATGCCAAAACGTGGTATACAAATAGTTCCAAGGAGATCGTTGCAGAATACAGAGGGAGTGACACCTACATCAGGGGGGTCTTTAGGGGAATTGGATGAGTGGATTAGAGGAATGACATCTAATAAAGTTGACAAGAACATGAATGTGGGTAAATTAAAAGCGGATTTGGAGGAAATTATTTTAGGTACAAGCAGTCCAGAGAGATTGAGTAAGTATCAGGAAGAGGAGTTGTTATTCTTGTGTAAGAACATTACGATGAGAGCGAGAAATCTTCATGAGAAATTTGCTGAACTTGCACAGACATATGGTGTGGATATAAAAAAGTCAAAGGCTTTACAAAAAACATACAGATTGGATTTCAGTGACAAGGATTTGGAGAGTTTGAATGCTTCTGGGAAACGATTGCAAATTAAGAGTTAATTAGTTCATTGTGAAGATGGGGTGAGTTGGATCGTTGGAAAGGCAGATGGGCTAAAAAGAAGGAAGAAACAGTTGTGAATACAGGGGCTTTACCAATGTTTCCAGTGAGAGAAACAGGTGCAGAGGCGACTGAAATGATATATCCCATGAGAGAAGTACCAGGAGGTGGGTATGGTAATGACCCATGGTCAAGGCAGGATATATTGTTATTTACAAATGAGTTTCCCAGATTGAGAGAAAAAACAGTTGAGTGGTACAAACAGTTAGGTAGGTTTGTGAAAGTTTCAAAGGTCTTGTGGAAAGACTTAGATGGTTTGTTTGATATTGTAGTTCCAGCTGATTTGTGGGTCAAGTGTAAAATTGCTGTAGATTGGCCGAAAGAAGAGTATCCAAGAGATGCAAAAACTGGAGCACCATCTGATGAAGTGATGAAGAAATATAATCAGGTCATTACTTATTTGAAGGGTAAGATTTCACCCAAAGAGACAGATTGGGTCAAAATAGATAGAACTACTCAGGAATCGAAAGAAACAGTATATGCTTATTATGAAAGGCTTCTTCAAGTGTTTAAACAGTATAGTGCCATTGAGAATATCACTGACAAAGATATGGGTCATTTTGCATATAGGTTTGTGTTTGGATTGAGACCAGATATTAGTATGATGATTCAACAGCATTTAATTTGTTGGCAGAGTAAGACGATTGATGAGATATAGTGATATGCAAAATAATGTAGTGATGACATTGAAACAAGACTCAAAAAGTTGAATGTGGGCTCAGATGAAATCGGCACAGAAAGGTGGTTTCGTAGATTTCCCTCAGTCAGGTTATCAGGGAAAGGATCAAGATGTCCAAGATGCTCAGAATACTACTGCTACGAAGGTGGTGGAAAAGGTAGAAGTAACAAAGAGGATTTAAAGAAGAAATATCCGTGTCATGCTTGCGGTAAATTGGGACACCGGAGACGCAATTGTAGGAGTCTGTTGATAAATTCAGGTGATACAAGCATAAATGATGTGAATCAGATTAATCAGATTAATCAGATGCAAAATCAGAGTTCTTAAGTACCAGATGGGAGAGGACAAGGTTCACAAATACCTCAAGCTTCTATGCCAAATCAGAATGTGAATGGTCAAGTACAGAGATACAGTGCGAATGTGGGTTTTCACACGGATGAATTAGTTAATTCAAATGTACAAGTGGCTTCACAATATTGGTTGCAGTGCTAAGAAAGGGATTCAAATACATCTCAATGACGGTGCCTGAGGGTGGAGGAGGAGTGCGTGCTTGGCGCATCCCTAGAGGTAGATCAGTGTGGTCTTTTTGTGGATGGTGGAGTAGAAGGTAATGTGATTACATTCCTTGTAGACACTGGTGCTACCCGTTCCACTGTGAGAACCGTGGAAATTCCTAACCTACCCCTCTCGGGAGATACTATCCAAGTTGTAGGCATTTCAAATCAATTGATGAAAACTCCAGTGACAAAACCAATGAAAGTGCAGATTGGAGATTTTAGAGATTTGCATGATTTTGTGGTGTGTAACACAAGTCCAGTTAACCTTTTGGGTAGAGACTTGTTGTGCAAAATGAATTGCACCATCTATTGTACATCAGATGGAATAGCATTTCATACAAAGGATGAAGACACAGTGTTCTAGATGGCAAGGGACGGAAGTGAATGATTTGTATCCTTTATTTACAGCAAAGGATTTACCTGTTGAATTGAGAGACACTGTGTTGACTGATGTGTGGGATTTCTCAGGGAAAGATATCGGATTAATGAAAGGAGTTGATCCTATTCAAATTTCAGTTAAATGAGGTGTGGAATTTCCAAAAACTCCACCTTACAAAATGAGTCCTGCGAAAATTGCAGGAGTAACGCCTGTGATTGAAATGATGATTGAACAAGGTATTTTAAGAGATATTAGGGTGTCCTTGTAATTTGCCTATAATGTGAATTAAGAAACCAAGCGGAAAATATAGGATTGTTCAAGATTTGAGAAAAATTAATCAGATAGTAATACCTTGTTGTCCAATAGTGCCAAATCCAGCAGTAATTCTTTATCAAATCCCATGTGATGCGGAGTGGTTCACGGTGATTGATTTGTGTCAATCGTTTTTCTCGATACCTTTGCATCCATATAGTCAATATTTGTTTGCGTTCCGGTTCGGAGACTGTGTTTTGGCATGGTGCCGAGTTCCTCAAGGGTATACCGAGAGCCCCTCAATCTTCAATCAGATTTTGAAGAGGTTCTTAGAGTCACTGGTAATGTCCAATGACTCAGTCTTGGTGCAGTATATTGATGATTTGCTTGTTGCATCAAAGACGAGAGATGCTTGTGTGACAGATACTATTGCTCTACTCAATCATTTGGCAGTAGGTGGGCATATGGTGTCACCAGCAAAACTGCAATTTTGCCAAAAAGAAGTTCTTTATTTGGGGCACAAAATTGAAAAAGGAGTCAGGAAAGTGTCGCAAGATCAAATAAATGTGATTTTGCAAATGAAACCACCCAAGACACAGAAAGAGATTCGAATGTTTTTGGGTATGGTTGGATACTGCAGACAGTTGATCAATGGGTTCTCATTGACAGCCAAGCCATTGCAAAGATTGACTCACAAAGATGTGTCAGATCCGATTGAATTGAATGAGGAATGTATGAAGGCATTCATTGAGTTGCGGGACAACCTATGTCGAGCACCAGCATTGGGAATGCCAGATTTCAATAAGGACTTTACATTGTTCTGTTGTGAAAGAGACGGATGTGCACTTTCAGTTCTAATGCATGGAACAGCACGTCGTCCTGTGGCATACTTTTCTGCCACACTAGATTCCGTAGCTGCAGCTTTGCCAGGATGTTTGAAAGCAGTTGTTGCTACTTGTGTGAGTTTGGAACAGAGTGAAGCAATTGTGATGGGACATCCATTGAGAGTGTATGTACCACATTCTGTTGAGATTTTGTTGACACAAACTCGAACTCAGCATCTTACGAGTAGTCGGTTGACAAAATATGAACGAGTGATACTGGGAGCTGAGAATGTGACTGTGACAAGATGCATGAATTTGAATCCAGCTACCTTGTTGCCTAATCCGAATTGTGAAGAGGTGATGGATGAAGCAGATCACGATTGTCTGGATGTGACTGAGTTGTGTACAAAACCAAGACCTGACATAAAGGATACTCCATTGCCTGAATCAGATTGTGTGATGTTCGTGGATGGATCTTGTTTGAGAGATGAAATGGGTACATTACGAGCTTCCTATGCAATCTGCGCAGTGGCTATGGTCATTGTAGCTTCATGTTTGAAGGGAGTAAAATCTGCACAAATATCAGAATTGGTGGCATTGACAAAGGCGTGTTGCTTTGGAACGAATCTGAGAATAACCATATTTACTGATAGTCAATATGGTTTCGGGGTGGTTCATGATTTTGGACAATTGCGGTCTCAACGTGGGTTTTTGACATCATCAGGCTCACCAATTCGAAATGGAGAATATGTAAGAAACCTATTGGTGGCAATACAATTGCCCAAAGAAATTGAGGTTGTGAAATGTTTAGCACACAAATCTGGCAGTGATTATATCACAGTCAGAAATAGAAATGCTGATGAAGTTGCGCGTTTTGGGCACTAAATTCAGTATCTATCAATAAAGAAATACAGAAATCTGATGAAAAATTGTGCAATCTGATGTTCTCATCTGTTGAAACTTGGGAAGAAATTAGGCAGATACAAGAAGAAGCAAGTGTTGAGGAAAAAGAAAATTGGATCCAGGCAGGTTGTTCACGTAGGGAAGAAGAAGTGTGGATCTACACTGATGGAAGACCAATCATGCCAGATAGTTTGTTGTCCCAGATGGCAAGGTTTTATCATGGTCCTACACACATAGGTAGAGATGCTATGATTAGATTGTTCAAACAGCAGTGGTTTAATTCTAAATTCAGAGTCATTGCAGAGAGTCTTTGCCAGAGGTGTGTCACTTGTCAGCAGCAAAATGCAGGGAGAAAGACAGTTGTTAGTTCAGGACGAATTGGAAAAGCAGTTGGTCCATTTACACGATTGCAGGCTGATTGTAAAGAACTACCACCATGTAATGGACTAAAATATGTACTGGTGATTGTTTGTTTGTTTTCTCGTTGGGTGGAGGCTTACCCAACAAGACACAATGATAGTCTAACTGTTGCTAAATTGCTTCTTAGAGAGATTATCCCGAGATTTGGATTTCCAGTCTCTTTAGAATCTGATAGAGGAACACACTTTAATAATGAAATAATTTAAATGATTTGTGCAGCATTGCAAATTGAATAAAAATTGCACTGTGCCTATCGACCTGAAGCATCAGGCGTGGTTGAGCAAGTGAATGACACAATTAAGTCAAGACTTGCAAAAGTGTGTGTGTCCACTACACTGAAATGGCCAGATGCATTGCCATTAGTCCTGATGAGTCTAAGAAGTATTCCTGATAGAAAAACTGGATTGTCTCCGCATGCAATTGTCATGGGTAGAGCAACGAGACAGCCAATAGTTCCAGTGAATCAACTGATGAATATAACTGATGATTTAGTGCTCGATTAATGCAAAGGATTGGCTGATGTGGTGCGTTCTGTGTTTCATCAGGTTGGAGAAGTTGCAACCACAACACAGCAAGAACAAGCACACAACTTGAGCCCTGGAGAGTGGGTTCTTGTCAAGAAGCACGTGAGAAAGTCGTGTTTGGAACCTCATTGGCATGGACCATATCAAGTGATACTGGTGATGACGACAGCAGTGAAGTGTGGTGGCTTGCTGAACTGGATTCATGCTAGTCACACTCGAAGAGTCCCAAGTCCACTTGAAAGTAAAGAATCGATTGAAAGTTATCAACAAAGAGAAAAAGAAACCGATCAAAGAGAATCTGAACAGACTGAGAGTCAAATAAAGTGGGCACCAGCTACTGGGTCTCGTGAGACTGTCAATGTCGATACAGTAAAGAAATTGATTTCAGAACGAAACAGTGGAAAAGAGAAAAAAGAATCAACTAAAAGGAATATTGAGACAAATCTTGAATCAAATGAGATTGAAATTGTTCAAAAGAAAAGAGCAAGGAAAGGAGATATATGGCCAAAAGGAGTCAAAAGACTGAGATATACCTTGAATGAAAGTGTTCCAAATACAATAATTGAAATATCGAGCAAATCTGAACAAAGTGATTCTGAAGAAGATACAGTTCAAAGAACAAAAAGAGCAAGAGTTCCGAACAAGAAAAACACAGCACCTGAATGGACGTATTTGGTTGCTGAGACAGTTGATCCAATAGACAATTGTGGAGAAGAAATTGAGTCAAGCCACAAAAATTGCTATGTGTCACCCTAAATCAACTGTGTTTAAAATTGGGGTGCAGAAGATTGATAACTGTTCTGAAAACTGTAGAAAAGAAACTGGAATAAAAGACTGGAATTGTTCTCAGGACTTAAAAAAAAAAGAGGGGATTGGATTAAGGTATTGGAGAAGTTCTGAGAAGACCTGAGGCTTAAAACTGCTTGGATACACATACTTTTCCAAAATTTAGTTTTTTTTAGTTTTTAGTTTTTTGATTGTAGAATTTTTGAAAATGGCTAGGATTCAGGAGACTGGTAATCAGAATCAGGGATCAACTAGGCGTAAATGTATTAATGCTTGTTTTATATGTGTTTTACTATTATGTTTGTCTGGTTAATATTAATAGTTGTTGTGCCTTATTTTATGTTTCACACTAAGGGTAATACTACTAATGATTTTGTGGATACAAAAATGAATGTGGGAGAAAATCTTAAAGAAGACCCACAGATTAACATTAAAAAATTAACCAGAAATTACTTACATCAAGATCATTCTATTAATGATTTTTCATTGAATGTTTTTACTAAACTGTTGTATAAGTACGTTAACACTATGGATGCAAGAGATTGTTATGTGTGCATGCAATTACTGTCTTCTGTGTCAGAAGTGGTGACCTATCACCACCTTCCTTTAACATATGGAATTTCGTGTAGTGTACTAACAAGTTTGTTCTATGAAAAAGGCCAATTACAATATTAATATTCAAATTTTGATTTAGTTTTTCCTGAAGTTCCTATTAGAAAGAATATGAATATGGTAAGTAGTGCAAAGAATGCTGAGTATTTTGGAGAGTTTTTCCATACTACTAAGACAATAGATACCGTATATACCCATAGAAAAAACGTAACGTGTAGTTTACGGAGTGAGGACATTTAATTCATTAATGTTGTAGAGCATGGGTACTCACAAACTTTCTCTCGGGGGCCAAATTTACAGTGTGGTTTGTGGCCGAGGGCCGCACCGGTGGGGGCGGGGTCAGTGGGGGAGAGGGACGGGGCTAGAGCAAAAAAAAAACTATGACAATGAGGTTGAACACAGGCCCCTGCAGTGGACGCCTTCGTCCACTGAGCCACCAGACCCGGCATACACACATCTCTCTCTCTATCTCTCTCTCTCTCTCTCTCGCTCTGTCTCCCTCCCTCTCTCTATCTCTCCCTCCCTCTCTCTATCTCTCCCTCCCTCTCTCTCTCCGTCTCCCTCCCTCCCTCTCTCTCTCTCTCTCTCTCCCCCTCCCTCCCTCTCTCTGTCTCCCTCTGTCTCACTCACTCTGTTTGTCTCTCTCTCTCTCTCTGTCTCCCTCCCTCTCTCTCTCTGTCTCCCTCCCTCTCTGTCTGTCTTCCTCCCTCTCTCTCTGTCTCCCTTCCTCTCCCTCTCTCTGTCTCCCTCCCTCCCTCTCCCTCCCTCGGTCTCTCTCTGTCTGTCTCTCTCTGTCTCTCTCTGTCTCTCTCTATCTGTCTCCCTCCCTCTGTCTCCCTCCCTGTCTCCCTCTATCTGTCTCCCTCCCTCTGTCTGTCTCCCTCCCTCTGTCTCCCTCCCTCTGTCTGTCTCCCTCCCTCTGTCTCCCTCCCTCTGTCTCCCTCCCTCTGTCTCCCTCTGTCTGTTGCCCTCTGTCTCCCTCTCTGTCTCTCTCTGTCTCCCTCCCTCTGTCTCTCCCTCTCTGTCTCTCCCTCTGTCTCTCCCTCTGTCTCTCCCTCTGTCTCTCCCTCTGTCTCCCTCCCTCTCTGTCTCCCTCCCCCTCTGTCTCCCTCTCCCTCTACCTCTGTCTCCCTCCCCCTCTGTCTCCCTCCCCCTCTGTCTCCCTCTGTCTCTGTCTCCCTCCCTCTGTCTCTGTCTCCCTCCCTCTGTCTCTGTCTCCCTCCCTCTGTCTCCCTCTCCCTCTCTCTGTCTCCCTCTGTCTGTCTCCCTCTGTCTGTCTGTCTCCCTCCCTCTGTCTGTCTGTCCCTCCCTCTGTCTCCCTCTCCCTCTCTCTGTCTCCCTCTCCCTCTCTCTGTCTCCCTCTCCCTCTCTCTGTCTCCCTCTGTCTGTCTCCCTCCCTCCCTCTGTCTGTCTCCCTCCTCCCTCTGTCTCCCTCTCTGTCTCCCTCCTCCCTCTGTCTCCCTCTGTCTGTCTCCCTCCCTCTGTCTGTCTCCCTCTGTCTGTTGCCCTCTCTCCCTCTGTCTCCCTCCCTCTGTCTCCCTCCCTCTCTCTCTGTCTCCCTCTCTCTCTGTCTCCCTCCCTCTGTCTCCCTCCCTCTGTCTCCCTCCCTCTGTCTCCCTCCCTCTGTCTCCCTCCCTCTGTCTGTCTGTCTGTCTGTCTCCCTCTGTCTGTCTGTCTCCCTCCCTCTGTCTGTCTGTCTCCCTCCCTCTGTCTGGCTCCCTCCCTCTGTCTCCCTCTCCCTCTCTCTGTCTCCCTCTCCCTCTCTCTGTCTCCCTCTCCCTCTCTCTGTCCCCCTCTGTCTGTCTCCCTCTGTCTGTCTCCCTCTGTCTGTCTGTCTCCCTCCCTCTGTCTGTCTGTCTCCCTCCCTCTGTCTGTCTGTCTCCCTCCCTCTGTCTGTCTGTCTCCCTCCCTCTGTCTCCCTCTCCCTCTCTCTGTCTCCCTCTGTCTGTCTCACTCTGTCTGTCTGTCTCCCTCCCTCTGTCTGTCTCCCTCCCTCTGTCTGTCTCCCTCCCTCTGTCTGTCTCCCTCTGTCTGTCTCCCTCTCTGTCTCCCTCCTCCCTCTGTCTCCCTCTGTCTGTCTCCCTCCCTCTGTCTGTCTCCCTCTGTCTCCCTCCCTCTCCTTCTCTCTGTCTCCCTCTCTGTCTCCCTCCCTCTGTCTCCCTCTGTCTCCCTCTCTGTCTCCCTCTCTCTGTCTCCCTCTCCCTCTGTCTCCCTCTCTGTCTCCCTCTGTCTCTGTCTCCCTCTGTCTCCCTCCCTCCCTCTCCCTCTGTCTCCCTCTCCCTCTGTCTCCCCCGTCTCCCCCGACTCCCTCCGTCTCCCTCTGTCTCCCTCCCTCTGTCTCCCTCCCTCTGTCTCCCTCTCTCACCTCACCCCGCGTGTGTGTCAGCCCGGGCTGAGACAGCTTCCCGGGAACACAAACAGCCGCACCCGAGTACTTCACAGGTCTTTAAAGACCATTCACTTGTTAATGAGGCTTTGTTGTATTTCACCTCTTCTTAGCGCCCCTGCATCTCCACTCAGAGTGGAGATGCAGGGCGCTAAGAAGAGGTGAATACAACAAAGCCTCATTAACAAGTGAATGGTCATTTAAAGAATCGCCCGGCCCCCATAGAGCAGAGTCTCTCAGAGTCCCCGCTGCTGCAACCGGCGGTGTTTGCTGACACTTTAAAAAAACAAACAAACACAGGTACGATGTCTGCAAGGTCCGCGGGCCGCCAAGGAAGGCTTGCCGGGCCGCTGGCGGCCCGCGGGCCGTACTATGAGTATCCGTGTTGTAGAGGATAGAAGAGAACATTTTAAGAGAAAAGCTGCTGAGAAAAAGAATCACATACCTCCTTGGGCTCATAGTGAGGGGGATTGAAAGAAAGGTGAGACATATTCTGCAATGACTCTGGACTGGCATCATAGGGGAAAGCTTTGCTTACTAAGACAAAAGATTGATTATAATAATTATTTCATTGGTTCTAGTGAATGTGATCATACCTTCCTAATCACAGGGGGTTGGGGATTAAAGGGTGGCACGGATCCTGTTTTCCCTGGAATTTACTATGTGTGTGGTAAGAATGCCTACTATACGTTACCAGCACGTTGGTATGGGTGTTGTTACAAGGGAATTGTCTTTCCAAAAGTCTATCACGTGAATAAGAGTCATGCAACCAATGAAAAGGGTAAGAGTGGACTAATACGGAGTAAAAGGGGAATTAGTGCTGCAGAGATTGTGGGAGATATTTTTAGAGCATTGATACCTTCAGTTGGGGTAATTCTAAATTTGCACAAAATTAGAAAATTGTCCACAGTGGTTGATCGTTTATCAACAGACACTGCTGGTGGGTTTTTAATGATTGATACCGAAATGGTGGCTATGAGATCTATGGTTTTGCAACAAAGACTTGCTCTTGATGTATTATTGTCAAAAGAGGGCGGAGTCTGTAGCATGTTGAAAATTCAACAATGCTGTACATATATCCTGACTAAAGTAAGAATCTAGAGGGATATATTACTAATATTATGCATTTACGGGAATATTTGACTGAACTGAAGGTTGATGGTGCTTTGGAGAAACTTGGTAAGGGGTTTTCCTCTGTAGGAGACTGGTTTTTAACATTTGGTAATAGCTTGTTAGGGAGAATACTAACACCTAGTATTGCTACTGCTACTGGAATATTAATGCTGTTTTTAATATATAAAGGCTGCAAGTGTAAGGGTAAAACACTAGAGACCAAACGAAGAGCCAAGAAGAGAAAGAGAGAAGAAATAGAAATGGAAGACAGGAAAATAAGTTATTATGAGGTAATGAAAGATATAGATGGGGTTCGGTTGAAGCAAATGAGAACGATGATGTTCTAGGCGAATCAGATTATAATCAGATTTTTGGATTTATGATGGCTTAAGTAGCCATCAAAGGGAGATTGATGGAGCAGGATTTTAGCAAATTAAACCTGCTCGGATTAAAACTCCTACTGTGTGAAAATTATGAACAAGAGTCGTGAAATTAACCGAGAAAATATTAACATGGGGTATTTGGAAAGAGAATCGAGAAATGTGCAGGAAAATGGCAAATGATTCCTGTAGGCCGCAAACGATTTCTGCATGAAAGACAGCAGAGAAATAATGCTAGGAGCTTTGAGTTTTCATGTGCAACGTAAATGAAATGCGTTAACAAAAGAGTTTTACAGGAGTGATATTATTTACACTAAAATGAATAATGAAATGGAGCTTTTTAGGTGAACAAATAACTGAGTTTGTTTATTTCTCCTAGAGAAAATGGCACGCCTGACAGAGAAGGCCTCAAACCACTGTTATGATTGTTGTGTTCGTTTCTTGTCGACGGCTACGTGGAGGATATCAACGGAACTTCAATGTTTAGTTTGTGGATAACTGCTCTAGTAAAATGTTGCAAATGTTTCGAAAGTGTGCGCGAGCCGAGGAAGGAGAATATCGTGATTTCCTCTGCTGAAGGATGATGATGACCGCTTGGTTCTAAACAAAGAACTCTTGAGAGTGAGGTGCGACGGAAGTGGTGTGACTGAACACCCTATGTTCCTGAACCAATGAGAATTGTGAATTGCTTGGACATTGATACAAGTTAGGGATGGACTTTAACGTTTAGGGTATAATTATTAGTGATAGAATTTTCTGTTTAGCTTGAGCTGTGGCTGCGAGGGTGAGCATCTTCATGTGAGCTGTTTCCTCTGAGGGGAGAGCTGTGTTGCTGTTTCCTTAAGCTCCTTCTTTGACTGATGCTGTCTGATCCTGACACTTTAACTTTGTTCCTCATACCTTTGTGATGTTTCCCCAGCTTTCACTTCTGGCCACAGTGTTAGCTCTTCAGACTATTAGCATTCTGTGCTATAGTTTTCTCTAGGTTCGTATGATATTCCATAATTGCATTGATCTTGTTACAATGCTCTTTTGTCTCTCTTACTATCCACTCACTCATGCTCGTTAAATGGGATGTTATTGTGAATTGCTTACTTTCTTCTTGTGTGATGATCTGTAATTCGATACTGTGTCTTTGATTGACCAATTCATATGCTGAAAAGAATTAGATAAAGGCTAAGTGATATGTAAACAGAGTCTGTCAGTATTAATGACTATGATTAATGTGATTGGACATTGTGATGTAAAGTTGGTTTGTAGAATATTCCCTTTGTTGTAGGTCCTCATAAGAGGAGTATTATCCATCTTAACAGTTGTCAGGACCAGTTATAGGTATGGGCCAAATTTAGTTTCATAAGGAGTTTGCCCCACGTTTTCTGCTGCATCAGTTTTTGGTAGCAGAGGATGGTTAGTTTAGATTGATTATACTGGCAATTGATTAAGACAGAAATCATTATTTGTTATTAATATTGTTTATGTACTTTTGTTATATGTTGTGGTCCACCAGTTGACCTTAAAGGAATTGAGTTAGCAGAGCCGTAGTAGGCCTAAGATCCCGGTATAAGCCCAAGGGCGTGTCTTAGTGTGGCATACACTAAGTAGAATCGAGTTGTCTGTTGTTGATGCAATGGTCGTATTGTCAGTATTGCACAGGGAACTTTGACATTAGTATAGTGGCTATTTATTTGGTATGGGCCAAATTTAGTTTCATAAGGAGAAAAGACCAGTGGTTATTAAATTGGTTATGGTGGTAAATAAGTTTGCCCCACTTTTCCGCTGCATCACCTGCTTCAGATAAAATCCATTTGATCCATCTGGCTAAATTAGGGCATGAAACTGGAGCATAAGGTTTTATGAAAGAAATAAGTAACTGTCCAGACTGAAATGATCTGAATTCCTCAGTAACATATTCATAAGACTTTAAACAATTTACACATATAGGGCCCGATTATGATATCAGATGGACCGCCACTGATGGCTGTCGGTGGAGGTCCGTCCAACATCTGGTGCTGCGGTCTGACCACCGCATTATGATGCGTGGCGGTCGGAGGCAGCAGGCGGAGGGACCGACCCATGCTTCCGACGGGATCAAGGAGCCTGTCGGACCATCGGTCAGAACATAATACCCTACAATAGGGACGGTGCCTGATTACGATGGCCCATTCCGAATGCCTTTTCATGCCAGTCTGACCGCTATGAAAAGGTATCCGGAATGGGACTTTGAGGGCCCCTAGCAGGGCCCCCGTCCCCCGTGGGCCTCATCTATGGCCCCAGGGAGGCACCTGTGGTGCCCTCCTAAACATCCATTCCCTGTGTGCCAGGCACCACATGGTGCCTGCCACACGGGGCATGGATGTTCGAAAACATCTGTTTTTCCATTGTGGCTTGTGCTGCTGCCCTTTTTGGGCCACAACACAAGCTGAAATGGAAAAAGTTATGACTCTCCCGGCTACATGATGATCGCATCATAATGCGGCACGTGGGAACTCTGACTACTTGTCGGTCGGTCCCAATTCCACTACAGTGTCAGTCGGATGCTCATACGACCGGCATAGTAATGAGGCCCCTAGTTTCTTATCTCCGGGTAAGGTCTGATAAGATATTCATCTGGTAGCAGATTTAGTTCATTTAGATATATATTAGGTAACGCCTACTGGAGTAAATTAACTGCCTGCAAGATCCAATGCACGAATATCTGATAGTTCTAATAGGGCTGGAAATGAACTCTGGGTTCTCCAGAGAGGGGTATCCAGAATATTTTTTTTAATATATTTCCTAATTTGAAGAGCTACTCTTAGTATCATTGAGAATGGAGGAAAAGCATAATTCAATCCTTTCCATTCCTGAAGAATTGCATCCGTCGCAAGAGCTAATGGATCTGATCGGCAACAGTAAAATGTTGGTAGTTGATAAGTTAGAGGGGAACAATGAGGTCTACTTGACAAGGACCCCACTTCTCTAAAATCATGGAAAATATTGAGGTATTCAGTTTCCATTTGCTGGAATTTTTGAGATGTCTTGAGTTCCAATCTGCGATTTTGCTTTGTCTCCCTGAAAGATGTATTGCTATAACAGAAACATTGCGTGAAAAGCAAAAGAGCTAAAACTCTTTGTCTACAGCTGCTGAAAGGTGAGATTTTGTTCCTCCAAGGACATACTGGACTGCTGAGACATTGGCCATTTTAAAATGAATACAATAATGAGATTTTTGGTTAGTAAAAGATCGAATTGCAAAAGAAACTGCTAAGTGTTGTAAGCAGTTTATTTGAAGAGAGGTGTCTTCCAGAGACCATCTTCCCTCTGCTTTTAAATCTCCACATCTTGCACCCCAACGTAAATGGCTGTCAGCTGACTCAATCACCATGTCTGTAATGCTCTGCCATTCCATGCATTAATGTGATCTAGCCACCACTGTAAACTCTTGACGAACTTCTGAGGTGATCTGAATCTGATCTGAAAAAGAAAGTCCCTTTCTTAAATATAAGATCCTTAGTCTTTGGAGAGCTCGATAATAGGCCCATAGCCAGGAGTATATACTGGGGGGGCATGGCCCTCAGCTATGACCAAACATTAAAGTTGTGCTCTATAGGTTCATTTCTACCCAAAAACTGGTTGTACTACTAAATATCCACCCTCTGAATATCATAGCACAAGAATATCGAGGACAGAATATCAAAAATGGAAGTGCATATAAGGGAGTATAGATTTACTATTCCTAACTCCACATCTACATACCTTGCAGATGTATATGTATTGCATAGGTACATATATGTGGAGTAAGATATTGAAGTAAGGTATTGAAGATTTATACTTACTTGACAATATTTTGTATTCAATTTTCTATCCTCGATATTCTGTGCCATCAATATTCTAGTTCCGATATTAACGGTGAACACGGTGTGATTCTATGTGAAGGAATATGCAGATTTATTTAACGAATATATTAAAGCACACTCAATCAACTTTCGACAATCCAACTTAGAATCCTATCAATCAGATGGGATTTAAAGTAGAGGGTGTAACATTTTAAAGGAGGCTGACTCGCAGCTTTGTCCATTTTCTAAACTGTTCAAGCTTTGTGAAATGCAAAGCTTATAAAGTTCTTTAAAAAAAAAAAAAGCTGCCATCCTCTTCCTCTCAGAACCCCCCCAACACAGCTCTTACCTTAGTTAGTGGATGTCCAGCCTCCACATTTTTTTGTGGAAGATGACCTACCTGGGACATTCTGCATCAGGAAATAATCATACCTGAAAGGCCCTCACATAAAGTTAGGAAACTTAATCTGCTTCGTAAAGTGTGGAGTTTCCTAATTCCACCCAACTTCCTAATGACATTTTAATTTAACTCGCCACTAATTTTAAATAAATTTACAGAGAGCTTGGAGCATATACATCAGGAATATATTGGGAAATTAGTGGCAAACAGTGGGTTTTAAACATTTTAGGGCTTCAACAATGGTGAAAACTATATTGAACTTATATGTCATTTTACAGAGGAAGTTGGGATGGTCTCACAATGAATTCCAATATAACAAAAGATGGATAGTTCAATTACGTTTGATCAAAAGCACCAGTCAAAACCGCATGGTCTTGAAGCAGGCTCCGACATTGGCATACACCGCTCATAGGTACAGGCAGGTTGTGCAAAAGGTGTTGTACAAAAGGAGACCTTTGTTAGACATCAACCAGCATGGCAGGCAGGCATGGTAAATGATAGGTGATTGTGCGAGCCCAGGATGGGTCCATTTAGGGCTGTGGCCTGGCTGAGGAAACTAGCTCCATCTCCAGTTAGAGAAGCCATAGATGGGAAAGCAAGAGCATTGCCTGTAATGCTCTGAGTGGTGGTCTCATGGTTTGCATCTAGGTCCCTTCTCTGTGATAACATCTCTCTGTGATGCTGCTCACATGGCACCTCCCATTTAGATGCTACAAAGTCCTCCACTTCCGAAATTATGGACATTCTATACCCTTTCACATGCAGTAGACCCCTTGCATATAATCCTCAAGGTAACACCCTATACATGGCTAACATTGCCCTGGAAGAGCATGCACTTTTCGGAGTGGTGAATGTAGAAAGCAAGGAAGCCTGCCATGTGTACTAGAAATGGAAAATATTTACTTGCAGATGAATTGTTTGGCGTTACTACAGGTGCAGATAAAAAGCAAGCTTTATGTTATGGAACAGTTAGGAGACTGCCATATTATAATGTACACTAGAAAGCCAAAATCACCTCCTTAAGTTAACTTGGACTTCTCAGTAAGTAGGTTGCACTTTCCAGCAACTATTCCAGCAATGTAGATATGGCTAATATGCATTAAAAGAGAAGGTGTCAGCAACTCTCACAAAGAGCATATAGGAACAAATAACGAGGTAGTGCCATTGTTAAGCAATTTGAAAAGCGCAATGTGGATTAAGTACCAATATTTGGACCTTATTAGGACTTTAAAGACTACTATACAAGGTGAGGTTTGGATCTTACACTAAGATACCTTTTAGAAAATAAAGCGCACAATTGTGTATTGAAGTCATATTTGGGCCAGGTATATTGACCAAAACATGATAAGCTCCAAATCCCACTTAAATTCTCCATTCACCTTTTCTCCATGTGTATCTGGCTCTCATTTTGCTCCTTATGGCTCTCTTACCTTTTCTAGTCTCTCCCCATCTCCTAATGTCTGCACCCACTGCCTCTCTTAACCTTTTCCTCACTACCCCTTTCTGTTTGCTTCTGCATCTATCTTCCCATTCCTGTCTCTCCTGCTCTCGACGTCTTGCTTTTACTATTTACTCTCCTTTCTTTCTCTCGATCTTCTCCCCTTTTCTAGAACCTCGTCTCTGTATCTTCTCTTCTATCTTCTTTGTACTTCTTAATATTTTTATTCTTTCTCTAGCCCTCTTCTCCATAGACCATGTATGGCAACAGAAACGTCCTCTTGGCTGTGAATGGCCATTAGTACCACCTGCTACCTTTCTTTGACCACTGTGCTTTTCACTGTTCCCAAAAGCTTACCATCCTGCGGGTCTCCTGGAACTAGAGAAGTCCCCTAAGATCACTGAACAAAGAAGTTAGTGCAATGTGGCCATCACATCCCTGCAGCTGGTTGTGAATACTTGTTGGACTGGACATCAGGGTGCATAGATTTAGTGGGTTTTAACTGTTTTAGGGCAGATGACAACCTGTTGATGTCCACCACACTATCTTCACAGTGTGGTAGACTTCAACCGGTTATCTACAGTACTGGAAAAGAAAATGTTTCTGGTAAAAACACCAGAAATTTCTTTTCCAAAATTAAACTTGGGACGTGAGGCAAATGCTTCCCATGAGTCCAGAGTTAGATTTTTTGTTTTGCTGTATTGCGAAGCATGCTGTGAGTGGTGATGTTACACAGCAAAATAAATGTGAAAGCAGACAGAGCTAATGGAATCTGCGGGGATCCACAAATGTCCTACCACAAAGTATTCCTACACTTCTCCTGATAACAATAGTACCACACTTGTGTGACTTGACTATCTCCCGGGAAAGGAAAGGCTCCCTAAGCCCCTAAGACACAAGGAAACATCAAGGTTTTGCCCTGAAAATTGGCCAGTTCTGGTGATACAGGGATTTGCAGTATTTAGACCAGGACTCGGTCGGTACCCAGGGAAACCTGCCAGGTCCAGACATTTCTGAAAACAAGGCACCTAGGGTAGACTGGGTGGGGTGGCTTGCATGGATCCCAGTTTTTTCTCTTACCCGGAAAGCTCTACAAACACCAAAGTATGGCTAAATCATAGATATTCCTCATATTTCTGTGAAGGAAAGTTCTGGAATCTATGAGGATTCATACAATTCCTACCACCCAGCATTTCCAAACTTCTCCCTATAAACATGCTACCCCAAATGTTCACCAAATATTATGCATTTAGTACATTAACGACATAGGAACCTCATAACAGCAATTTATATGCTATGACCATAAATTAGAAAAAGATAAAGCAGAATTTAATAGGTGTCAATACATTTCAAAAAGCACATTCATACTACACAGATCTTAAATAACAATGTATAAAAATGAAAACATGTTAGTCAATGTTCTGCATAGATATCTACAGAGGTCAATTAGAATATAAATGCATTCAGCCTCAGATCCCTGATTATGGTTTCCACAATATTTGGTACAAGAGATGAATTGAGCAACTTGACCAAGGCATGGTTATCTAGATATTAACAAAAAACAAGAGGGGACCGAGGGCAAAAAAGGTCCAGCACACATACCCCAAGGTATGAACAGTGAAAACAAGAGGTATGCTGTTCCTATGATGGCAAGGGAGGTACTGTCCTAACCAAGGGGGCACACGCGGGGAATGCTTCTAAAAGGAGCAAGAGCCCTCACACACCCCAAAGGATATCATGTTTCATCATCGGGCAGCTCCTCATTGGGCCGGCACTGCAATGCCCAACGGGCACCGCAGAGGAGCTCTTTGCCAGAGATCTTTTACCTGTGATCTTGGCCGATGGTGAAGAGGGTGTTTGTGGTATGTGCGGTGTATATAAAGGTGAGTAGAGTGCAGGGAGGATGTGAGCTAAAAATAACAATGAGAACCAGCTGAACCCAATTTAATTAGCGTGTTCCATGTTATGATTAAAAACCTTCGATATTTGCAAGAGGAGGATGTAGTAATCCTATCAAGCATATGTTAAGTAAGGATGTGGGATACACCACATATACCACACACACCCTCTTTATCATCGGCCAAGATCACAGGTAAAAGATCTCTGGCAAAGTGCCTCCCTGCAGGGCCCGTTGGGCATTCCAGCACCAGCCCAACAAGGAGCTGAACGATGACGAAGCATGACATCCTTCGGGGTGTGTGAGGGCTATCTAGATATTAGACCATTTTTGAAAGATAAAACGTTTGTTGTAGATATTTAGAGTATTTGCAGCCCTCTGCAACAGGCGCATTACCCTAGCAAACTATCTGGCTTCTTCAAACAAAATTAATTTCTCTAGAGTAGATACAACATTTCGCCAGGCTATATTTCACAACAGGCCAGTGTCCCTAGAAAGGCTGTATGCTGAAGCAATGCCATTTAAATGTAAGTTGTACCTGACTTGTGATGAATCTGCCCCAGCACAATAGGCTAATCAAAGCACTATGCCATATTTTAAGTTGGAGTTTCCTGATTGCACATTGCATCTGAATGGCTGGTAGGTTTAGATAGTGACTCCCACTTACGTATCAGGAATAGGAAAGGTCATGAAACTTGCTGGCTTAATAATAACATGACTCAATGTCTGCTAGAGTTGTGCAATCTTTTCACACAGCAAAATCTTGTTTGATTTACCATATGTGAAAGGTGAGAAGGGAGATCAACTAATTTAATTCTTGGGCTCTCAGCTGTGACTACAAACTAGTGTTGGTACCACCCTTAACATCAGCTCCTCACACACTTCACTGTGGTGCCCCTCAGGGGTCCATCATATCCCCTCTGTTATTCCATATCTAACCTAACCTCCTTACCAAGCCTGATCAAATCATTCAACCTCACCTGTTACAACTATGCAGATGAAACCCAAATCATTTTAAAATGGATGGTCTGAGAGAACTCTACAAGTTAAAAAAAGTTGATGTCAGAGTTCGGATCATAAACACATGGATGATTAATAACGACCTAAAGCAAAATACCGCAAAGACGGTGTTAGAAATCGGGGTCTCTAGTTGGCAATGGTTTGCACCTTGTCCAAGTAGGGACCCTTTCTTCTAGTCAGGATAAGGGAGTTACACTCCTAAAATAACCCCTGCTCACCCCCTTGGTAGCTTGGCATGAACAGTCAAACTTATCTTAGAGGCAGTGTGTAAAGCATTTGCACATAATCAACAGTAATACAGTGTAAGCACTACAAAAGGACACCACACCAGTTTAGAAAAATATCCAATATTTTTTATATACTTAAGACAAGACCAAAAACAATAAAAATCCACAATACAGTACTTAGAAATCTTCAGTTATCAAAATAACCTTGGAATAAAGTTCCTTGAAGTTGATAGCTCCGTCCAAACAAATCCAAACAGTTCTGGCTGACCGCGGCGTCGCAGGCCAACTACGGTGTCGGGAAGACCGGCAAAACAGTATCTTTAGAAATGCAGGGCATCGGCGGCCTCTCGTTGAGCCCCAAAAGCATCGCGTCCGCAGGCTTTGGTTCCGGAGGTCGGTGCAGGAGTCGTTGGGCCCTTGAAGTCACAGGTGTTGCAGATCAAACTCCTCGCAGTTGAAGTCTGGAACGCTGGTGTCGGCAGGCGTCAGGTGCTGCAGTGCGAAGTGCAATGGTTCGGCGTGCGATGCCCTCGGGTCGCGGTGCGAGCAGCGGCTCGGTGGCGGCGTCAGATTGCATCGTCGGTGAGTCCGGGGTCGCAGTGCGAAGTGATGCGCTGCTCATCGTGGTGCTGGCAGGTCACGGTGCAGGCAGCGGCGGCGTCGTTGCTGAAGCCCTGTCGTCGGCTGACGAAATGGAGTCGATGGCACCGGCATCGGTAGGCCAAGGCTGCAGTGTGGGATGAGGATGGTGCATCGTGTAACTTACGAGCGGTGCCCTCGAACCATGGTGCAAGCAGCGGCGTTGATTTTGGCATGGAGCGGTGTCGTCAGGGATACCAAGGCATCGCCGTGAAGCGAGGCGGTGCAAAGTGCCGTGCCCACAGGTCGCGGTGTGAGAAGCGGCTCGGTGGCAGCCTCAGATGGCGGCTTTGGTGAGACCAGGGTCGCGGTGCGGCATTGCGGAGGTGCTCTCTGCGGTGCCTTCAGGACACGGAGTCGGCAGCGGCGTCGTAGACGGCGTCGGGTTGCTTTTTCTTCTGTTGCAGCACAAAACACAGAGGGGCCGATTCACAGAACTAATCTGAGATAAAATCCTAAACTTACTACTTTTGGTATTCACAGAAGGCATTTAGTAGTAGTAAAGTTAGGACTCCTAACTTTACTACTACTAAACTGAGATAAAATCCTAAACTTACTACTTTTGGTATTCACAGAAGGCATTTAGTAGTAGTAAAGTTAGGACTCCTAACTTTACTACTACTAAATGCCTTTTGTGAATACCGAAAGTCGTAAAGTTAGGATTTTGTCTCAGTTTAGTAGTAGTAAAGTTAGGAGTCCTAACTTTACTACTACTAAATGCCTTCTGTGAATACCAAAAGTAGTAAGTTTAGGATTTTATCTCAAATTAGTTCTGTGAATCGGCCCCACAGTCCCCAGTGCTGATGGCAGAAGAACTTGAAGTCTTTGCTGTTCCTGAGACTTCTTGAACAGGAGGCACGCTCTACCTCAAGCCCTTGGAGATACTCAAAGAAAGAAGTTGCAGAAAGTTCAGTCCAGTCCTTTCACTGCCCAAGACAGAAGCAGCCACTGCAGGCCAACACAGCAAAGCACTCAGCAAAGTGGTAGTTCCTCCTCACAGCTTCTCCAGCTCTTCTTCTTGGCAGTCTTCTTGGTCCAAAAGAGTTCTAAAGTTCAGGGGTTTGGGCCCCACTTTTTATAGCCCAAAATCCTTTATCCTCTCAGGCAGAGAGTGTCTGTGCCCAGCCAGAACCAGTTCTGTCCTCTCTGGTGTAGCTTCCTGGCAGGAGGTGGAGACGGCATTGTCAGAGGCAGACCAGGCCCATTCAGGTGAAAGGAAATCTCCTTCCCCTACTCTAAATGCAGCCCAGGTCTATTCAGCCCTTCCCTGGCCCATCTAGACTCTCTGGAGCCACTGCTCCTCTCCAGCCCCTGTCACCCAAAACCCAGACAGTCAATCCACAAACCCAGCAGAGGCCTACTGGATGGCTGAGCCAGAAAACATCTGCATTCTAAAAGTGGTATTTTCAAACACAGAATGTAAAAATCAACTTCACTAAAAGATGCATCTTTAGATTCTGAGTTCAGGCATACTAATCTTTATTTCTCTACCTTGTTCCCAGGGCCAGTTATGTTTATAAGATGTTATAAACATACTCCCCATTCTGTCCTACGGGAACAGGTAGCCTTGCAATAGTGAAAAACGAAATTGGCATTAATTCACTATCAGGGCATGCCACACACACCCGGGCATGTCCTACCTATCACATACACTGCACCCTGCCCACAGAGGCACCTTGGCCTACCTTAGGGGTGACTGACATGTAAGAAAAGGGAAGGTTAGGGCCTGGCAAGTGTGTATACTTGCCAAGTTGACATGGCAGTCCCAGACTGCACACAGGCTCTGCAATGGCAGGCCAGAGTTACCTTTTCAGGGCTACTCATGTGGGTGGCACAATCAGTGCTGCAGGCCCACTGGTAGCATTTGTTTTACAGGCCCTGGCATACTCAGTACCCTTTACTAGGGGCTGACTAGTAAATCAAATATGCCAATCATGGAAACACTAATCCATAATACAATTTAACAGAGAGCATATGCACTTTAGCACTGAGTAGCAGTGGTAAAGTGCCCAGAGACCTAAAACCAACAACAGCAGGTCATGAAAAAATAGGAGGAAGAAGCAAAAGGTTTGGGGATAACCCTGCAAAAAGGGCCATTTCCAACAGACGGATATTATGACCTGCAGACAATAGCAGAAATAACGGCCTACAACCATGTGGCTTAAGGAATACAAGGCCCCTCCATCAATAGCAAGAGATGTCAGAAACATAGAGGTAACCATGGTTTCAGATCTATATTTGACACCACATGTTCAAAATGTCAAAGTGCCTTCTACCCGCTGAAAACACTATGTTGCATCCTCCCATACCTTGGATAGCTAGAGAAACTGCAAGCTATCTTCACACTTGTAATCTGCAAGCTTGACTATGCCAACAGACTATACCTTGGTGCACGCGCATTCATCATACACAAAGTACAACTAATCTAAAATGCTACTGCAAGAACTCTTCTCCACCTTCACCCAAGAGAACACATGCTTATAGTCTTGCAGTTATTGCACCCCCTACCTATATTAAGAGGGGCAACGTCCAAGGCACTATGCATTGTCCACAGAGCCAACAAGAAAGAGGACCACTATACCTACAAGCTAAATTTAAGCAATCCAAACAAAAACTGGACACTGCACTCCAGGTTTGCACCATTTATCATACCTCATTACATAAGAAATCAATAGGCAGCACTGCTTTCTCAGTACAAGCCACTAAGCTCTAAAATTTACTACCAGCCAGAATTTGAAGCATCCAAGAGCATATACAATTCAGAAGACGTTTGAAAATATGGCTATTTCCAAGGCCTCAACTCACACTGAATCACCTGGGTCTTGAAAAGAACAACCAAGCTGAAAGGGGATGTTTCTTTCTAAGGACAATTTCACTCACCCACCAAAGGTGGCATGCTTCACCACTGGGAATCTCCTCACACCATAACAGCTGATTAAGGTGTGGGCTACAACTCCCTTACTGAGAAGGAGTAGCTCTTCGGATGTTTTTGGGAGAGTTGATAGATACCCTGTGGTGAACTAAAGGGTGGTGAGGTATGCAAAGCTTGCAAAAAGTGATATAGGAATTAAAACTAGCCCCAGGGTACGCATACAACCTTATTCATGCATACCTGGGTCAGGGTTAAAAACAAGGAACACTGCAGGGGTTGATTGACCCTGATTAGGTGTGTCACCAAAATAGGTCAACATGTTTCTGCCATTTGAACCCTCAGAAGAGGTGTATTGGCATTCGTCAGGACCTGTGAAAATGCTTTTGCTCAAAAAGCATACTAATACAAGGAAAATACAAAACCAATCAGTGGTCCACTGCAGGATTCAAATAGGATCCACTGTGAATCAACCAGCAATCGTCGGGTATGGTTCCTCAACTCTAAGAGACCCTGGCATGAGGCTCAGGGTGCACTCTGTCCATAATCATCCGTCCACCACCAGGTTCAAGGACATCTACACCCCTACACATTCTAGCAGCAGAACCAGGAAAGTCAGCCACAACTTCAAACTCAATCTTCAGTTTACAATCCATAGATTGGAAACACCCAACCACCAAACTTCTTTCCATAGGCAGCTAAGTTAAGGAGGGCTGACCTATGGTTCACTGGAGTGATATATAGTTATGAAATTTCATGTATAACATTTCTGGCCCACACTTATGTTAAAACCATAATACTCAGCGGTTGGCAGCCAACTGTAACTTACACTCTTACATTCACATAAGACATATCTGCTACGAGGGGTGTTCATCATCAGTACTGTGCAGCTAATAACGAATTCATCACTAAATGAAGAGGCATGGAATAACTGAAGAAATATCTCACACACTCTGGGTCAACAGGAGGACTTATATTTAGTCCAAGACTGGAGGTCCCTAATATCTATACACTATGACCTCTTCTTTAAATCTCATCTTGCAATCACTCAGATAGGGGATGATAGTAACAATGCACATCCCAGCAGATCTTTCTACTTCTCTCTCTAACCATGCCAGCTCTGGTCAACAACTAAGCAGACTATAGTCATAAGAAATTCCATAAAGGGATCTGCAAAGCTGTTCAAAGCTGCCAGTGTACTGAAAAATCATAATCTGCGTGTCTGTGTCTCTCACGCCTCATCATCCACCACACTGTTACGTGCTGCATCTGATAACCTGATAACCGCACCTCGGTGGTTAGCACACACATGAAAACACTTTCAATATAGGCTCACAAAACAAAGGCAACACCTTTCCAACCACGCACCACCCTATATGGCATAGCTTGCTGCCCATGCACATAAGCACTTCGGGCCCACATAGGGGTAGTAAGCGCTCTACAAATGCTGCAATACAGGACAATATTTCTCATTGTGCATAGCTAAATTTTGGTTTGATGCTATTAAGATCTTTCCATCACACTTCAGAATTACAACACAAATGTGCTTCATTTGTGCTTTCATTACAGCTGATATATGTTGAAATATTTGTATAGTCTATTTACCATTATTTACATATTTTTGCATATTAGAAACAAATTGACATCCTACACTGTTTCTTTTCACACTTTCTGTACACAGGGCCACTGGAATAATGTGAACCTGCGGATGCAGCATTTTCTACATAATTATAAATTTGCAGCATTGGACACATAATTCATAATCTCCTGCATAATCAGCAGATGGTAACCAAAAACTGTTTTGTTTCTAGCTCAAAGTGATCAAAAGTTACTAAAAATGTTGCATCACATGCTGCAGTGCAGTGGAAGGTCCTTCACAAAGGTTGACTGGTGACCTTTCAGTTACTTATAACGTGTAAAAATGACAAAATAATGAAGTAATGCTATCCCAAAATGTGCCGCATTAAGCAGCATAATTTATGTTTTCTTGTTGCATAATTTAGTCAACCTTGCTGCATAACATGGGCCTCCCCTGCCGCATAATTACAGTGGCCCTTCCTGAACCCCAGTGAGGTTGTCACATAGTTCACTTTTCAAAATCTTCGTACTTTGCAGTCAGAGTAAGAAAAGTAAACAACATCTCCATAGTGAAAGAATAAGCAGCAATTTGTCTGGAGACATAGCCTGACATTTAACCATTGTCTTTGAAAGTGCTGTGAATGTAACAAGATAAAAAAGTCATTTTTATTGCTTTTTCACCTACTGAACTCCAGCTCCAACTAGACTGTATGCTTTCAAATGTGAATGCAGTTTGTGTAGATAAACGGAGTTTAAAACTGAGTTTTTGCCTTGGTCATTTGGGGGCCAAAGATTATTTTTGAGCAGGCTTGGGACCTCAAATCCCCCCCACCCCCAATGCTACTCGATAATGTAAAGGACCTGGAAAAATAGCCTGGATTGATTTTGATAAAAGCCATACTATTCTTGCTAAACAACATAGAGTAATCCAATTCTTTGATAGAACTTTGTGAATTTCTTTTGATAGCTCCAATCTTCTGAATTAGTAAAGATTAGGAAGATGAAATGGAGTCTACGGCAAAACTAATAAAAGTAATTTGCTTTGCTGGGACAAGATGTGATTTCAATTGTTGTTGAAGAATGATAGGATTTAGAGACATTATATAAATAATTAGTCATCGTCTTCTGGCTCTCAGAAACTCTACTAATGGTGACAATAATTTGATGAAGCACCATTGTGCTGAAGAGAGGCCATATGGAAGGGCTAAGAACTCGTAAATTTGATCTTTCCATTGAAATTGGAGGAAATGTCGGTGAGAAGTATGAATGGGAATTGCTAAATAGGCATCTTTGAGATCCATTCTGAGCATGAAATCTTCTTCTCCTAAAATGTTATTTAAAAGATGGATGCCTTCCATCTTGAAATGTCTGTATACAATCTTTTGAAATGTTAACACTGGGCTTGAGCAGTAAATGAAAACCTCCTCCTTTTTGTCTACAAGAGAAATGCTGCTGAGGAAGCCTTTGGGATGAAGATAAGATGGAGTGATGGCCTCTTGTTGAATAAGCAACTGTATTTCTTGTTCTCTGAATTTTTGTTTGAATAGGTGCAACATACAATTCTAGATGATAGCCAAATACTGTCTGAAGAACCCATACACGTTTTGTTATTTCGATTCAATGTGATATAAAATGCCAAATTCTCCTACATCTTTTTTGATGGGATGAAATTTGATGACTTATCTTGAAAGGAATTGTGTGATGAGTTTCCACTAAAGTTTCCACGAGAAATTTGTCCTCTGTAACTCTTTCCTCTGAAGGGAAAGAAAGGAGTGTTCCTCTGATTTTCATTCCAGGAACTCTCCATCGAGGGAATCCTCTTTTTGGAACCTTATGTGAAAAACAACTAGCGGATCAAACTCTTCCTCTGTCAGCCCTCACGAAAAGGTTAAGTTGGAAAACTTTCCTTATGCTAATTGTGCCTTGTCTAAAGATGTAAAAGTATTAACAAATTTAGAAACATCTTTAATAAAAGGTTCTCCAAATAAAAGACCTTCATCTGATGGACCTACTTCATTAGAAGCTAATTCACATAGTTTCAGGTCAACAAGAAGATTGGTTCTTCTCCTTTTCATTAAAAAAGCGCTTTTGGCATTCCCCAGAAGACAAATAGCTGTCTGAGCCCAGCCAGCTAAGACATCAGGATCAATACTACTACCTGGATCTTTGGATATAAAGGTCCAGGTAAGGTAATGTAAGGTCTAGAATTTTCGGTAAGGACCTGTCCAATAGTTTATCTTGGCAACTTTTCCTAGATTCATCTATCCCTTTTTTGAGGTCTTTAATAAATTTCCTCAAGAATATTGCCACTTTAGGGTCTATATCAGATATTTGAGCAATATGATCTGATAAGGATGGTCTCAGGCATTCAGCTGTTTTGGACTTCTTAGATAAATGCTTCCGCAACCTGTTCTCAGTATAAGCTGCAGTTTTAGGGATTGGTGTCTGTTCAGATCACCTAGGATGCATAATTTTTCTGGGTCAAAGGTATCAAAAGAAGAGATGAGGATTGAGTATTGGAATTTCCTTCAGCAGCATCATCATCATTACGATTATCATATTTTCTCTTTTTTGATTGGGTCTCAAAGGCTGTTCATTCTCATCATCGGAAAATTCTGTGTCACAATAATCATCAAAATTATCTCTTGAAAGAATATTATCTGAAACTGTATTATCGTTTTCTTTTTCAGGAGTATCTGGAAATTCATCAAAATATGCTCTGTTCAGATTTTCCAGAGCATCAGATTTTGAAATAGATTTTTTTTAGATTTTGTGATAGATATGCCAAATTATTCCATTGAGTTTTATACATAGGACAATACAATTTTAATTGATGAGTCACCTGACCCAAAGTTGTAGAAATAGACCTAGGAATGTAATTTTGTAAGGCTTTATAAAAATTGTTTTTTCAGACCCAAAAATAAAATTGGAAATGGATTCTGAAGTCAAAGACTTGCTTTTGACATCCTTAATACATATATGTATATATACTTGTATGTGGTAGTAATCACAACTACCATAAATAAATCTGTAAAATTCTAAATTTGCGAGAATAATAATTATGGTCTTGGTTGAAAAACACAGATCACAAAAAAATTAAACCATGAATATGTATATCAATTTCAACCTTAAAATTTTAAATGTTTCAAGGTGTCATGTCAATACAAAGAGAAAATGGGAATAAAAGGGTTAAAACAATGACATGCCTAGTAGGCATGAAAGTGGGTGGAGAAAAAGGCCATAGGCAGATTTAGGGAGGAGCTGAAGGTGGGCCGACAAGTGAGTCAGCGCTCATCGCTGAGTGCTGCGGAGCTGGCGAGCAAGAGACAGTAAAGACAGAGGAGGAAAACACACTGTTCACACCCAAAGATGCAGATGTATCAGCGAATAAATCTTCTGTAGGGTGAGGGGATCCTAATTTGATAATTAAATTAGTACGTGCACAGCTGAATTTTTCGCAGTATTTATCTTGCAGTGCTGTCTGGGTATCACTCTCTGAACCAAAGTGTGAAAACAATCACTTAATAGCACCCCCCTGCACGTGAGGAGTGTCCCCAGAGCTCTGACCTAAGGTCCTCAGATGAGGCTCCACAAGTTCAAATGAAAACAGTAATCCAAATGCAATGTCTTTGCAAATAATCGAGTTGTATTTGTTGTTGATAACATCAAAAGTATTGTTGCTTGGAGAAATTAAACTTCATTTCCCACAATGCATCATTGTTCAACCTTCAATTACGAACTATGCATAACCCAATGCATTTCGGCCACTCTGGCCTTCATCAGGGGATAGTCTGTAAGGACAAATGGAGTTTGTATCACTATACAAGAGTCACGGAGTGATGGTATAAGGCACGAAACCGAAAAAACGAATAAATTAAACGAGTATGTTACTTGAATGATGTCTTGCTTTATGCTAACTGAGTTAAAGCGACATGGGTTAATCTCAAAGTGAGAAATTTGTGAACCATCGTGAATGGAAAATTCTCTAAAAGAAATGGTGTCCAAGAATATCTAAACAAGTTGTGAGGACGGTGAACATAAATGCTATTACTCGCAAAGTGAAAACGGAATAAACTCCTAAGCGTTAAGGACGGCAGACTTCAAGTGGATGTGAGCCATGTTCGTGCCCCAGGTGGAATGTGTGGTTAATCAAAACGCTAACGCCAAGAGTGAGATTTATGGGGCCAGTGCTCAAAAAAATAAATGAAAGAAAACCACTTACTCGTGTGAGGAAATGTTCGCGCATCCAAACGACGTGCTAAATCTAAGAATCACGGGTGCTCTATGCTTCGATATTCATGCAATATGAACAGTGTTATCGAGATCAAGAACGGACTACGGTTTAGTCACCAGTAGTATCAGACTGCCAGGGATTTAACAGGAAGTAGATGCAAACTAAAGGAGCGGCCATATTAGCTTGGTTCTGAAAGGGTTGTGTTTTAGCACCCACTCTTTTTAATCTGTATATAGCTGATCTAGTCTCGCTGCTAATTAGTTGTAATTCACATGCCCCGAAATTAGGAGACATTTCACTACCCTGTCTCCTCTATGCAGATGACATAGTCCTGATCAGCAAAACCAAAGTAGGGCTACAACATCTCTTAAACACAACGCGGGACTTCTCCCAAGCAAATGATCTAACGATTAATCTGGATAAAACAAGAACAATGATAGTCGGAAAAAAAATGCGACAAACTGCTGCCTGGTTCTGGGGAGAGACCAGAATAGAGGATACAACAGAATATAAATATCTTGGTGTGAAGCTGGATACAGGTGGCCACTTTTTGGCACAGAAGAACAGCATAAGGCATAAAGGTCTAGCACTATCAATCTCCCTAAAAATGTTAAACTCTAAATTAACTGGTTCATCGATCCTGCCGCTCGTTGAGGTGGTTCGGGCAAAACTCTTGCCAACAATCACCTACGGTAGCGAGGCACAGAAAGGCAGGGATGCGAAAATACTTGATGCCACAGTAACAACAGCATATAGGGTCATTTTTGGGCTGACGAAATATACCTCGCCCGCGCAAATTAGACTTGAGTTTGGCGGTCTGAAACAATCATTTGCAAGACAAGGGGCTTTTATCACTGCATGGGACAAAGTGCGAAAAGCTCCTCGTGGAACACTAAACGAACAGCTGTGGAAGGAGTTACAATCGCACGCCACATTACCAGCTGCGGAATATCTTCATAGCAGTCTACATAAATTGGGGCTAAACCAGCTTTGGGAAACATCGACAACCATCCTAACCTTTAAAAAATTAGTGTGGAAGACAGTGAAACTCCTCTCATGGCTGGAGGACAAGGCCGCACTATCAAAGAGAGCCCACGGATGGATGACCCTGAATACATATACGAAGCCGGGCGCTCAAGCTTATTTTAACCTGGGATATGACAAAAATATAAAAATTGCTTTTATGAAATACAGATTTGGATTGCTCCCCTGCGTACAGCATCTTCCACCCTGGCTACGTAACAAAGCAGGCTCCATGTGCCGCTTATGTGGATCGGCTCAGGAAGACCTGCTGCATTTACTATGCTCCTGTAAAGAACTCCTCAAAGAACGAAAAAAATTGCTGAAACAACTTTTCAATCAACGAGGATTCGCACCAGGAGGCAAGCTTTGCTGGCATGCTTTGCACCTAGTGATCCACAATTGAACTGCAGAGCAGTAAAATATCTGAGACTGTGCGGAAGCAAAATGCCAGAAATGCAGACACTAGGAACCTAGCCAGAAAAAATATATGTAAAGGTGCAAGGCGGCTTGAGGATACTTCCAACATACAACTCAAGCTGATAAAACTGATAAGTCACTTATGCTGCTACATCTGCTCAAAACTAGCAAGCTTTTTAGCATGGTTTTTAGATATAAGAAACATGAAGGAATGAGTTTTATATATGTATATGATAGTTTTTTTTACTGAACACATTTTTTGTATTGCAACGGTTTTAATTAACTATGCAAATAAACTATTTGAGACTTTGAGATACAAACTCCATTTGTCCTTACAGACTATCCCCTGATGAAGGCCAGAGTGGCCGAAATGCATTGGGTTATGCATAGTTCGTAATTGAAGGTTGAACAATGATGCATTGTGGCTAATGAAGTTTAATTTCTCCAAGCAACAATACTTTTGATGTTATCAACAACAAATGCAACTCGATTATTTGCAAAGACATTGCATTTGGATTACTGTTTTCATTTGAACTTGTGGAGCCTCATCTGAGGACCTTAGGTCAGAGCTCTGGGGACACTCCTCACGTGCAGGTGGGTGCTATTAAGGGATCCTAATTTGAAACACATGTGAGGACATTTTTTTTAAACGATACACACAACCGGACATCAAAGAGCTAAAGCACATCTAAATCAACCAGACCATAGGGGTCAAAGTAAAATAATCAAATAAATCAGAATCACCAACAACAGTCTGCGTGAAGCCAGAAAGCATAATAATATTAAGCAATGTTAAAAATAAGACAATCAAAGAACAAATAAATATGAACCAGGATGTATTAGTGAAAAACAATGAGCATTACTTATCTGGCCACTGAGCAGCAAAGGAGAAGGAGATTTCCATTGAACATTATGGTTTATATGGCCCACAGGGGCCCTGCTAGGGGTCCTCAAAGTCTCATTCCGGCTACCTTTTAATGGCGGTCAGACTGCTATGAAAAGGCATTCAGAATGGGCCATCATAATCCCAACCGCGGTGCCTGAGTAGGCACGCCTCTATTGTAGGGTATTACGTTCCGTCCGATGGTCCAACAGGCTCCTAGAGGCCTTTGGAAGCATCGGTCGGTCCCTCCGCCTGCTGCCTCCGACCACCGTGTACCATAATGCGGTGGTCAGACCGCAGCACCAGATGTTGGACGGACCGCCACCGACAGGCTGTCAGTGGCGGTCCATCTGACATCATAATCAGGCCCTTTGTGTGTAAATTGTTTAAAGTCTTATGAATGTGCTACTGAGGAATTCAGATCATCTCAGTCTGGACAGTTACTTATTTCTTTCATAAAACCTTATGCTCCAGTTTCATGCCCTAATTTAGCCAGATGGATCAAATGGATTTTATCTGATGCAGGCATTGAAATCTCTATATTTGAAGCCCATTCTGTCAGAGGAGCAATGGATTAACAAATCTTATGATGCTGGTGCTTCTCTTACAGACATTATCCAAATGGCAGATTGGTCTTCAGAGTCAATGTTTGAGGAATTTAATTCCAAACCAGTAAATAATCACTTTTCTTCAATTGCTGATAAACTTTAAACTGGTATAATCTGAGGCCTCCAGTCCTGACATAGAATCAAAAAATTTATAGCATTCGTGAATACGAATTTTTAATTCTTTTAAGGGCACTGAGGTGAAGATTATTCCACCCTTTAGTCATAATTACCATCTGATGTTTTTGTTTTTAATACATTGATTCATGGTTTTCCCTCCCTTATTTTCACTTTTTACTAGTATTCAGTTTCTTAGTTTTGCCTTTTTTGTTCATTTCCAGATCAGAAGCAGAATATACTTTATGGTTACAATTTCCAGATTACTTTGTATCCTCGCAGCAAGAAGAGGGAGATTTCGATTGGACATTATGGTTTATATGGTCACCTCAATGCTGATTGGTCATTATACTTTGAACTTTTGGGATTAGCAATTTTGTTGTATTCAATGGGTATTGTAGTTTTCACATGAATGCATTGTGTTATGTTTTGCTTTTTATGGCTGCTGACAATACAGTGAAGAGGAGACTGCATTATCGGAAGCCTCCGATCCAGACACAGAATCAAGAAGCAATGGAGTCATAGAGTCTGCCAGGCACTGTTGCAAGGCAAAGCTTATGGTGCATACTGGGGTGTAGATATTTCTAGCAAAATCTCACTTTTGAGACCGAAATAAGTAAAATTAGTAGATCTCTTTTCTAGGCCAATAGATTGGACCCTTGATTGAGAGATTGGAAGGTTTGAAGGCTGATCAGGCCACATGAAGTAAAGATGATGACCTTGTCTAACGGAGATTTAAAGACCAGAGGAACAGTGGAGGACGTTTTTAACTGGTCAAAGTTGTTTAACACTAAAGAAGTGATAAAAGTGTAACTTGATAGGACTAGATATTTTGGTAGATTTGGAGTACAGGGAAGTGTTGGAAGAGGACTGCTATTTTTTTTTTTTTTTTTTAAGTTTTCAAAAAAACCTTTATTGACCAAGTTGCATAAACAAATTACATTCTTGCACTGAATCAGAGCGCCATACACAAAAGTACCATTGAAAATCACCAAGAGTACCAATAGTTCAAAGCATCAGAGAGTGACATCATAGCAAATATTATACAGACACTTTCGGACAATAAACAGTCGGTGATATAAAGCGCATAAATCTCGGGGAGGGGGCTGGCCCTGCTGAGAAGTAGACGGGACAATGAGGGGAGGCCGATTGCTATCCTACACCGGCGGTCGCCGCGGGCGGGGCGCCGGCGGGGAGCGCGGGAGAGGAAGCCAGGCGCTGGGGGAACGAGCAAGGAGGTATGACACAAGGGGCCCCCATATGTCAAGTGGGCGAGATCTGGCTGGCATAAGGTCCCAGAATTCAGACAAAAGGGTCTGACAGCGCGATGCATCTTTGAGCCATTGAGCGAATTTAGGTGCAGGTTTGCGACCCCAACACATAGAAACCCTACGCCGTGCGAGGACCAGCAGCATGGCGATTTAGGCGGCGGGAGGCGTCCGGGCAGAATTTGACAAATCCGAGGAGGCAGAGCAGGGGGTCAGGCTGTACCAGCGAGGAGGTGATTTCTGACACAGCCGAACAGACCTCGCGCCAGTAATCGGCGACCTTGGGCACAACCAGGCAAGGTGAGCGAAATCCGCCACCGGATCAGAACATCGTAGGCACCTGTCACTGGGGGTAAGTCCCAGCTTATGCAACTGAACAAGGGTACGGTAGAGCCTATGCAAGTATTTAAAATGGATAAGGCGCAGACGATAGTTAGGGGACAGTCGCTTAGTTTGCGCACAACAGTATAGCCAATCAGCTTGAGAGATGTCTATGCCAAGGTCCTCGCCCCATGCCACACGAGCGCGATCAGTGGAGATGGAAGTATCCGCTAGCGTGAAGGCGTATCGTTTGGTTACCAACTTCCGAGGGGAGGAAGACGAATAAAGAAACTCGAGAGCAGTCAACGAGGCAAGAGGCAGAGGGAACCCAGGGTGCCGCTCCCTGCAAATAGCCCTCAGTTGATAAAAAAGCAGAGTGTCCATGGGGCCAGAGTCCTCAGCCAGGGAATAAAACATACTCTCCGGATAGAGATCCGCGACCGTAGTCAGTCCCAAGCGAGTGGCATGTTTAGCCATGCCGGAGGGTTGGAGAGGAGGAAAAGCCGGGTGCCGAACTATCGGCATCGAGTTTGCCGAAAGCAAGGGAGCACCGGAGAACCGACGGAGTCGCTCCCAGGCCCAGCGCAAGGTCTCAACTGTGTCTATCTCAGTGCGGGGGAGTTTGGCCGGGGCATACAAGGCAGTGGTAAGCGGCCACAGGGCAGCAAGATCCGCCTCGACTGCCACGTGCGGCTGGAAAGGAGTTGGGTGAAGCCAAAAGTGAAAGAAACTGGCCTGAGCACACATTGCATAGAGCTTGAAGTTAGTGGCGCCAAGGCCGCCACTTGACATCGGAAGGGTGAGAACGTCATATGCGATCCTGGGTTGCTTGCCGGCCAAAATTAGAGAGATGATCAACGAGCGAACCCTGCGGAAAAAATGGGCGGTGAGGGGAAAAGGTAGGTTCAGAAATAGATATAAGAATTTTGGGAGGACGACCATCATGGCAATGGCTATTCGACCAGCCAACGAAAGGGGCAGCCGGCTCCAAAGTGGGATCTTCGACTCAAGCCAGTCAACCGCACAACCGAAATTGGCCCTCCAGAGTTCGTCCACGTCCCTACTCAGCCAGACTCCTAAATAACGAGTGGGACCGGACGCCCAGACAAAAGGATATTCCGTGGTGAAAGGAGTGGTGGCGTCCGTGAGAGGGAACAGGATCGACTTGGTCCAGTTGCCCTGTATGCCTGAATAGCCCCCAAATCGTATGATCTTGCGTACTAGAGGACTAAGATGTTCCTGGGGATGACGGACATATAAAGTAATATCGTCGGCATACATAGAGACCAGGAGGGCGCGTGCCGCAAACCCGATTCCCCTCTGGGGGTGGTGTTGTCGGAGTCGAGCCGCCAGTGGTTCCATCGCGATAGCGAAGAGCATAGGTGAAAGCGGGCATCCTTGACGGGTGCCACGTCCGATAGAGATTGGATCTGATACCATGCCATTGATCCGTAGCCAGGCGGAGGGGAGAGTGTACAATAATGAGATTTTACGAATAAAAACAGAACTGAAACTGAGACGTGGGAGGATAGCGAATAAGAAGGGCCATTCCAGGGTGTCGAAGGCCTTGGTGGCGTCGAGTAGGGCGGCCACCGCAGGAAGCGCTGGGTTAATTTGATGCAGGACGGAGAAGATGGTCCGAAGATTATGGGAGGTTGCCCGGCCCGGTATGAAGCCGGACTGATCTGGACGGGCAATGAGCGGCATGAGGGGAAGAAGACGCGACGCAAGCAGTTTGGCCCAGATTTTGTTATCAATATTGATGAGGGACAGGGGGCGGTAGGAGTCACGCAGTTCGGGAGGTTTGTCCGGTTTTAGAAGAAGGGTCAGCATGGCCTCGCGAAGCGAAGGCGGAAATTGGCCACTCTCGAAGGACTCATTATACATGGTGGCCAGATGCAGCACCAGTAGTGGAGCGAAAGTCTTATAAAAAGAAGCGGGCAAGCCGTCCAGACCAGGGGCCTTGTCACCGGGCATACCATTGATGGCGGCTAGTATTTCCCTTGGAAGAGGACTGCTATGCTGTAAAATTGATGAAGGCCTTGTTCGGAAGCTGAATTGTATGCTGAGGGCTCTATCTGAGAATGACGGGTGAAAGAAGGATGGAAAGGTATTGATGTGAGATCCTGAACAAAAAGCCCCCCTGCCGCCAATCAGAATTCCTTAGGTTTGGGAAATGGGGAAAATAAACACAGCCATAACAAAGAAGAATTCCGCGTAACTTGTTTTTCTACACACTCAAAATTAATCAGACAATTGTTGACTCAGTATTCTTCTAGATGTATTTATTCAGTTTGCATAATTTTTATATCTTGTAATTCAGTTTCAATATGAAGTGCCAAGTGTAAAGTTCCTTCCTCATCACATATAACTGTCAAAATCATCATATAGAGTACATGATTATATAGTAATTCTAAATTCATCCAATGTTCCTCACAACAATCAAAGACCTATTAAAAACATTGTTAGACCTGTAATTCTTAGGGTGGTCTTCTCCCAAATTTTTACCTGCTTACCTCCACTTTTCACTTTAAATCGATACCATCTGCCTCTAATTTCAGAGATGCTGGATCAAGTTAAGGGAGTGAAGGTTTACACCAAGTTGGATCTCAGAGGAGCATACCGTCTGGTCAGGGTTGCCGAAGGAGACGACTGGAAGACTGCCTTCCGCACAAAGTATGGACTCTACGAATACCAGGTTATGCCGTACGGTTTGTGCAATGCTCCGGCGGCATTCCAACACTTTGTGAACGACGTTTTACGGAAATATCTTGACAGAGTGGCAGTCGTTTATATTGACGACATTTAAATTTCCTCTGAAAATATGAGAGATCATGTGGCACATGTGAGAGCCATTCTACAGAAATTACTGGAAAATCATCTGTACGTAAAGCTTCAAAAATGCTCTTTCCACACAGATCGAGTGGAGTTTTTAGGATTTATCTTGTCTGCAACTGGAGTTGAGATGGATCCATCCAAGATTGAAGTGATAAAAAATTGGCAAACGCCCAAAAATATAACAGAAATACAAAGTTTTATTGGATTTGCCAATTTTTATCAACGATTCATACCAAACTTTTCTTCTAAGGTCAGTCCTATCACTCGGTATTTGAAAAAAGGAGTTAAATTCTTGTGGAACGGCGAAGCAGAACAGGCCTTTAAAACTTTGAAAGAGATATTTATCACCACTCCCAGTTTGATGCACACGAATCCTGAAGACGCTTTCTACGTCGAGACTGACGCTTCGGATTGTCCCACTGGAGGAGTACTTTCACAAAGGGATAAAAAGACTGGTCAACTACATCCTGTAGCCTTTCAATCCAGGAAGTTTACTGCACCAGAAATCAATTACTCCATCGCTGATAAAGACCTGCTGGCAGTTAAGGATGCCTTTCAAGATTGGAGATATTATCTCCTTGGAGCCAAACACGTGGTAACGGTCTTCACAGATCATCGCAATCTTCAGTTTTTAAAGTCTGCCAAGACTCTGACTCCTCGTCAGTTAAGATGGTCTTTGTATTTTTTGGATTTGAATTTTGTGATCACATACAAGCCAGGAGCCACTAGTGGTAAGGCAGATGCTTTATCACGAATGAATTCGACTGATGAAGTCAAGAATCCGCAGGCTGAACCCATCATTCCATCCGAGAAATTCATTTGTGCTACTCAGTTTGCGGATTTTACAGCGAAGGTGCAGGGAGCTCTGTCGGCTAAGGAAATTGAAGATTGGACAAAGGAGGATTCGAAAAGAAAGATCTTGAATAATCTTCCATGTCATCAAGATGCTTTATACTTACCTACAGAGAGTCTACAACAATTGGCATTAAGAAGTTGTCATGATGATCCTATGGCTGGACACAAGGGAATAAGAAAAACCACGGACTTAGTTAAGAGGTATTTTTGGTGGCCAGGCATGGTCGCTCACATAAGACAGTATGTGGCAACGTGTGAGTGTTGTATAAAAGGAAAACCAAGTAGGCAAGCCCCACAGGGCTTGTTACGACCTTTACCATATGCCCCCCATCCTTGGCACACGGTGTCCATGGATTTAATTGTGGACCTTCCTTCCAGTCAGGGCTACAACACAATCTTAGTTTTTGTTGATTCTTCCTCAAAGATGAGTCATTTTATTCCACTAAAGACCATTCCAACAGCCTCCCAGTTAGTTCAGCAATTTAATAATCACATAGTGAAATCTCATGGGATTCCCAAGGTCTTAATTTCTGATTGGGGTTCCCAATTCGTGCCGAAATTTTGGAAAACCTTTGTGAGCAATTTTGGAATTGATGCTCGTTTTTCCACCAGTTACCATCCAGAAACTGATGGGCAAACTGAAAGAGTTAATCAAGAGTTAGAACAGTACCTACGACTCTATTTGTTAGAGCAGGAAGGAAACTGATCAGACTTTCTCTGGACAGCAGAGTTTGCATATAATAATGCAGTACATGACTCCACGGGTTATACCCCTTTTTGTTTGAATTCAGGTACACACCCTAAATGAATGCTAGGAAAAAGCGATGATTCTGTGCCAGTTGTTAAAACGATGTGTAAGGATTTACATCACACTTATCTAACACTGCAAACGAATTTACGGAAAGCTAAGACATCATATAAAAAGTACGCTGATAAAAAATGAAGAGTAGGACCAAGTTATGTGGAAGGAGACCAGGTTCGGTAGTCCACCCGTAATCTGGAGTTAAGAGGTAACCAAACATTCCAACCCAGATTTATTGGCCCTTTTAGAATTAAGAAAATAATCAATTCAGTGGCTGTGAAATTGTAACTTCCAAATCAAATTAAGATCCATCCTGTATTCCATGTATCCCTTTTAAAAAAGAATCCTCCAAAAGTTAGACTAAAAGAAAAACCCATGTCTATAAGAGTAGATTCTGAAGAAGAATTCGAAGTTAGCAGAATATTAGACTCTAAAATCACCAGAAAAGGATTGTATTATCTGATTGAGTGGAAGGGTTATGGACCTAAGGAGAGGTCTTGGGAACCATCATCCAATGTTCACGCTCCTAGGTTAATCGAAAACGTCCATAAAACCTTTCCAAAGAAACCAAGACCTGGGGGAGCCTTTTTGCAGGGAAGTACTGTCAGGAACATGGTAGCTAGTACATATGTAAAGCAAGGTCAGGCTAAACGATACTTAGCATTCAGAAGGTTCAGGAAATACCCCCATTGGAAAAGGTTCCCCTCCGCTATGAAGACTGCACTGAAACTTTGTTTAAACTTACTTTGCACGTTTCCAGTGGCGAATTCAGGAAGCATTCAACTCAACCCCAAACAAGAAGGTCAGCGGTCTAGTGCTACTAGGCACGAGAAGAAAGGAGCGCAAATCGCGCATGCGCAACCAACGAATGCTGCACTTCAACTGGATTCTGAGCGGCGCTGGTTGTGTCTCTTGTCTGCGCAGCCTTCTGACAGGAATTCTCTCGTCGTTTAAGACACTGGATAGTGTCTCTCCATGGCGCTTGCTTAGCGCAATCTACAATTAAATCATTCCGATGCCGAGAATCATATACGCAGTGTTTCTTTTGCCGCCCATGAGTAAATTAGTCTCAAGCTCGAGAAATAAAAACTCCTCAGTCATTCAGCTTTCAAATTCAGTCTTTCCGTTAATCCTAAGGTATTTCAGCCAAGCTATTCAACTTTGAAGATCTTCAAGGAAATTCGAGGTAGCATTTTTCCTTGTTGTGTTGAAAATATTTTCCTGTTGAAGCCTACACCTGGGTAAGGAATCTTTTTATTTACTCGGCAAGAGAACTGTTCTTCAGTTAACTCTTCGTGAACTGTGAACCTGTTCAAGAATCCACATAGTTTTAATTAATTGAACAAAGAACTTTATTCACAAGAATAAGAGCAACAAATCTTATTTATTGATCACTACAACATCTTGAGTAATAAGAGAGATGCATTAGCCTTGAGTTATTGGGTAATTAGAACAATAGGAAAATAGATACATATAAACATTATTTTGGAAAAGTAATTTATGGAATTGTTGAGCACTGTGTGTTTGTTCATTTGTCTTCCCATGCAGGTGCTACATTACTAAACCAGTAGACGAACAGAAGGAGATAGAATAAGACGTACCGAATATTTTCCTTACAAGGCTGTCTCTCTTTATCCACTTCCCCTTTCCCCCCTACCGTTGCCCAACAACTACGGATTATATTCTGTGGTGGTGGGTACTGGTGGAGGGGCTTTGGGTACATCGTCATCTCCTGTGGAAATTGGTGCAGGTATCTTCTGACAGATTGAAGTGCCGCTAATTGTTCCACCTGAGCTGAAGATGGTGGAAGGTTTAGATTTAAGAGCCTTATCTGGGATTTTACAAAGTCTGCAGAACCAATTAACCAGTGCAGTGGAGGAAAATAAAACTTTAAGAGAAGAAGTAAAAAGATCCCAACAAGAGACTCATTTAATTAAGCAAAAAGTGAAGGATCTAGTTACTGGAAAATCCCCTATGCCAAGTAGTTCAGAATATTATAAGAGATCTACAGCCCCTACTACATCTGAAGTCACCACCCAAGTTATTCATGCAGTATCTCCAATTATTCCTTTGGCCAACCCCGAAAGATTTAGTGGAGATCCACATAAGGCACAGTGTTTTTAACGCAATGCTCTTTACACTTTTTGTGTAGACCAGTAGTATTCACTGAGGATCAGTCAAAAGTCGCCTTCATGCTGTCTTATTTGAGTGGTGATGCAGCCTCATGGTCCATGCCTCTTATTTCGCGTAATGATCCGGCTCTATATAATTTTGAACTATTTAAGACGGAATTTTTGAGAATTTTTGACAGAAGATCAGCAAATCAAGCTACAGACAATGAGCTGTTGGAGCTACGACAAGGGAATCATGATCTAATTGCTTATATAGCTCAGTTCAATAAGTTAATTGTAGAAACTGAGTGGCCAGAAAGCAAACGTGCTGCAATTTTTTATCGAGGGCTCAAAGATGAACTTAAAGACGACTTGGCCCAAATTACAAAATGACCACAAGAAATTTCAGAGTTGATCGAATGGTCCTTCAGATTGAACACCGGCAATATGAGAGGAAGTCAGAAAAGAGAAGGGATTTCCGACCTTTCCTTCCTCGATTTGATAGGATTAAGACTGAAGGAAGCAAGGCAGAATCTCATTCTAGTGAAGAGCCCATGCAGATTAAGTCCATCAGAGGCCCTCTTTCTAAGGAGGAAAGAGAAAAGAGAAGATCAAAGAATTTGTGTATGTATTGTGGAAATTCAGGCCACTTTGTAAAACACTGTCCAAAGAAGCCCAAATCTAATCTGTCGGTAAAAGACAGATCCCACCTGTAGAAGAAGTTGCTCTGGTGGGAAAAGATACACAGTCAACTCCTGAGTATCAACAGTTAGCCAACACTCTTCAGTTTCCAGCTCCTCATTTAATAGCTTCATTCACAGCAAGGTTTGGTCATTCTGAAATAAAAGCAGTATTTGTAATGATTGATTCCGGAGCCACCGGCAATGTTTGTGATTTAAAATTCGCCCAAGGAACAGGAATTTGATTGATCAAAAAGAAGAACATAGAAGTAGTCAGAGCAGTTGACGGAACCGATTTAACTTCCGGACCGATAACAGAAGAGACAGAGACAATTGAACTGTTGGGGCTAAAAGGGCATCAAGAGTTTTTAAGATTCAACCTAATTGATGCTCCTCAGTTTCAATTAATTCTGGGTCTACCATGGCTGACAGAACACAATCCTAGAATCGACTGGGAGAAAAGAACTGTTGAGATGACCTCTGAGTACGGCAAAGAGCATTGCTTTCATAACAAGGCATCAAAATCGGAGGGTTCACTGGCTTCTGAATTGGCTCAACTTTCAAATATGATTTGTGTTTTGGATCTGAAGGGAGTTCCTGAAGAATATCAAGATTTAGCTCATGTTTTTGATAAAAAGAATGCTGAAAAATTACCACCTCACAGTGAGTATGATTGTAAGATAGAGTTGGAACCTGGAGCAAATCTTCCTTGTAGTCGCATTTATGCTCTTACTAAGGCTGAGAATCAGTATCTTAAAACCTACCAGGAAGAATATCAGAGAAATGGATTTATTCGACCATCTCAGTCTCCAGTATCTTCCCCATTATTTTTCATACCCAAGAAGGATGGAAGTCTTCGCGTGTGTATTGATTATAGAGCCTTAAACCAGACTACAGTCAAGAATCGATACCCTCTGCCTCTAATTTCAGAGATGCTGGATCAAGTTAAGGGAGCGAAGGTTTACACCAAGTTAGATCTCAGAGGAGCATACCATCTGGTCAGGGTTGCCGAAGGAGACAAGTGGAAGACTGCCTTCCACACAAAGTATGGACTCTGCGAATACCAGGTTATGCCGTATGGTTTGTGCAATGCTCCGGCGGCATTCCAACACTTTGTGAACGACGTTTTACGGGAATATCTTGACAGAGTGGCAGTCGTTTATATTGACGACATTTTAATTTTCTCTGAAAATATGAGAGATCATGTGGAACATGTAAGAGCCATTCTACAGAAACTACTGGAAAATCATCTGTACGTAAACCTTGAAAAATGCTCTTTCCACACAGATCGAGTGGAGTTTTTAGGATTTATCTTGTCTGCAACTGGAGTTGAGATGGATCCATCCAAGATTGAAGTGATAAAAAATTGGCAAACCCCCAAAAATATAAAAGAAATACAAAGTTTTATTGGATTTGCCAATTATTATCGATGATTCATACCAAACTTTTCTTCTAAGGTCAGTCCTATCACTCGGTATTTGAAAAAAGGAGTTAAATTCTTGTGGAACGACGAAGCAGAGCAGGCCTTTAAGACTTTGAAAGAGATATTTATCACCACTCCCATTTTGATGCACCCGAATCCTGAAGAGGCTTTCTACGTCGAGACTGACGCTTCGGATTGGGCCACTGGAGGAGTACTTTCACAAAGGGATAAGAAGACTGGTCAACTACGTCCTGTAGCCTTTCAATCCAGGAAGTTTACTGCACCAAAAATCAATTACTCCATCGCTAATAAAGAACTGCTGGCAGTTAAGGATGCCTTTCAAGATTGGAGACATTATCTCCTTGGAGCCAAACACGTGGTAACGGTCTTCACAGATCATCGCAATCTTCAGTTTTTAAAGTCTGCCAAGACTCTGACTCCTCGTCAGTTAAGATGGTCTTTGTATTTTTCGGATTTCAATTTTGTGATCACATACAAGCCAGGAGCCACTAATGGTAAGTCAGATGCTTTATCACGAATGAATTCGACTGATGAAGTCAAGATTCCGCAGGCTCAACCCATCATTCCATCCGAGAAATTCATTTGTGCTACTCAGTTTGCGGATTTCACAGCGAAGGTGCAGGAAGCTCTGTCGGCTAAGGAAATTGAAGATTGGACAAAGGAGGATTCGAAAAGAAAGATCTTGATTAATCTTCCATGTCATCAAGATGCTTTATACTTACCTACAGAGAGTCTACAACAATTGGCATTAAGAAGTTGTCATGATGATCCTATGGCTGGACACAAGGGAATAAGAAAAACCACGGACTTAGTTAAGAGGTATTTTTGGTGGCCAGGCATGGTCGCTCACATAAGACAGTATGTGGCAACGTGTGAGTGTTGTATAAAAGGAAAACCAAGTAGGCAAGCCCCACAGGGCTTGTTACGACCTTTACCAAATGCCCCCCATCCTTGGCACACGGTGTCCATGGATTTAATTGTGGACCTTCCTTCCAGTCAGGGCTACAACACAATCTTAGTTTTTGTTGATTCTTTCTCAAAGATGAGTCATTTTATTCCACTAAAGACCATTCCAACAGCCTCCCAGTTAGTTCAGCAATTTAATAATCACATAGTGAAATCTCATGGGATTCCCAAGGTCTTAATTTCTGATCGGGGTTCCCAGCTCGTGTCGAAATTTTGGAAAAAATTTGTGAACAGTTTTGGAATTGATGCTCGTTTTTCCACCAGTTACCATCCAGAAACTGATGGGCAAACTGAAAGAGTTAATCAAGAGTTAGAACAGTACCTATGACTCTATTTGTTAGAATAGGAAGGAAACTGGTCAGACTTTCTCTGGACTGCAGAGTTTGCATATAATAATGCATTGCATGACTCCACAGGTTATACCCCTTTTTATTTGAATTCAGGTAGACAACCTAATATAATGCTAGGAAAAAGCGATGATTTTGTGCCAGTTGTTAAAATGATGTTTAAGTATTTACATCACACTTATCTAACTGTGCAAAAGAATTTACTGAAAGCTAAGACATCATATAAAAAGTACGCTGATAAAAAAAGAAGAGTAGGACCAAGTTATGTGGAAGGAGACCAGGCTTGGTTGTCCACCCGTCATCTGCAGTTAAAAGGTAACTGAAAATTCCAACCCAGATTTATTGGCCCTTTTAGAATTAAGAAAATAATCAATCCAGTGGCTGTGAAATTGCAACTTCCAAATCAAATTAAGATCCATCCTGTATTCCATGTATCCCTTTTAAAAAAGAATCCTCCAAAAGTTAGACTAAAAGAAAAACCCATGTCTATAAGAGTAGATTCTGAAGAAGAATTCGAAGTTAGCAGAATATTAGACTCTAAAATCACCAGAAAAAGATTGTATTATCTGATTGAGTGGAAGGGTTTTGGACCTGAGAGAGGTCTTGGGAACCATCATCCAATGTTCACGCTCCTAGGTTAATCGAAAACTTCCATAAACCCTTTCCAAAGAAACCCAGACCTGGGGGAGCCTTTTTGGAGGGAAGTACTGTCAGGAACATGGTAGCTAGTACATATGTAAAGCAAGGTCAGGCTAAACAATACTTAGCATTCAGAAGGTTCAGGAAATACCCCCATTGGAAACGGTTCCCCTCCGCTACGAAGACTGCACTGAAACTTTGTTTAAACTTACTTCGCACGTTTCCAGTGGCGAATTCAGGAAGCATTCAACTCAACCCCAAACAAGAAGGTCAGTGGTCTAGTGCTACTAGGCACGAGAAGAAAGGAGCGCGAATCATGCATGCGCAACCAACGAACGCTGCACTTCAACTGGATTCTGAGAGGCGCCGGTTGTGTCTCTCGTCTGCGCAGCCTTCTGACAGGAATTCTCTCGTCGTTTAAGACACTGGATAGTGTCTCTCCATGGCGCTTGCTTAGCGCAATCTACAATTAAATCATTCCGCTGCTGAGAATCATATAGGCAGTGTTTCTTTTGCCGCGCATGAGTAAATTAGTCTCGAGCTCGAGAAATAAAAACTCCTCAGTCATTCAGCTTTCAAATTCAGTCTTTCCGTGAATACTGAGGTATTTTAGCCAAGCTATTCAACTTTGAAGATCTTCAAGGAAATTCGCGGTAGCATTTTTTCCTTGCTGTATTGAAAATATTTTCCTGTTGAAGCACACACCTGGGTAAGGAATGTTTCTATTTACTCGGCAAGAGAACTGTTCTTCAGTTAACTCTTCGTGAACTGTGAACATGTTCAAGAATCCACATTGTTTTAATTAATTGAACAAAGAACTTTATTCACAAGAATAAGAGCAACAAATCTTATTTATTGATCACTACAACATCTTGAGTAATAAGAGAGATGCATTAGCCTTGAGTTATTGGGTAATTAGAACAATAGGAAAATAGATACATATAAACATTATTTTGGAAAAGTAATTTATGGAATTGTTGAGCACTGTGTGTTTGTACATTTGTCTTCCCATGCAGGTGCTACATTATTAAACCAGTAGACAAACAGAAGGAGATAGAAAAAGACGTTCCGAATATCTTCCGTACAAGGCTGTCTCTCTTTATCCACTTCCCCTTTCCCCCCTACCGTTGCCCAACAACTACGGAATATATTCTGTGGTGGTGGGTACTGGTGGAGGGGCTTTGGGTACATCGTCATCTCCTGTGGAAATTGGTGCAGGTATCTTCTGGCAGGAGTGCAAGGAGTCTTGAGATTTCTTATTTTCTATTATTCTTTATTTGTAATCAAATGCATCAGCCCAACCAACGTGTTTCGTCCAACATGGACTTCATCGGGGCTGAAAAAACAATAATGAACCATACGTCACTTAAAATATCTCATATACACCAAAAAGTTAATAAAACCTGGGTGCTAAGACTAGATAGTCTTGAAATACAAAAATAGCCAAAACAAATCAACCTTTGAATGAACAAACATCAATAATCCAGGAGAGTTGTTACCTCTCATCAAAGACTCCCTGCCTATATACAATCTCAATATTATATTACAAATAACAATTGATTAGTTAATGAAACACAGCAGCATTATGAATTCAAAAGTGACTCCAATTACTAAAAGTCAGACATGGATAATACAACATAGATTCCATTGTTAGTCTTAAAGTTTTCAAATTGCACATGTTCAATCGGCCATTATTGAGACAATACATATGTTTATCAAAAGCTAAAAATAAAGGAGAAATTCTCCGATCAAGATCTAAGGGTCCTCTTCAATATGGCCAGAAAAGAAATTACTTTCTGGTTGAATGTCTCGACCAATAACAGTCTGAAGAAAAAGGCAGCACCAAAATCAAATTCTCAAGATAGACTCACTTGCAATTGTCTTTTTGAAGATCACCAAGATGTTTCTCTATTATAACCACCGTAGCATCTGTTAGATAAAGACTTTGAAGGAATTAATGCCTTCGATTCATACTGGAAAGGAACAGGAAATTGTTTACCATTAAAGTTCAGTAATCACTCCTCCAACGATTGGATTAAGAATATTATACCAAGGTATGGCTACAAATTAGTTATCAATTTGAGATCTATAAGTCCTCTTCATTGTAACCGGAAACAATTTTAATTTATGGTTAAATATATAGACCACTAACCACAGTACTAAGATCGCAGCTCCCAGATTTAAGGGTTCACTTCATTGTGACCAGAAATAATTTAAGTTATAATTATGTATAAAGACCATTGACCATATGACAGCACCCAAATAAATCTCTCAAAAATAGACTCACTTGATATTATCGTATTGATGATCACCCAGAAGCTTAATTTATTGCCAGATGTAGTGTCAATGCGCTGGTGATCACCGTTGCATCCGTTCAATAAAATCTTAAAAGGATAATTGCCTTAGATCATTGCTAAAAGACAAGAGAATTTCATTTGCTATTTAGGATCAAATAGTATAGTATACCTTCCTAAAAGTCCACTTAAGATTATGAGAGATGGGAATAGTAACTAATTAAAAATAGTCCCATGGCCAAGAATGGTTTCCCCTTAATATCAATGTTTCTGGACAAATATAAGGGTCCAAGAACCAGCAAGGTTACTTGTCCACATGTATAAAATACTGCCAAGTGATCAAAAAATCCAGCCGCCCCGTAGAGGTCCCTTCCTTCAGGAGGACTCACCTAGCATGTTATCTGCTTGGGTGTGTGAGGCCGTCTGTCTATCCATTGATGACTGTGATGGTTTCTCTGTCCCTTATATATGTTGTATCAGCCAATCAAAAAGCTTGTTGCAAACTCCAAGTGCATCATAGGAGAAACTATTCAGTCTGGGAAAAGGTTCCCTCTCTGGTCCGTATATAAAAACAACCAATCCAAACTTGTCATTTGGATCCTAGCACAAGAAGACCGTGACCACTTCCTGTGTTAACAGGAAGTTCAATTCAAGCTCCCCAGAAAAAAGAATACTGAATCTGAGCGGATGTTCCCTCGCTGGTCCGGACCGGAGTCTACCAATCAGAATGTGCCATATCAATCCTAACAAAAAAGAGCAGTGTTAACTCCTTTTTTGTTCAGTATTCCTGCTCTCTCTCTGGTCCATTTATTGTGCGGACCAATCATACTGAATCTGAACGGATGTTCCCTCTCTGGTCCGGACCGGAGTCTACCAATCAGAATCCCTGCTCCAAGTACATCATAGGAGAAACTATTCTGTCTGGGAAAAGGTTCCCTCTCTGGTCCGTATATCAAAGCAACCAATCAAAGCGTGTCATTTGGATCCTAGCACAAGAAAACCGTTACCACTTCTTGTGTTAACAGGAAGTTACGTTCAAGCTCCCCAGTAAAAGCAAGAGGTGTCAGTAGTTCAATCCGCACATATGGAAATCATCGAATTACACTAAACTAGCTCCTATGAATCGAGATAACTTTTTTAGCGTTTAAACGTGCCGCTATACAGTGCACTTTCCACTTTATTATTGCTTGCCTGGGATTATACCCTAGTTATTTTTCCTGTCAATTCGGAATTCTTTGAAAAACATGTGTTCATTCTATATATAAACGAGCTTTTGCAAATTTACCGTTATTGAGACAATGAGCTTTTTGGCTTTTCAAATATGCGACCGGGTTTGTCACTTTATAACTCCTTTGTGCTTCACTGTTGCTTGTAGAATTCAGTCGATTCGATAGAACTTATCTCACGAATCTGGATATTTGTAATATACGTCTGAATAACATGCATTTTCCATGCACTTGTGAATAATTAGAGATGTATCAGTGACGATATCATGGCACTCTAAATCTCCGCAAAAGATTGGTCTTCACGATAATGATATCTCTGAATGTAGATTTGATTTTTAGTTTTAACTTGAGATCTGACATTAGGAATGGGGGTTTGGCCTGTGTAGTCAAATTAAAAGCCTAAACAGAGGGGAATAATATGATTGGTCCGCACAATAAATGGACCAGAGAGAGAGCAGGATTACTGAACGAAAAAGGAGTTAACACTGCTCCTTTTTGTTACGATTGATATGGCACATTCTGATTGGTAGACTCCAGTCCGGACCAGAGAGGGAACATCCGCTCAGATTCAGTATTCTTTTTACTGGGGAGCTTGAACGGAACTTCCTGTTAACACAAGAAGTGGTCACGGTTTTCTTGTGCTAGGATCCAAATGACGCGCTTTGATTGGTTGCTTCGATATACGAACCAGAGAGGGAACCTTTTCCCAGACAGAATAGTTTCTCCTATGATGTACTTGGAGCAGGCATTCTGATTGGTAGACTCCGGTCCGGACCAGAGAGGGAACATCCGCTCAGATTCAGTATGATTGGTCCGCACAATAAATGGACCAGAGAGAGAGCAGGATTACTGAACGAAAAAGGAGTTAACACTGCTCCTTTTTGTTAGGATTGATATGGCACATTCTAATTGGTAGACTCTGGTCCGGACCAGCGAGGGAACATCTGCTAGGAATCAGTATTCTTTTTTCTGGGGAGCTTGACTGGAACTTCCTGTTAACACAGGAGGTGGTCACGGTCTTCTTGTGCTAGGATCCAAATGTCACGTTTTGATTGGTTGTTTTTATATACGGACCAGAGAGGGAACCTTTTCCCAGGCTGAATAGTTTCTCCTATGATGCACTTGGAGTTTGCAACAAGCTTTTCGATTGGCTGATACAACATATATAAGGGACAGAGAAACCATCACAGTCCTCAACGGATAGACAGATGGCCTCACGCACCCAAGCGGATAACATGCTAGGTGAGTCCTCCTGAAGGAAGGGGCCTCTACGGGGCGGCTGGATTTTTTGATCACTTGGCAGTATTTTATACGTGTGGACAAGTAACCTTACTGGTTCTTGGACCCTTATAGTTGTCCAGAAAGATTGTTATTAAGGGGAAACCTTTCTTGGCCATGGGACTATTTTTAATTAGTTACTATTCCCAACTCTCATAATCTTAAGTGGACTTTTAGGAAGGTATACTATACTATTTGATCCTAAATAGCAAATGAAATTCTCTTGTCTTTTAGCAATGATCTAAGGCAATTATCCTTTTAAGATTTTATTGAACGGACTCGACGGTGATCACCAGCGCATTAACACTACATCTGGCAATAAATTAAGCTTCTGGGTGAACATCAATACGATAATCTCAAGTGAGTCTATTTTTGAGAGATTTATTTGGGTGCTGCCATATGGTCAATGCTCTTTATACATAATTATAACTTAAATTATTTCTGGTCACAATGAAGTGAACCCTTAAATCTGGGTGCTGCGATCTTACTCCTATGGTTAGTGGTCTATATATTTAACCAGAAATTAAAATTGTTTCCGGTTACAATGATGAGGACTTATAGATCTCAAATTGATAACTAATTTGTAGCCATACCTTGGTATAATATTCTTAATCCAATCGTTGGAGGAGTGATTACTGAACTTTAATAGTAAACAATTTCCTGTTCCTTTCCAGTATGTATCGAAGGTATTAATTCTTTCAAAGTCTTTATCTAACAGACGCTATGGTGGTTATAATAGAGAAACATCTTGGTGATCTTCAAAAATACAATTGCAAGTGAGTCTATCTTGAGAATTTGATTTTGGTGCTGCCTTTTTGTTCAGACTGTTATTGGTCGAGACATTCAACCAGGAAGTAATTTTTTTTTCTGCCCATATTGAAGAGGACCCTTAGATTTTGATAGGAGAATTTCTCCTTTATTTTTCGCTTTTGATAAACATATGTATTGTCTCTGAAAACTTTAAGACTAACAATGGAATCTATGTTGTATTATCCATGTCTGGCTTTTAGTAATTGGAGTCACTTTTTGAATTCATAATGCTGCTGTGTTTCATTAGCCAATCAATTGTTATTTGTAATATTTTATTGAGATTGTATATAGACAGGGAGTCTTTGATGAGAGGTAACAACTCTCTTGGATTATTGATGTTTGTTCATTCAAAGGTTGACTTGTTTTGGCTATTTTTGTATTTCATGTCTATCTAGTCTTTGCACCTAGGTTTTATTAACTTTTTGGTGTATATGATATATTTTAAGAGACGTGCATTTTATTATTGTTTTTTCAGCCCTGATGATGTCCATGTTGGATGAAACGTGTTGGTTGGGCTGATGCATTTGACTACAAATAAAGAATAATTGAAAATAAGAAATCTCAAGACTCCTTGCACTCCATTTTTACATGTATTTTGTGGATCCCATTACATTTGGTATAATTTGGGGGAAAGAAAGGGAAAAAAGATGTTTAATTACATGCTTGTGCATAATTAATGAAGGTATTACGTTCAATTGTATGCTCCTTTTCAGAACCTACTGACTAGGATTGTGGTTACTACTTGGACAGGGTACAAACCTCTGCCAGCTATAGACCCAATTTCTAACAAACATTACTTCATCATCACAAACCCCCTTCAACTCACACAGTAGCACACCCAATATTCATAAAAGCTCAAAGAAACTCAAGCACACAATCCCCAAATCAAGTCCTTTGCTACCCAACACAGAGGCAGTTATTCTTCCTTCTATAGTTGTTGCATCACGACTGTGGGACTCAAAACATTATCACAGCCAATGCACTTTTCAAGGGAGATATTAATTTCCAACCACATTCTTCCTTGCCTCAAATAGAAGTCGTGGGGTTTGTTCTCTCCAGGCTACACCTGCCTTACAGCCATCACAATGCAGGACAATGAGCACAAAAATCTGCTGCTGACTGACAGTCATGTGAGACTATATGCCAAAGAAAGATTCCATGCAGGTTTGTCTCAAATCCTCTCATTACATACTTCAGCAAGTTCTACTGCTCAAAACAAGGTTCAGTTCCCATCCTTGGTGTCTCATCACCGCAGTACATAAATTAGATTTCCAATTTATGGTTCAGGATCTTTCCCAGAATGTCCTCACTACAATACCTCTTTGCCACCATGTGCACACAAAACATCTGGTATGTACTCTGTCCTAGGGAATGTGTGCTTGTTTTTGTTTGTAGTCTATAGGATGAATTTGACAGTATACCGTGATGATCAGGCACTTTACATTTTGCTCTTTATATTGAATGTGATAAAAAGATATAAAAGTTATGCAAACTGAATAAATATATCTAGAATAATATTGGGTCAATAATTACTTGCATGATTAACTTAGAGTGTGAAGACATACATGTTAAGTCAGAATAAATTTGTGTTGATTGCAAGATAGTAATGTGTGTGCACTGTGATGTCTGAAAGAAAAAGGATGGAGATGCAGTAAGGTGTGCACAGTTAATGAGGTAAGGTAAATAATTTTGGTCAGTGCAGAGTTCAGCATGAGGGAGCAGAGGGCCAATCACCGGCAATGGTTCCGTGGTATTCCACAAATTTCCCCTAAAGGTGAGGACCGAATAGGGGACAAGATCAGTCTTGAATGATTCTTCTAGGAATGCATGTGAGAAGAATACAAAGCATCAGGTGATGCCATAGAAGAAGGTGGTGTGGAAAGGGGAGAAGAAGGAATTGAAAAGTAGCCCTTGTGGGACCCACATAGGAAGCTAGGTTAATGAGGAGTCTGTGGAGCTCCAAGAGATGGTGAAGAACTGGTCAGCAAGATAGTGTGAGAATCACATCAGGGCTGAAACAGTAATCCCTAATAAGCAGAGTAAAGTCAGAAGTGTGGGGTGGTTGGCTGTGTCAAAGGCAGATTGCAGGTCAAGAAGAATAAGAATTGAGAAATAATTGTTGTTTTGTGCTCTGCTGGTCAAGTTGGGCACCTAAAAGTAACTTTCTCAGTTGAGTTTAGACTGCTATATCTGGATTTGAAAAGGTCTAGAAGGTTATTTGTTTAGTAGGCAGTTATTCCAGTACAGAGGCAGTTATGGTAATTGTCACACGAGTGATTGGTAAGTTGTGAGATTTGAGAGTGTGTAATAGCATCACACAAGGAATGACATTTTGGGATTTTGGAGGTAAATAGCATGAGTGGAAGTGGTTGTGTATGATGTAGAATAAGGCAAGGGTGTTTGCCAATTTACAGGGCAAAGAATCAAACAGGATGCAGAATGGAATTCCTGGCCAGAGAATGGGGATGGGAATATACTTATCCTGGGATGTACTTGTGAGAGAGATTCAGTTAGCAAGCGGGTGTTGTCCTACTAAGAGATGGGAGGATAAGAGGTGCCCGTGGTAGTGCGGATGAGTGTGATCTTGGATGAGACGTAGGGAGCCAAAACGTTGTTTTTATGACAAGACTTATAAAGAACACTTTGGATGGAGAAAAAGAGGCAGTGGGGTCCTGGATAAGGTTTTTGAGATGGACTTGTAGGGCTGCAATGAGGTTGTGGTAATAGGTGAAAACTATTTGGAACAGAGTTGTGGTAAGGATGCAACTCATGTCTAGGTTGAAGTTACAGAGTACCATGACAGGGTGGGATCTGGTGGATCATTTAGGTGTGAATATGGAAAGGGTTTTGTTGATCTTGAGGCTCATAATATTACCATTGCAAGAAAATAGGTGGAAAAAGATGATGTGCTCAGAGCATACAGGGTTGGGAATGGCTGGATCACTGGAGTTTATACTAATTTTTGTTATAACTGTAAAGTGAAACAGGTCAAGGTTATGGTCAAAATAGTTCACAATAATAGATTTTGTTGCATATGGGTGACACACTGATAATGGGTGGGGGTATCCTGTTAAGCCTTTTGGGAGAGGAATTCTATTGGAAGGGGTGAGATGGTCAGAGTGACAGAGGAAGAATGATTATAGGGCTAAGCTCGGATCTCCAGGGCATGCAAGAATGGTCCTATGCCAAAATATCGAGGTCACAATATCCACCTATAAAAATATTCAGTGGAGGATATTGACTACCACTATATTGACAACATAAATAAAACATAAACTCCACATCTATGTACCTTGAAAATATATATGTGTGTGTGTGTATATGTATGTGTGTGCATATATATATATATATTGTTTTTCACTGAAAAAACAAAGGTTAAAGTAACTATAATGTGTCCTCTCCCCATGCACTGCTAATGACCTGCCATATATTACATCACTCCTGACATGTTCTATGACATCATTGAAAACATCAATGCATGTCTGAAATTACATCATTGATGACAACACTGTACATGGCGGGGCATAAGTTACTTGAGATAACTATAGTTGGTGAATTTCAGTCCTTTGGTTTGTTTAAAATGGTTTGTTTTAACTGACTTTTTGCCTAACTATAACGTTTGTTTAACCTTTGGTTTTTATAGTAAATATTTCTTTAAAGCACCTACATTTGGAGTTAAGAATAGTTAAACTACTTTTATTCTGTGTATGATATTTTTGTATAATTACATTTTCTACTTGGTATTATGACATGCAATCACAGCTGCAAAGCTCTATGAACACTGATCTTTTTGTCAAGCCTCTTACTAAATCACATGAAACTTCGGCCATATCTAATTACAGACTTCAGCACCAACATTTTTATGTTTTGGTGAATTTTCAAAGTTTTTTTAAATATAGAATAAAATATTATTACAATTCCCAACTATAACATCACTTTAACATTTGTATTTTTTCAATGAATTTCTATGTTTTTTGTTAATGTAAAGTAAGATGTCCATTTCTGTTGGGGATCACCTCACGAATGGCAATACATAAGATCCTAAATAAATTCTTGGATCTGGCAATGGTAATAGCTAAGCGGAGGTTAGCTAAGTGCTGGAAGTCGCACTTGGCCCCTCCCACTCAAACATGGCTCGCTGATCTGCGTAGAGCCCTCATATCCAACATTGAGATCTCCCATGGGAAAATATCAGTCTTCCCAATTACACCCAACCCCACCCCCCATTGGAAAGCTTACTTCACGGCAATTGAGACAAAATTAACAGGCACTTCCACATGACTGCGGATTTACAGTGTGATGGTGCAGGAATGGAAATTAGATGGGGGACACAAGTCACTGAGAACTGCCCTGTCACCCTGACATACTCTCCAACCCCCACCTCCTAACATTACCCCCACTCAAGGCACAATCATGATTCGTCAACGCTTTGGCGCTTTTACGCCGCATCCCCACCCCGTACATGCATAGTGAAGGTCTGTAGCTATTCACTCGGAACATGATGGACACAAGATGTACACTATGACTCTAGCCCTCCTTTACCTGTTGTTTGGAATGTTTCTTGATGTGCATCGCAGTGACTGCAATTTCTGCTCATGAATACTTTATGTATTGAATGTACGGCGTAGCACTGAACACTGTACTGTTACTGTCTTCATGCTCCTTTTAACCTTATTACAGGGTTATACATTGTACTGCTGCTATGCGATATTGTATGCTCCCACTGTAAACGGAGTTCCATATGTTTATTTGAAAATCAATAAAGAAATATAAAAAAAGTAAGATGTCCATCACTGTGCTTGGCATGAGGTTGGGTACCCAACCCCCACTAAGCACACCAAAAGATCTTTTTAAATATTGAAACGGGGTACTAACTATAACTACCCAGTGGCAACCGTCAGTGGGTGACTGGGTGATATATATTTATATATCTCTATCTCTATCTATCTATCTATCTATCTATCTTTCTTTCTTTCTTTCTTTCTATCTATCTATTTAGATATAGAAAGTCATCAGTGTCATGAGTGATGTCACTGACCATGTCATGAGTGATGTAATATGTGAGGTCATAAGCAGTGTATTGCAGGGGCGTAAGTTATAGTTAGCTCAGGTAACTATAACTGCTAAATTTAACTGGTTTGTATGAGTAAAATCTGAGCCTAACTATAACGTCCCTGTAACCTTTGGTTTTTAAGTGAATTTCTAAGGTTTTTCAAATTTTATTTCCTAACTGTAGCATCCCTGTAACCTTTGGTTTCTTAAGTGAATTTCTATTTTTTTTTTAACTAGTAGTCGCGTTTCCAGAGTGGTGGAAAAAGCAATCCCGCTGTTTGGGACTTACTGGAGGTATCAGGAGGGGTTGTTTGACCCCAAGGACCCTCAGCAGCCAAGGTGACTTTATCCCCCAACCAGTAGTGCTTGGCCTTCGAACACCTCTCAGCAATAACCCTGTGTAGAACTTACTGGAGGTAACAGAAGGCCCCCAAGGACCCTCAGCATATAAGGGGACTTCCTATCCCAACCAATAGTGTGCCAGGAGGCGTGTTTGCCGAGTGGTGGAGAAAGGGGCGGGCCTCCGATCATCTCTCAGCAATCCCCCTGTGTAGGACTTACTTGAGGTGCGTTTGCAGAGTGGTGGTGAAAGGTGACAGGGCATCCAGCGACTTGCCAGCCCGGCTTTGTTTTTTATATATTTATTAGGGGGGGCGCATGGCCCCCCTTCCATGGGCCAATTTCGGCCCCAGGGATCCCATCCCCGGGCCAGCCTCTAATTTTGGGGCCCTGGTCCCATCCAGGGCACCCATCCACAACTGTTGGAGACCGTGGGGAAGCCTTAAGGCCCCCATGTTCCTGCCAGCCCCCCGCCTCCAGCGGGAGCCAGCTTTGCTTTCACAGAGAGGGAGCGGCTGAACATGCACCTCCCTCTCTGTGATGGCAATTCTCCTCCCCTTCCGGCAAGCAAGAGAATTTTTTAATGCTTTCACTTGCTGGAAGCAGAGCGTTTGCTTTGGCTTGGCGGGAGCGGTAAATCACCTATCAAGCCATAGCAAACAACTATGTCCTGGGGATGGGCATCCCAGGACATAGCCGGAACCGGCTCTGAGGTTTGGCGTTCCCCAAGGCCTTTGCTGGCTATCCTTTCTTATTGTTAAGCCTGGGCGAAGTTCGCTGAGTTTACGCGGAACTCCGCGAAGTGCAAAAAAAACTCCACCACACTACGCGGAGCTCCGAAAGCGGCGGAGTGCGTTAGATAAATGCAATTCGTGGTGATTGTCAGTGCCAGGTGCTTGTCCCCACTGTGCAATCATTGCGAACGGCACCATGCACAGCACAAGCGGGCGCTGCTTCCTTTCTGCCTCTTGAGTAGATTTTTACTCGACCTGGAGCTTTCTCACTGCGAACGGACGGTTTCTCAATGCGAGAGGTTGCGCGCATACGCGACCACTCGCAATGAGAAATCTGACCACCTGCGTTTATAAATCTCGCCGGGTGGTTGATTTTCCACGCTCGCGATCGCCAACTTGATGTTGACGATCGCGAACGAGGAAAAAATCTCGCCGGTAGGTGGATTCTCCTTGCTCGCGCTCGCCAACTTGACATTGACGAACGTGAGCACGGACCGGAGTTTTTCAGAACTCTGAAGGCTCCACGTAATGCGGAGTGCAGAAAACTCTGCAAACTCCGCGAGCAGAGAGGAGTTCACTGCCCAGACTTACTTATTGTAGGGCCTGCCCCGGGGAGATGGGGGTCCTCGGAGCCAAGAACAGCACAGGAGGGGGTCCAGGCGGCCCTCCTCCCATTTAAAAAAGTGAACTTGGCGCTGGGGAGCTGGAGGGGCCCAGGGGGGTCCCTGAGCCCCCCCAACTAAAACTTGTTTATGGCCCCTGGGAGTTGGTTGTCCCTGGGGTCAGGGGGGGTCCGAGAGGCCCCCCATAGAATGCATAAGCCCCAGGGAGGTGATGGTCCTTGGGGCACAGGGGTACTCAAGGCCCCCCGATTTGTTGTTGCTGTATGGCCTTGTGGAGGTCGTGGTCCCTGGGGCCTGGGGGGTCCAAGAGGGCCCCCTATTTATCATTAAACAAGCCCCAGGGAGGTGGTGGTCCTCGAGACATAATAAGCCCCAGGAGGTGCACCCCCCTCCTTTTTTCAAAAATGTTCCCGGGACCTGGCCCACCCGGGGGCCGATAATTAACGAAGCGCGGGAGCCCATGCTTCATTTTTTAACATTTTCGGCGGGAGCTGCAGATTTACCCTGCTCCCTTTTCTTTTTTTTTTTAACTTTTTTTCTGGGACTCAGCTCAAGCCAAGTCCCAAGATGGCTGCCAACACTTTCTGGTTGGAAGTGTTGGCAGCCAATCAGATCTGAGCATGAGACCGGGAGGGGTCACGCACCCTCTGTGTCCTTATATATACAACTGGAAATTTCTTTAAATATCTCCACAAATATTGAACAGATTTACACCAATTTGCAAAAAGATTGCTTTTTGGACCAACAGCTACTTTTCTGCCACATGTTGTGTAATTCCGTTCAGCAGTTTGGGCTATAGCTGTGTCTAAAGTTTCCTATGGCAATTAACAAGGGGAAAACACATTTTGGGACCCACACTTTTTTCTCGGCCCGCTTGACAGAAAACCTGAAATTTTCAAGACAGAAGCTGAATTGAGCGTCAAACTAGTTTTGAAAATTTTGCGAGGTTTGTCAAACGACGCCAAAGTTATTGGCACATGAAAAACGTTCTTCCTATGGAAACTACATCCTAACTATAACTACCTACAGGCGACCGCCAGTAGGTAACATATATATATATATATATATATATATATATATGTATATATAGCCAAATTCGTTTGTATCAGGTCTTAGCAATGATATACTTTGAGGATCACAAAATGAAAATTGCCACTATAAATTTTCACTTGGCTCTCATCAAAAAATGTAATATATAAAAATGAAATTGTTTCAATAATGAGGAGTCAGAATATAAGGCCTGAAAAAGAAAGCCTGATAAGATAATCTATATCTATGCTTGCGTTTTTTTGAATTTTTTTTCACCTTGCACCAGTCACTTTAAAAGCATCACTTATTGACGTAGCTGTTGTCATGTGAACAAGGCTCGTTGGAGCCGAAATGCGTAATGGCTGTCAAAGAATAAACCAAAGTAATTTGAGCACACATACCGTGGTCTGTGCCCGTTTATTTGCGATCAGGACACTGCAGCAGTAATGGAATCCAAGATATATATATATATATATATATGTTACCTACTGGCAGTCGCCAGTAGGTAGTTATAGTTGGGACCATGTTTCTATTCAAAAAGCATTTTTTCTTTTGCCAATATCTTTGGCGCCGTTTTTACGAATCTTCGCAAACATTTCAAAACTAATGGTTCACTCAGGTCAGCTCCTGTCTTAAAAGTTTCGGGGTGGTTCATCAAGCGGGGGCCGAGAAAAAAGGGGGGTCCCAAAATGCATTTTCTCCATGTTAATTTCCATAGGAAACTTTAGACAAAGCTACAGCACGAACTGCTGAACGGAATTACACCAAATTTGGCAAAAAGGTAGCTCTTGGTTCAGAAAGTGACCCTTTTTTAAATGGTGTAAATCCGTTCAGTAGTTCCTGAGAAATTCAAAAATTAAAAATATCGATATCTGGTGACCGAGGAGAATTCGCGAACCCTCCCGATCACGAGCTTCATTCTGATTGGCTGCCAACACTCCAAACCAGGAAGTGTTGGCAGCCATCTTGTGACTCGGTTGAATTGAGTCACAAGAAAAAGGTAAAAAAAGGATAAAAATCAAGAAAAGGGGGCAGGGTAGAAACACCCTGACCCCCTAGACCTGCTCAGGGGGTCCCACAGGGGTAATGTCACATTAGCATGCAGGGGCCCGAGCTGCCCCGTGGACTGCCACCTCCCCGGGTCAATAGTCATGAAATACAGGGGGGCACGCGGCCCCCCCGCAGCCCCGGGTACCACAACCTCCCCAGGGCTTCTTGTTTAAAAAAAAGCGTGGGGGGCTCTTGCCCCTCCACACAGCCCCAGGGACCGCCACCTCCCTGGGGCTTTAATCATTAAATGTGGGGGGCCTCGTGGCCCCCGCAGCCCCGGAGACTGCCACCTCCCTGGGGCTTTTTTTTTAAATTAAAGGAGTTGGGGGCTCCTGTCCCGCCACGCTGCCCTGGGGACCGCCACCTCCCCATGGCATTGCTATTATGTGTGGGGGGCCTTGTGGGCCCCCCAACCCCGGGGACCGCCACCTCCCCGGGGCTTCCATAATTAAAAAATAAGTGTGGGGGGGCTCCTGCCCCTCCCCACAGTAACCTCCCCAGGGCATTTAATAAATAACATACGGTGGCCCCAGGGACCACCACCTCCCTGGGGCTTTAATCATGATGGGAGGGGGGCCGCGCACCCCCCTCCTGGAACCCTCCTTGGCCCTGGGGACTGCCAACCCCCAGGGCCAGCTCCAGCAATGTCCCGGGTGGCCACCCCCGGGACATTGCAGTTTGCAATGACAGGGCGGCAGCACAGCTCCCGCCCTGTCATTGCAAATCTGCTTTGCTTCGTGGAGCGAGAGCAGGAAACCTGCTCTCGCTTCCATGAAGCAAAGCAGTATTACTTTTGGACAAGGGGAGCTGCATGTCAGCAGCTCCCCTTGTCCAAAAGCAATGCTGGCTCCCGCAGGATGCAGGGAGCCGGCTGGGACCGCGGGGCATTGGGGCTCCCCCCCGCAGTCTCCAACATGTGGCCAGGCCCCAGGGGATGGGGTCCCCAGGGCCAAAAGTGGCCCATGGAAGGGGGGCCACACGGCCCCCCCTCCCGAAATTAAAAAATAATAAATTAAAAAAAGAATGAGGCAAAGCCCCGGGGAATGGGGTCCCTGGGGCCATAATTGGCCTCAGGAGGGGGCCACGTGGCCCCCTCCAAAAAAAATTTAAATAAAGTCTGGCCAGGCCCAGGGGGATGGGGTCCCCGGGGCCAATAGTGGCCCAGGGAAGGGAGGCCACGCGGCCCCCCTCCCATATACATAATGTTTATTTTTTTTTAAACGAGATCAGGCCAGGGGATAGGGTCCCCGGGGACGAAATCGGCTTCGGGAGGGAGGCTGCGCGGTCCCTTTGCCGTTTTTCTTAAATAAAAAAAAGGCCACACAGCCCCCCTTCTAAAAAAATAAATAAAAGAGAAGCCAGCATAACGCGGGATGCCCCGCCCCCTCTCTCCACCTTCTGCAAACACGCCTCCTGGCACAGTACTGGTTAGGGGATGAAGTCCACTTTACTCCTGAGGGACTTTGGGGGCCAAGAAGCCCTCCTGGTACCTCCTGTAAGTCCTACGCAGCGGAATTCCTGAGCGCAGGTTGGAGGCCCAGCCCCCTTTCTCCACCACTCTGCAAATGTGACTACCAGTTAAAGAAGCATTTGTAATGTAATAGGTCTCGCATTTTCAAGAGTTAGAGCTATTGGCGTTGTAAATGTAAAAGTTTTTTAATAATGTTTTTTGGAATGGAGTGGATGTACGTTGTGTGTAGTGGAATTATGTGGTATGTTGTGCAGTGAAATTATGTGGATAGAAAGTATGTGCTATTTAGTGTATAGGAATTATATATAGTAGGATTATGTGTTATGGAGAGTAATTATGTGTCTGTTGTGGAGTGGTAACCTCAGGGTTAGTCTTCCTCGTTTCCATAGAAGCTAAACTATGAACTCAATGAGACAAAAAAAAGAAGGAATCACTGAGGAGCACTTCTGGACTTAGTCAGAGGTATGAGCAGGGCCACTGGAATTATGTGACTGGATGCACCGACTTTCGCACAATTATACATTTTCCGCATTAGCCATATAATCCATCACCTGCTGCCTAATCTGCAGATTTGAACAAAAAAAGCCTTGTTTCTAGCTCAAACGGCTCAAACATTACCAAAAATGCAGCGACAAGTGTTACAGCGTGGTGGAAGGTCCTTTGCAAACCTAGAATGGTCACCTGTTACTTATTGATAAATGTGGGTGTTAAATTGGTACTAATGGTGTGCAAGCCACACTTGCTCCTTTCTGCGCCTCTCTTGCCTCTTTCTGCATTTCTTTTGCTTCTTTCTGCACCTTTCTTTCTTTTTCTGCACTTCTCTTGCCTCTTTCTGCAAATCTCTTCTACTTTCTGCACCTCTTTTGCCTCTTTCTGCACCACTGTTGTCTCTTTATACACCTCACTTGCTTCTTTGTGCACCCCTCTTGCCTCTTTCTGCACCTCACTTGCCTCTTTCTGCACACCACTTCCATCTTTCTGTACCCCTCCTGATTCTTTCTGCACCTCTGTTGATTATTTCTGTACTTCTTTTGTTTCTTTATGCACCCCTCTTCCCTCTTTCTGCACCCCTCTTGCCTCTTTCTCCATCCCTCTTCCCCCTTTCTGCATCTCTGTTGCTTCTTTCTGCACTTCTCTTGTCTCTTTCTCCACCCCTCTTCCCTGTTTCTGCACTTCTGTTGTTTCTATCTACACCTCTCTTGATTCTTTCTGCACCCCTCATGCCTCTTTCACACACCTCTTCCCGCACCCCTCTTGCCTCTTTCTGCACCTCTGTTCCTTCTTTCTGCACTTTTGTATCTTTCACAAGCTCTTATGCTTCTTTCTACACCCCCTTGCCTCTTTCTCCACCCCTCTTCCCTCTTTCTGCACCCCTGTTGCCCATTTCTGCACCTCTCTTCCTTCTTTCTGCACTTCTTCTGTTTCTTTCTGCAGCTCTCTTGCTTCTTTTTGCACCTGCTTGCCTCTTTCTACACCCATCCACCCTCTTTTTGCACCCCTGTTGCCACTTTCTGCACCACTGTTCTTTCTTTCTGCACTACTTTTGTTTCTCTCTGCACATCTCTTGCTTCTTTCTGCCCCTCACGTGCCTCTTTCTGCACCCCTCTTCCCTCTTTTTGCACCCCTCTTGCCTCTTTCTGTACCTCTGTTGCTTCTTTCTGCAGTCCTCTTACTTCTTTCTGCACCCCTTTTGCCTCTTTCTGTACCCCTCTTTCTGCACCCCTCTTGCCTCTTTCTGCACCTCTTTTCCTTCTTTCTGCACTTCTTCTGTTTCTTTCTGCAGCTCTCTTGCTTCTTTCTGCACCCCCTTGCCTCTTTCTCCACCCATCCACCTTCTTTCTGCACCCCTGTTGCCACTTTCTGCACCTCTGTTCTTTCTTTCTGCACTTCTTTTGTTTCTCCCTTGCACATCTCTTGCTTCTTTCTGCACCTCACGTGCCTCTTTCTGCACCCCTCTTCCCTCTTTTTGCACCCCTCTTGCCTCTTTCTGCACCTCTGTTGCTTCTTTCTGCACTCCTCTTGCTTCTTTCTGCACCCCTTTTCCCTCTTTGTGCACCCCTCTTGCCTCTTTCTGTACCTCTGTTCCTTCTTTCTCCACTTCTTTTCTTTCTTTCTGCACCTCTCGCTTCTTTCTGCACCCCTTTTGCCTCTTTCTGCACCCCTCTTGCCTCTTTCTGCACCTCTGTTCCTTCTTTCTGCACTTCTTTTGTATCTTTCACCAGCTCTCATGCTTCTTTCTGCACCCCCTTGCCTCTTTCTCCACCCCTCTTACCTATTTCTGCACCCCTGTTGCCCCTTTCTGTTCCTTCTTTCTGCACTTCTTTTGTTTCTTTCTGCACGTCTCTTGCTTCTTTCTGCACCCCTCTTGCCTCTTTCTGCACCTCTGTTGCTTCTTTCTGCACTCCTCTTGCTTCTTTCTGCGCCCCTCTTCCTTCTTTCTGCACCCTTGTTGCCCCTTTCTGCACCTCTGTTCCTTCTTTCTGCACTTCTTTTGTTTCTTTCTGCACCTCACGTGCCTCTTTCTGCACCCCTCTTCCCTCTTTTTGCACCCCTCTTGCCTCTTTCTGCACCTCTGTTGCTTCTTTCTGCACTCCTCTTGCTTCTTTCTGCACCCCTTTTCCCTCTTTGTGCACCCCTCTTGCATCTTTCTGTACCTCTGTTCCTTCTTTCTCCACTTCTTTTCTTTCTTTCTGCACCTCTCGCTTCTTTCTGCACCCCTTTTGCCTCTTTCTGCACCCCTCTTGCCTCTTTCTGCACCTCTGTTCCTTCTTTCTGCACTTCTTTTGTATCTTTCACCAGCTCTCATGCTTCTTTCTGCACCACCTTGCCTCTTTCTCCACCCCTCTTCCCTCTTTCTGCACCCCTGTTGCCCCTTTCTGCACCTCTGTTCCTTCTTTCTGCACTTCTTTTGTTTCTTTCTGCACGTCTCTTGCTTCTTTTTGCACCCCTCTTGCCTCTTTCTGCACCTCTGTTGCTTCTTTCTGCACTCCTCTTGCTTCTTTCTGCGCCCCTCTTCCTTCTTTCTGCACCCCTGTTGCCCCTTTCTGCACCTCTGTTCCTTCTTTCTGCACTTCTTTTGTTTCTTTCTGCACCTCTCACTTCTGTCTGCACCCCTTTTGCCTCTTTCTGCACCCCTCTTCCCTCTTTCTGCAACTCTCTTGCCTCTTTCTGCACCTCTGTTCCTTCTTTCTGCACTTCTTCTGTTTCTTTCTGTAGCTCTCTTGCTTCTTTCTGCACCCCCTTGCCTCTTTCTCCACCCACCCACCCTCTTTCTGCACCTCTGCTGACTCTTTCTGCACTTCTGTTTTTTCTTTCTGCGCTTCTTTTGTTTCTTTCTGCACGTCTCTTGCTTCTTTTTGCACCCCTCTTGACTCTTTCTGCACCTCTGTTGCTACTTTCTGCACTCCTCTTGCTTCTTTCTGCACCCCTCTTCCCTCTTTCTGCACCTCTGTTCCTTCTTTCTGTACTTCTTTTGTTTGTTTCTGCACCTCTCACTTCTTTCTGCACCCTTTTTGCCTCTTTCTGCACCCCTCTTCCCTCTTTCTGCACCCCTCTTGCCTCTTTCTGCACATCTGTTTCTTTCTTTCTGCACTTCTTCTGTTTCTTTCTGCAGCTCTCTTGCTTCTTTCTGCACCCCCTTGCCTCTTTCTCCACCCACCCACCCTCCTTCTGCACCCCTGTTGACTCTTTCTGCACCTCTGTTTTTTCTTTCTGTGCTTTTTTTGTTTCTTTCTGCACATCTCTTGCTTCTTTCTGCACCTCACGTGCCTCTTTCTGCACCCCTCTTCCCTCTTTTTGCACCCCTCTTGCCTCTTTCTGCACCTCAGTTGCTTCTTTCTGCACTCCTCTTGCTTCTTTCTGTACCCCTCTTCCCTCTTTGTGCACACCTCTTGCCTCGTTCTGCACCCCTTTTGCCTCTTTTTGCACCCCTCTTGCCTCTTTCTTCACCCCTGTTGCTCCTTTCTGCACCTCTGTTCCTTCTTTCTGCACTTCTTTTCTTTCTTTCTGTACCTCTTGCTTCTTTCTGCTCCCCTTTTGCCTCTTTCTGCACCCCTCTTGCCTCTTTCTGCACCTCTGTTCCTTCTTTCTGTACTTCTTTTGTTTCTTTCTGCAGCTCTCATGCTTCTTTCTGCACCCCCTTGCTTTTTCTCCACCCCCTTCCCTCTTCCTGCACCCCTGTTGCCCCTTTCTGCACCTCTGTTCCTTCTTTCTGCACTTCTTTTGGTTTTTTTCTGCATGTCTCTTGTTTCTTTCTGCACCCGTGCCTCTTTCTGCACCCCTCTTCCCTCTTTTTGCACCCCTCTTGCTTCTTTCGGCATCTCTGTTGCTTCTTTCTGCACTCCTCTTGCTTCTTTCTACACCTCTCTTGCTTCTTTCTGCATCACTCGTGCATCTTTCTGCACCCCTCTTCCATCTTTCTGCACTCCTCAGTCCTCTTTCTGCACCTCTGTTCCTTCTTTCTGCACTTCTTGTGTTTCTTTCTCCACCTCTCTTGCTTCTTTCTACACCTCTCTTGCTTCTTTCTGCACCACTCGTGCTTCTTTCTGCACCACTCGTGCATCTTTCTGCACCCCTCTTCCCTCTTTCTGTAGCCCTCTTGCCTCTTTCTGCACCTCTGTTCCTTCATTCTGCACTCCTCTTGTTTCTTTCTGCTCCCCTCTTGCTTCTTTCTACACCTCTCTTGCTTCTTTCTGCACTACTTCTGCTTCTTTCTGGACCCCTCTTGCCTCTTTCTGCACCTCTGTTTCTTCTTTCTGCACTTCTTTTGTTTCTTTCTGCACCTCTCTTGCTTCTTTCGCCACCCCTCTTGCTTCTTTCTGCACCACTTGTGCTTCTTTCTGCACCCCTCTTGCCTCTTTCTGCACCTCTGTTCCTTCTTTCTACACCTCTCTTGCTTCTTTCTATACCTCTCTTGCTACTTTCTGCACCACTCGTGCTTCATTCTGCACCCCTCTTCCATCTTTCTGCACCCCTCTTACCTCTTTCTGCGCCTCTGTTACTTCTTTCTGCAACCCGCTTGCTTCTTTCTACACCTCTCTTACTTCTTTCTGCACCACTTGTTCTACTTTCTGCACCCCTCTTGCCTCTTTCTGCACCCCTCTTGCTTCTTTCTGCTCATCTATTCCTTCTTTCTGCACTTCTTTTGTCTCTTTCTGCACCTCTCTTGCTTCTAGCTACACCTCTCTAGCTTCTTTCTGCACTACCCGTGCTTCTTTCTGCACCCCTCTTGCCTCTTTCTGCACCTCTGTTCCTTCTTTCTGTACTACTTTTGTTTCTTTCTGCACCTCTCTTGCTTCTTTCTGTACCCCTCTTGCTTCTTTTTGCACCACTTGTGCTTCTATCTGTACCCCTCTTCCCTCTTTCTGCACCCCTCTTGCCTCTTTCTGCACCTCTGTTCCTTCTTTCTACACATCTTTTGTTTATTTCTGCACCTCTCTTGCTTCTTTCTACACCTCTCTTGCTTCTTTCTGCACCACTCGTGCTTCTTTCTGCACCCCTCTTCCCTCTTTCTGCACCCCTCTTGCCTCTTTCTGCACCTCTGTTGCTTCTTTCTGCACTCCTATTGCTTCTTTCTACACCTCTCTTGCTTCTTTCTGCACCCCTGTTGCCTCTTTCTGCACCTCTGTTCTTTCTTTCTGCGCTTCTTTTGTTTCTTTCTGCACATCTCTTGCTTCTTTCTGCACCCCAAGTGCCTCTTTCTGCACCCCTCTTCCCTCTTTTTGCACCCCTGTTGCCTCTTTCTGCACCACTGTTGCTTCTTTCTGTACTCCTCTTGCTTCTTTCTGCACCCCACTTCCCTCTTTGTGCACACCTCTTGCCTCTTTCTGCACCTCTGTTCCTTCTTTCTGTATTTCTTTTCTTTCTTTCTGCACCTCTCGCTTCTTTCTCTACCCCTTTTGCCTCTCTTTGCACCCCTCTTGCCTCTTTCTGCATCTTTGTTCTGTCTTTCTGCACTTCTTGTGTTTCTTTCTGCAGCTCTCATGCTTCTTTCTGCACCCACTTGCCTCTTTCTCCACCCCTCTTCCCTCTTTCTGCACCTCTGTTCCTTCTTTCTGCACTTCTTTTGTTTCTTTCTGCACGTCTCTTACTTATTTCTGCACCCCTCCCTCGTGCCTCTTTGTGCACCCCTCTTCCCTCTTTCTCTACCCCTCTTGCCTCTTTCTGCACCTCTGTTCCTTCTTTCTGCACTTCTTCTGTTTCTTTCTATAGCTCTCTTGCTTCTTTCTGCACCCCCTTGCCTCTTTCTCCACCCACCCACCCTCTTTCCGCACCTCTGCTGACTCTTTCTGCACTTCTGTTTTTTCTTTCTGCGCTTCTTTTATTTCTTTCTGCACATCTCTTGCTTCTTTTTGCACCCCTCTTGCCTCTTTCTGTGCAAAAAAAGAATGTAAAAAAAATAAAAATCCGTATTTGTAAAGCGCGAACTACTCACCCTTACGGGTCTCAAGGCGCTGGGGGCCGTCGTGGAAATTAAGTGAGCTATTGCCCAGAGTCACATGGTGCTGAGCTGAGCTGCCGCCGGAGCCAGGGATCGAACCGTGAGCCCTGAGCTCCGGAGTCAGCTGCCCTGGCCTCTGCACCACACCTCTCCACTTTCTGCACCTCTGTTGCTACTTTCTGCACTCCTCTTGGTTCTTTCTGCACCCCTCTTCCCTCTTTCTGCACCTCTGTTCCTTCTTTTTGCACTTCTTTTGTATCTTTCACTAGCTCTTATGCTTCTTGCTACACCCCCTTGCCTCTTTCTCCACCCCTCTTTCCTCTTTCTGCACCCCTGTTGCCCATTTCTGCACCTCTCTTCCTTCTTTCTGCACTTCTGTTTCTTTCTGCAGCTCTCTTGCTTCTTTCTGCACCTGCTTGCCTCTTTCTACACCCATCCACCCTCTTTCTGCACCCCTGTTGCCACTTTCTGCACCTCTGTTCTTTCTTTCTGCACTACTTTTGTTTCTCTCTGCACATCTCTTGCTTCTTTCTGCACCTCACATGCCTCTTTCTGCACCCCTCTTCCCTCTTTTTGCACCCCTCTTGCCTCTTTCTGCACCTCTGTTGCTTCTTTCTGCAGTCCTCTTCTTTCTGCACCCCTTTTTCCTCTTTCTGTACCCCTCTTTCTGCACCCCTCTTGCCTCTTTCTGTACCTCTTTTCCTTCTTTCTGCACTTCTTCTGTTTCTTTCTGCTGCTCTCTTGCCTCTTTCTGCACCCCTTGCCTCTTTCTCCACCCATCCACCTTCTTTCTGCACCCCTGTTGCCACTTTCTGCACCTCTGTTCTTTCTTTCTGCACTTCTTTTGTTTCTCTCTGCACATCTCTTGCTTCTTTCTGTACCTCACGTGCCTCTTTCTGCACACCTCTTCCCTCTTTTTGCACCCATCTTGCCTCTTTCTGCACCTCTGTTGCTTCTTTCTGCACTCCTCTTGCTTCTTTCTGCACCCCTCTTCCCTCTTTGTGCACCCCTCTTGCCTCTTTCTGTACCTCTGTTCCTTCTTTCTCCACTTCTTTTCTTTCTTTCTGCACCTCTTGCCTCTTTCTGCATCCCTTTTGCCTCTTTCTGCACCCCTCTTGCCTCTTTCTGCACCTCTGTTCCTTCTTCCTGCATTTCTTTTGTATCTTTCACCAGCTCTCATGCTTCTTTCTGTACCCCCTTGCCTCTTTCTCCACCCCTCTTCCCTCTTTCTGCACCCCTGTTGCCCCTTTCTGCACCTCTGTTCCTTCTTTCTGCACTTCTTTTGTTTCTTTCTGCACATCTCTTGCTTCTTTTTGCACCCCTCTTGCTTCTTTCTGCACTCCTCTTCCTTCTTTCTGCACCCCTCTTCCCTCTTTCTGCACCCCTGTTGCTCCTTTCTGCACCTCTGTTCCTTCTTTCTGCACTTCTTTTGTTTCTTTCTGCACCTCTCACTTCTTTCTGCACCCCTTTTGCCTCTTTCTGCACCCTCTTTCCTCTTTCTGCACACCTCTTGCCTCTTTCTGCACCTCTGTTCCTTCTTTCTGCACTTCTTCTGTTTCTTTCTGTAGCTCTCTTGCTTCTTTCTGCACCCCCTTGCCTCTTCTCCACCCACCCACCCTCTTTCTTCACCTCTGCTGACTCTTTCTGCACTTCTGTTTTTCTTTCTGCGCTTTTTGTTTCTTTCTGCACGTCTCTTGCTTCTTTTTGCACCCCTCTTGCCTCTTTCTGCACCTCTGTTGCTACTTTCTGCACTCCTCTTGCTTCTTTCTGCACCCCTCTTCCCTCTTTCTGCACCTCTGTTCCTTCTTTCTGCACTTCTTTTCTTTCTTTCTGCACCTCTCACTTCTTTCTGCACCCCTTTTGCCTCTTTCTGCACCCCTCTTGCCTCTTTCTGCACCTCTGTTTCTTTCTTTCTGCACTTCTTCTGTTTCTTTCTGCAGCTCTCTTGCTTCTTTCTGCACCCCCTTGCCTCTTTCTCCACCCACCCACCCTCTTTCTGCACCCCTGTTGACTCTTTCTGCACCTCTGTTTTTTCTTTCTCTGCTTCTTTTGTTTCTTTCTGCACATCTCTTGCTTCTTTCTGCACCCCACGTGCCTCTTTCTGCACCCCTCTTTGCTCTTTTTGCACCCCTCTTGCCTCTTTCTGCACCTTAGTTGCTTCTTTATGCACTCCTCTTGCTTCTTTCTGTACCCCTCTTCCCTCTTTGTGCACCCCTCTTGCCTCGTTCTGCACCTCTCTTGCCTCTTTCTGCACCCCTCTTGCCTCTTTCTTCACCCCTGTTGCCTCTTTCTGCACCTCTGTTCCTTCTTTCTGCACTTCTTTTCTTTCTTTCTGTACCTCTTGCTTCTTTCTGCTCCCCTTTTGCCTCTTTCTGCACCCCTCTTGCCTCTTTCTGCACCTCTGTTCCTTCTTTCTGCACTTCTTTTGTTTCTTTCTGCAGCTCTCATGCTTCTTTCTGCACCCCCTTGCTTTTTCTCCACCCCTCTTCCCTGTTCCTGCACCCCTGTTGCCCCTTTCTGCACCTCTGTTCCTTCTTTCTGCACTTCTTTTGTTTTTTTTCTGCATGTCTCTTGTTTCTTTCTGCACCCATGCCTCTTTCTGCACCCCTCTTCCCTCTTTTTGCACCCCTCTTGCCTCTTTCGGCATCTCTGTTGCTTTTTTCTGCACTCCTCTTGCTTCTTTCTACACCTCTTTTGCTTCTTTCTGCACCACTCGTGCATCTTTCTGCACCCCTATTCCATCTTTCTGCACCCCTCTTTCCTCTTTCTGCACCTCTGTTCCTTCTTTCTGCACTTCTTTTGTTTCTTTCTCCACCTCTCTTGCTTCTTTCTACACCTCTCTTGCTTCTTTCTGCACCACTCGTGCTTCTTTCTGCACCCCTCTTCCCTCTTTCTGCACCCCTCTTGCCTCTTTCTGCACCTCTGTTCCTTCTTTCTGCACATCTTTTGCTTTTTTCTGCACCTGTATTGCTTCTTTCGACACCTCTCTTGCTTCTTTCTGCACCACTCGTGCTTCTTTCTGCACCCCTCTTCCCTCTTTCTGCACCCCTCTTGCCTCTTTCTGCACTCCTATTGCTTCTTTTTACACATCTCTTGCTTCTTTCTGCATCCCTGTTGCCTCTTTCTGCACCTCTGTTCATTCTTTCTGCGCTTCTTTTGTTTCTTTCTGCACATCTCTTGCTTCTTTCTGCACCCCAAGTGCCTCTTTCTGCACCCTCTTCCCTCTTTCTGCACCTCTCTTGCCTCTTTCTGCACCTCTGTTGCTTCTTTCTGCACTCCTCTTGCTTCTTTCTGCACCCCACTTCCCTCTTTGTGCACCCCTCTTGTCTCTTTCTGCACCTCTGTTCCTTCTTTCTGTATTTATTTTCTTTCTTTCTGCACCTCTCTCTTCTTTCTCTACCCCTTTTCCCTCTCTTTGCACCCCTCTTGCCTCTTTCTGCATCTCTGTTCCGTCTTTCTGCACTTCTTTTGTTTCTTTCTGCACGTCTCTTACTTATTTCTGCACCCCTAGTGTCTCCTTGTGCACCCCTCTTCCCTCTTTCTCCACCCCTCTTGCCTCTTTCTGCACCTCTGTTCCTTCTTTCTGCACTTCTTTTGTTTCTTTCTGTACCTCTCTTGCTTCTTTCTACACCTCTCTTGCTTCTTTCTGCATCACTCGTGCTTCTTTCTGCACCCCTCTTCCCTCTTTCTTCACCTCTGTTCCTTCTTTCTGCACTTCTTTTGCTTCTTTCTGCACCTCTCTTGCTTCTTTCTGCACCCCTCTTGCTTCTTTCTGCACCCCTCTTGCTTCTTTCTGTACCCCTCTTCTGTCTTTCTGCACCCCTCTTGCCTCTTTCTGCACCTCTGTTCCTTCTTTCTGCACTACTTTTGTTTCTTTCTGCACCTCTCTTGCTTTTTTCTACACCTCTCTTGCTTCTTTCTGCACCCTCGTGCTTCTTTCTGCACCCCTCTTCCCTCTTTCTGCACCCCTCTTGCCTCTTTCTGCACCTCTGTTGCTTCCTTCTGCACTCCTCTTGCTTCTTTCTATACCTCTCTTCTTGCTTTCTGCACCACTCGTGCTTCTTTCTGCACTCTCTTCCCTCTTTCTGCACACCTCTTGCTTCGTTCTACACCTTTGTTGCTTCTTTCTGCACCTCTGTAGCTTCTTTCCGCACTCCTCTTGCTTCCTTCTAAACCACTCTTGCGTCTTTCTGCACCACTCATGCTTCTTTCTGCACCACTCTTCCCTCTTTCTGCACCTCTCTTGCTTCTTTCTACACCTCTCTTGCTTCTTTCTGCACCCCTCTTCTGTCTTTCTGCACCCCTCTTGCCTCTTTCTGAACCTCTGTTCCTTCTTTCTGCACTACTTTTGTTTCTTTCTGCACCTCTCTTGCCTCTTTCTACACCTCTGTTGCTTCTTTCTGCACCACTCGTGATTCTTTCTGCACCCCTCTTCCCTCTTTCTGCACCCCTCTTGCTTCTTTCTCCACCCCTGTTACCCCTTTTTGCATCTCTGTTGCTTCTTTCTGCACTCCTGTTGCTTCTTTCTGCACTCCTTGCTTCTTTCTGCACCACTCGTGCTTGTTTCTTCACCCCTCTTCCTCTTCCCTCTTTCTGCACCCCTCTGGCCTCTTTCGGCACCTCTGTTCCTTCGTTCTGCACTCCTCTTGTTTCGTTCTGCACCTCAGTTGCTTCTTTCTGCACCTCTGTTGCTTCTTTCTGCACCTCTGTTGCTTCTTTCTTCACCACTCTTGCTTCTTTCTGCACCACTCGTGCTTGTTTCTGCACCCCTCTTCCTCTTCCCTCTTTCTGCACCCCTCTGGCCTCTTTCGGCACCTCTGTTCCTTCGTTCTGCACTCCTCTTGTTTCTTTCTGCTCCTCTCTTGCTTCTTTCTACACCTCACTTGCTACTTTCTGCACCACTTGTGCTTCTTTCTGCACCCCTCTTGCCTCTTTCTGCACCTCTGTTCCTTCTTTCTGCACTTCTTTTCTTTCTTTCTGCACCTCTCTTGCTTCTTTTGGCACCCCTCTTGCTTCTTTCTGCAACACTTTTGCTTCTTTCTGCAACCCTCTTGCCTCTTTCTGGACGTCTGTTCCTCTTTCTGCACTCTCTTGCTTCTTTCTACCCCTCACTTGCTACTTTCTGTACCACTCGTGCTTCTTTCTGTACCCCTCTTCTATCTTCCTGCACCCCTCTTGCCTCTTTCTGTACCTCTGCTGCTTCTTTATGCACCCCGCTTGCCTCTTTCTGCACCTGCTCTTACTTCTTTCTGCACCTCTGTTGCTTCTTTCTGCACCTCTCTTGCCTCTTTCTGCACCCCTCTTGCCTCTTTCTGCACCTCTGTTCCTTCTTTCTGCACTTCTTTTGTTTCTTTCTGCACATCTCTTGCTTCTTTCTACACCTCTCGCTTCTTTCTGCACCACCCGTGCTTTTTCTGCACCCCTCTTGCCTCTTTCTGCACCTCTGTTCCTTCTTTCTGCACTTCTCTTGTTTCTTTCTGCACCTCTCGTTGCTTCTTTCTGCACCCCTCTTGCTTCTTTTTTCACCACTCGTGCTTCTATCTGCAACCCTCTTCCCTCTTTCTGCACCCCCCTTCCCTCTTTCTGCACCTCTCCTGCTTGTTTCTGCACCTCTCCTGCCACTTTCTGCACTTCTCTTCCCTCTTTCTGTACCTTTGTTGCTTCTTTCTGCACTCCTCTTGCTTCTTTCTACACCTCTCTTGCTTCTTTCTGCACCACTCGTACTTCTTTCTGTACCCCTCTTTACTCTTTCTGCTCCTATTTGCCTCTTTTTGTACCTCTATTTCTTCTTTCTGTACTCATTTTGTTTCTTTCTACTCCTCTATTCCCTCTTTCTGCACCTCTCCTGCCTGTTTCTGCACCACCTCTCTTGCCTCTTTCTGCACTTCTCTTGCCTCTTTCTGCACCTTTTTTGCTTCTTTCTGCACATCTCTTGCCTCTTTCTGCACTTCTCTTGCCTCTTTCTGTACCTCTGTTGCTTCTTTCTGCACTTCTCTTGCCTCTTTCTGCACCCCTCTTGCCTCTTTCTGCACCTCTGTTGCTTCTTTCTGCACTTCTCTTGCTTCTTTATGCACTCCTCTTCCCTATTTGTGCAACTCTCTTGCCTCTTTCTGCACCACTCTTCCCTCTTTCTGCACCCCTCCTACCTTTTTCTGCACCTCTGTTCCTTCTTTCTGCACTTTGTTTGCTTCTTTCTGCACCTCTCTTGCTTCTTTCTGCACCCCTCTTGCCTCTTTCTCCATCCCTCTTCCCCCTTTTTGCATGTCTATTGCTTCGTTCTGTACTTCTCTTCCCTCTTTCTCCACCCCTCTTCCCTCTTTCTGCACCTCTCTTGCTTCTTTCTAGACCTCTCTTGCTTCTTTCTGTACCACTCGTGCTTCTTTCTGCACCCCTCTTCCCTCTTTCTGCACTCCTCTTGCATCTTTCTACACCTCTCTTGCTTCTTTCTGCACCACTCGTGCTTCTTTCTGCACCACTCGAGCTTCTTTCTGCACCCCTCTTGCCTCTTTCTGCAAATCTGTTCCTTCTTTTTGCACTTCTTGTTTCTTTCTGCACCCTTCTTGTCTCTTTCTGCACCTCTGTTGCTTCTTTCTGCACTTCTCTTGCTTCTTTCTGCACCTCTCTTGCTTCTTTCTGCCCCCCTCTTCCCTATTTGTGCAACTCTTTTGCCCCTTTCTGCACCACTCTTCCCTCTTTCTGCACCCCTCCTGCCTCTTTCTGCACCTCTGTTCCTTCATTCTGTACTTCTGTTGTTTCTTTTTCCACCTCTCTTGCTTCTTTCTGCACCCCTCTTGCCTCTTTCTCCACCCCTCTTCCCCCTTTCTGCATCTCTGTTGCTTCGTTCTCTGCTTCTCTCGCCTCTTTCTCCACCCCTCTTCTCCTTTTCTGTACCTCTCTTGCTTCTTTCTAAACCTCTCTTGCTTCTTTCTGCACCACTCATGCTTCTTTCTGCACCCCTCTACCCTCTTTCTGCACCCCTCTTGCCTCTTTCTGCACCTCTGTTCCTTCTTTCTGCACTCCTTTTGTTTATTTCTACACCTCTGTTGCTTCTTTCTGCACTCCTCTTGCTTCTTTCTGCACCCCACTTCCCTCTTTGTGCACCCCTCTTGTCTCTTTCTGCACCTCTGTTCCTTCTTTCTGTATTTCTTTTCTTTCTTTCTGCACCTCTCACTTCTTTCTGTACCCCTTTTGCCTCTCTTCGCACCCCTTTTGCCTCTTTCTGCATCTCTGTTCCGTCTTTCTGCACTTCTTTTGTTTCTTTCTGCAGCTCTCATGCTTCTTTCTGCACACCCTTGCCTCTTTCTCCACCCCTCTTCCCTCTTTCTGCACCCCTGTGGCCCCTTTCTGCACATCAGTTCCTTCTTTCTGCACTTCTTTTGTTTCTTTCTGCACGATTCTTCCTTCTTTCTGCACCCCTCGTGCCTTTGTGCACCACTCTTCCCTCTTTACCAACCCGTCTTGCCTCTTTCTGCACCTCTGTTCCTTCTTTCTGCACTTCTTTTGTTTCTTTCTGCACCTCTCGCTTCTTTCTACACCTCTCTTGCTTCTTTCTGCATCACTCGTGCTTCTTTCTGCACCCTTCTTCCCTCTTTCTGCACCTCTGTTCCTTCTTTCTGCACTTCTTTTGTTTCTTTCTGCATGTCTCTTGCTTCTTTCTGCACCCCTCTTGCCTCTTTCTGCACCACTCGTGCTTCTTTCTGCACCACTCTTCCCTCTTTCTGCACCCCTCTTGCCTCTTTCTGCACCTCCATTCCTTCTTTCTGCACCTCTCTTGCTTCTTTCTACACCTCTCTTGCTTCTTTCTGCACCACTCGTGCTTCTTTCTGCACCACTCCTCCCTCTTTCTGCACCCCTCTTGCCTCTTTCTGCACCTCTCGTGCTTCTTTCTACACCTCTCGTGCTTCTTTCTGCACCACTTGTGCTTCTTTCTGCACCCCTCTTCCGTCTTTCTGCACCCTCTTGCCTCTTTCTTCACCTCTGTTCCATTCTTTCTGCACTTCTTTTGTTTCTTTCTGCACCTCTCTTGCTTTTTTCTACACCTCTCTTGCTTCTTTCTGCACCACTCGTGCTTCTTTCTGCACCACTCGTGCTTCTTTCTGCACCCCTCTTGCCTCTTTCTGCAACTCTGTTCCTTCTTTCTGCACTTCTTGTTTCTTTCTGCACCCCTCTTGTCTCTTTCTGCACCTCTGTTGCTTCTTTCTGCACTTCTCTTGCTTCTTTCTGCACCTCTCTTGCTTCTTTCTGCCCCCTCTTCCCTATTTGTGCAACTCTCTTGCCCCTTTCTGCACCACTCTTCCCTCTTTCTGCACCCCTCCTGCCTCTTTCTGCACCTCTGTTCCTTCATTCTGCACTTCTGTTGTTTCTTTCTGCACCTCTCTTGCTTCTTTCTGCACCCCTCTTGCCTCTTTCTGCACCCCTCTTCCCCCTTTCTGCATGTCTGTTGCTTCGTTTCTGCACTTCTCTCGCCTGTTTCTCCACCCTCTTCTCCTTTTCTGTACCTCTCTTGCTTCTTTCTAAACCTCTCTTGCTTCTTTCTGCACCACTCATGCTTCTTTCTGCACCCTCTACCCTCTTTCTGCACCCCTCTTGCCTCTTTCTGCACCTCTGTTCCTTCTTTCTGCACTCCTTTTGTTTATTTCTACACCTCTGTTGCTTCTTTCTGCACTCCTCTTGCTTCTTTCTGCACCCACTTCCCTCTTTCTGCACCCCTCTTGCCTCTTTCTGCACCTCTGTTCCTTCTTTCTGTACTTCTTTTCTTTCTTTCTGCACCTCTCTACTTCTTTCTGTACCCCTCTTGCCTCTCTTCGCACCCCTTTTGCCTCTTTCTGCATCTCTGTTCCGTCTTTCTGCACTTCTTTTGTTTCTTTCTGCAGCTCTCATGCTTCTTTCTGCACACCCTTGCCTCTTTCTCCACCCCTCTTCCCTCTTTCTGCACCCCTGTGGCCCCTTTCTGCACATCAGTTCCTTCTTTCTGCACTTCTCTTGTTTCTTTCTGCACAATCTCTTGCTTCTTTCTGCACCCTCGTGCCTCTTTCTGCACCACTCTTCCTCTTTACTACACCCGTCTTGCCTCTTTCTGCACCTCTGTTCCTTCTTTCTGCACTTCTTTTGTTTCTTTCTGCACTCTCTTGCTTCTTTCTACACCTCTCTTGCTTCTTTCTGCATCACTTGTGCTTCTTTCTGCACCCTTCTTCCCTCTTTCTGCACCTCTCTTGCTTCTTTCTGCACTTCTTTTGCTTCTTTCTGCACCTCTCTTGCTTCTTTCTGCACCCCTCTTGCTTTTTTCTGTACCACTCGTGCTTCTTTCTGCACCACTCTTCCCTCTTTCTGCACCCCTCTTGCCTCTTTCTGCACCTCTATTCCTTCTTTCTGCACCTCTCTTGCTTCTTTCTACACCTCTCTTGCTTCTTTCTGCACCACTCGTGCTTCTTTCTGCACCACTCCTCCCTCTTTCTGCACCCCTCTTGCCTCTTTCTGCACCTCTCGTGCTTCTTTCTGCACCTCTCTTGCTTCTTTCTGCACCTCTCTTGCTTCTTTCTGCACCACTCGTGCTTCTTTCTGCACCCCTCTTCTGTCTTTCTGCACCCCTCTTGCCTCTTTCTGCACCTCTGTTCCTTCTTTCTGCACTACTTTTGTTTCTTTCTGCACCTCTCTTGCTTTTTTCTACACCTCTCTTGCTTCTTTCTGCACCACTCGTTGCTTCTTTCTGCACCCCTCTTGCCTCTTTCTCCACCCCTCTTGCCTCTTTCTGCACCTCTGTTGCTTCTTTCTGCACTCCTCTTGCTTCTTTCTATACCTCTCTTCCTTCTTTCTGCACCACTCGTGCTTCTTTCTGCACCCCTCTTCCCTCTTTCTGCACACTCTCTTGCTTCTTTCTACACCTTTGTTGCTTCTTTCTGCACCTCTGTTGCTTCTTTCTGCACTCCTCTTGCTTCTTTCTACACCACTCTTGCTTCTTTCTGCACCACTCGTGCTTCTTTCTGCACCCCTCTTCCCTCTTTATGCACCCTCTTGCCTCTTTCTGCACCTCTGTTCCTTCTTTCTGCACTCCTCTTGCTTCTTTCTGCACCTCTGTTGCTTCTTTCTGCACCTCTGTTGCATCTTTCTGCGCTCCTATTGCCTCTTTCTGCACCTCTCTTGCTTCTTTCTGCACCTCTGTTGCCTCTTTCTGCACCTCTGTTGCTTTCTTTCTGCACTTCTCTTGTTTCTTTCTGCACCTCTCTTGCTTCTTTCTGCACCCCAATTGCCTCTTTCTGCACCCCACTTCCCTCTTTCTGCACACCTCTTGCCTCTTTATGCACCTCTGTTCCTTCTTTCTGTATTTCTTTTCTTTCTTTCTGCACCTCTCGCTTCTTTCTCTACACCTTTTGCCTCTCTTTGCACCCATCTTGCCTCTTTCTGCATCTCTGTTCCTTCTTTCTGCACTTCTTTGGTTTCTTTCTGCAGCTCTCATGCTTCTTTCTGCACCACTCTTCCCTCTTTCTCCACCCTCTTCCCTCTTCCTGCACCCCTGTTTCCCCTTTCTGCACCTCTGTTCCTTCTTTCTGCACTTCTTTTGTTTCTTTCTGCACCGTCTCTTGCTTCTTTCTGCACCCTTGTGCCTCTTTCTGCACCCCTCTTCCATCTTTCTCCACCCCTCTTGCCTCTTTCTGCACCTTTGTTCCTTCTTTCTGCACTTCTCTTGTTTCTTTCTCCACCTCTCTTGCTTCTTTCTACACCTCTCTTGCTTCTTTCTGCATCACTCGTGCTTCTTTCTGCACCCCTCTTCCCTCTTTCTGCACCTCTATTCCTTCTTTATGCACTTCTTTTGCTTCTTTCTGTACCTCTCTTGCTTCTTTATGTACCCCTCTTGCTTCTTTCTGCACCCCTCTTGCCTCTTTCTGCACCTCTGTTCCTTCTTTCTGCACCTCTCTTCCTTCTTTCTGCACCTCTCTTGCTTCTTTCTGCACCTCTCTTGCTTCTTTCTGCACCACTCGTGCTTCTTTCTGCACCACTCTTTCCTCGTTCTGCACCCCTCTTGCCTCTTTCTGCACCTCTCTTGCTTCTTTCTACACCTCTCTTGCTTCTTTCTGCACCACTCGTGCTACTTTCTGCACCCCTCTTCTGTCTTTCTGCACCCCTCTTGCCTCTTTCTGCATCTCTGTTCCTTCTTTCTGCATTTCTTTTGTTTCTATCTGCACCTCTCTTGCTTCTTTCTGCACCCCTCTTGCCTCTTTCTGCACCCTCTTGCCTCTTTCTGCACTCTCTCTTGCCTCTTTCTGCACCTCTCTTGCTTCTTTCTGCACCTCTCTTGCTTCTTTCTGCACCACTCTGTGCTTCTTTCTGTACCCCTCTTCCATCTTTCTGCACCCCTCTTGCCTCTTTCTGCACCTCTATTCCTTCTTTCTGCACCTCTCTTGCTTCTTTCTACACCTCTCTTGCTTCTTTCTGCACCACTCGTGCTTCTTTCTGCACCACTCCTCCCTCTTTCTGCACCCCTCTTGCCTCTTTCTGCACCTCTCGTGCTTCTTTCTACACCTCTCGTGCTTCTTTCTACACCTCTCGTGCTTCTTTCTGCACCACTCGTGCTTCTTTCTGCACCACTCGTGCTTCTTTCTGCACCCCTCTTCTGTCTTTCTGCACCCCTCTTGCCTCTTTCTTCACCTCTGTTCCTTCTTTCTGCACTTCTTTTGTTTCTTTCTGCACCTCTCTTGCTTTTTCTACACCTCTCTTGCTTCTTTCTGCACCACTCGTGCTTCTTTCTGCACCCCTCTTGCCTCTTTCTCCACCCCTCTTGCCTCTTTCTGCACGTCTGTTGCTTCCTTCTGCACTCCTCTTGCTTCTTTCTATACCTCTCTTCTTTCTTTCTGCACCACTCGTGCTTCTTTCTGCACCCCTCTTCCCTCTTTCTGCACACCTCTTGCTTCTTTCTACACCTTTGTTGCTTCTTCTGCACCTCTGTTGCTTCTTTCCGCACTCCTCTTGCTTCTTTCTAAACCACTCTTGCTTCTTTCTGCACCACTCGTGCTTCTTTCTGCACCCCTTTTCCCTCTTTATGCACACCTCTTGCCTCTTTCTGCACCTCTGTTCCTTCGTTCTGCACTCCTCTTGCTTCTTTCTACACCTCTGTTGCTTCTTTCTGCACCTCTGTTGCAACTTTCTGCGCTCCTATTGCCTCTTTCTACACCTCTCTTGCTTCTTTCTGCACCCCTGTTGCCTCTTTCTGCACCTCTGTTCTTTCTTTCTGCGCTTCTTTTGTTTCTTTCTGCACATCTCTTGCTTCTTTCTGCACCCCAAATGCCTCTTTCTGCCCCCCACTTCCCTCTTTGTGCATACCTCTTGCCTCTTTATGCACCTCTGTTCCTTCTTTCTGTATTTCTTTTCTTTCTTTCTGCACCTCTCGCTTCTTTCTCTACACCTTTTGCCTCTCTTTGCACCCATCTTGCCTCTTTCTGCATCTCTGTTCCTTCTTTCTGCACTTCTTTGGTTTCTTTCTGCAGCTCTCATGCTTCTTTCTCCACCCCCTTCCCTCTTTCTCCACCCCTCTTCCCTCTTCCTGCACCCCTGTTTCCCCTTTCTGCACCTCTGTTCCTTCTTTCTGCACTTCTTTTGTTTCTTTCTGCACGTCTCTTGCTTCTTTCTGCACCCTTGTGCCTCTTTCTGCACCCCTCTTCCATCTTTCTCCACCCCTCTTGCCTCTTTCTGCACCTTTGTTCCTTCTTTCTGCACTTCTTTTGTTTCTTTCTCCACCTCTCTTTCTTCTTTCTACACCTCTCTTGCTTCTTTCTGCATCACTGGTGCTTCTTTCTGCACCCCTCTTCCCTCTTTCTGCACCTCTATTCCTTCTTTATGCACTTCTTTTGCTTCTTTCTGTACCTCTCCTGCTTCTTTATGTACCCCTCTTGCTTCTTTCTGCACCCCTCTTGCCTCTTTCTGCACCTCTGTTCCTTCTTTCTGCACCTCTCTTCCTTCTTTCTGCACCTCTCTTCCTTCTTTCTACACCTCTCTTGATTTTTTCTGCACCACTCGTGCTTCTTTCTGCACCACTCTTTCATCGTTCTGCACCCCTCTTGCCTCTTTCTGCACCTCTCTTGCTTCTTTCTACACCTCTCTTGCTTCTTTCTGCACCACTCGTGCTACTTTCTGCACCCCTCTTCTGTCTTTCTGCACCCCTCTTGCCTCTTTCTGCATCTCTGTTCCTTCTTTCTGCATTTCTTTTGTTTCTATCTGCACCTCTCTTGCTTTTTTCCACACCTCTCTTGCTTCTTTCTGCACCCCTCATGCTTCTTTCTACACCCCTCTTCCCTCTTTCTGCACCCCTCTTGCCTCTTTCTGCACCTCTTTTTCTTCATTCTGCACTCCTCTGGTTTCTGTCTGCTCCTCTCTTGCTTCTTTCTATACCTCTCTTGCTTCTTTCTGCACCACTTGTGCTTTTTTCAGCACCTCTCTTGCTTCTTTCTGCACCACTTGTGCCTCTTTGTGTACCCCTCTTGCCTCTTTCTGCACCTCTATTCCTTCTTTCTGCACCTCTCTTGCTTCTTTCTACACCTCTCTTGCTACTTTCTGCACCACTTGTGCTTCTTTCTGTACCCCTCTTCCATCTTTCTGCACCCCTCTTGCCTCTTTCTGCACCTCTGTTGCTTCTTTCTGCACCCTGCTTGCTTCTTTCTGCACCTCTCTTGCTTTTTTCTATACCTCTCTTGCTTCTTTCTGCACCACTCGTGCTTCTTTCTGCACCCCTCTTCCCTCTTTCTGCACCCCTCTTGCCTCTTTCTGCACCTCTGTTGCTTCCTTCTGCACTCCTCTTGCTTCTTTCTATACCTCTCTTCCTTCTTTCTACACCACTTGTGCTTCTTTCTGCACTCCTCTTTCCTCTTTCTGCACCCCTCTTGCCTCTTTCTGCACCTCTGTTGCTTCTTTCTGCACTCCTATTGCTTCTTTCTATACTTCTCTTGCTTCTTTCTGCAACCCTGTTGCCTCTTTCTGCACCTCTGTGCTTCTTTTGTTTCTTTCTGCACATCTCTTGCTTCTTTCTGCACCCCAAGTGCCTCTTTCTGCACCCCTCTTCCCTCTTTTTGCACCCCTCTTGCCTCTTTCTGCACCTCTGATGCTTCATTCTGCACTCCTCTTGCTTCTTTCTGCACTGCACTTCCCTCTTTGTACACCCCTCTTGCCTCTTTCTGCAACTCTGTTCCTTCTTTCTGTACTTCTTTTCTTTCTTTCTGCACCTCTCGCTTCTTTCTCTACACCTTTTGCCTCTCTTTGCACCCCTCTTGCCTCTTTCTGCATCTCTGTTCCTTCTTTCTGCACTTCTTTTGTTTCTTTCTGCAGCTCTCATGCTTCTTTCTGTACCCCCTTGCCTCTTTCTCCACCCCTCTTCCCTCTTTCTGCACCCCGTTGCCCCTTTCTGCACCTCTGTTCCTTCTTTCTGCACTTCTTTTGTTTCTTTCTGCAAGTCTCTTGCTTCTTTCTGCACCCCTCGTGCCTCTTTCTGCACCACTCTTCCATCTTTCTCCACCCCTCTTGCCTCTTTCTGCACCTCTGTTCCTTCTTTCTGCACTTCTTTTGTTTCTTTCTGCACTTCTCTTGCTTCTTTCTACACCTCTCTTGCTTCTTTCTGCATCACTGGTGCTTCTTTCTGCACCCCTCTTCCCTCTTTCTGCACCTCTGTTCCTTCTTTCTGCACCTCTCTTTGCTTCTTTCTGTACCCCTCTTGCTTCTTTCTGTACACCTCTTGCTTCTTTCTGCACCACTCGTGCTTCTTTCTGCACCCCTCTTCCTTCTTTCTGCACCCCTCTTGCCTCTTTCTGCACCTCTATTCCTTCTTTCTGCACCTCTCTTGCTTCTTTCTACACCTCTCTTGCTTCTTTCTGCACCACTTGTGCTTCTTTCTGCACCACTCGTCCATCTTTCTACACCCCTCTTGCCTCTTTCTGCACCACTCTTGCTTCTTTCTACACCCCTCTTGCTTATTTCTGCACCACTCGTGCTACTTTCTGCACCCATCTTCCGTCTTTCTGCACCCCTCTTGCCTCTCTCTGCACCTCTGTTCCTTCTTTCTGCACTTCTTTTGTTTCTTTCTGCACCTCTCTTGCTTTTTTCTACACCTCTCTTGCTTCTTTCTACACCTCTCTTGCTTCTTTCTGCACCCCTCTTCCCTCTTTCTGCACCCCTCTTGCCTCTTTCTGCACCTCTGTTGCTTCCTTCTGCACTCCTCTTGCTTCTTTCTATACCTCTCTTCCTTCTTTCTACACCACTTGTGCTTCTTTCTGCACCCCTCTTCCCTCTTTCTGCACTGCTCTTGCCTCTTTATGCACCTCTGTTCCTTCTTTCTGCACTACTTTTGTTTCTTTCTGCACCACTCTTGCTTTTTTCTGCACTACTCGTGCTTCTTTCTGAACCCCTCTTCCCTCTTTCTGCACCCCTCTTGCCTCTTTCTGCACCGCTGTTCCTTCTATCTGCACTTCTTTTGTTTCTTTCTGCACATCTCTTTCTTCTTTCTGCACCCCTCTTGCCACTTTCTCCACCCCTGTTACCCTTTTTTGCATCTCTGTTGCTTCGTTCTGCACTTCTCTTGCCTTTCTCCACCCCTCATCCCTCTTTCTGCACCTCTGTTGCTTCTTTCTGCACCCCTCTTGTCTCTTTCTGCATACTTCTTCCCTCTTTCTGTACCTCTCTTGCCTCTTCCTTCAACCCTGTTTGACTCTTTCTGCACCTCTCCTGCCTGTTTCTGCACATTTCTTGAATCTTTCTGCACTGCTCTTGCTTCTTTCTGGACCTTTGTTGCTTCTTTCTGCGCCTCTCTTGCCTCTTTCTGCACTTCTCTTCAGTCTTTCTACACCTCTGTGGCTTCTTTCTGCAGTTCTCTTGCCTATTCTGCACCCCTCCTGCCTCTTTCTGCACCTCTGTTCCTTCTTTATGCACTTTTTTTTATTTCTGCACCTCTCTTGCTTCTTTCTGCACTCCTCTTGCTTCTTTCTATACCTCTCTTGCTTCTTTCTGCACCTCTGTTGCCTCTTTCTGCACCTCTGTTCTTTCTTTCTGTGCTTCTTTTGTTTCTTTCTGCATATCTCTTGCTTCTTTCTGCACCCCAAGTGCCTCTTTCTGCACCCCTCTTCCCTCTTTTTGCACCCCTCTTGCCTCTTTCTGCACCTCTGATGCTTCATTCTGCACTCCTCTTGCTTCTTTCTGCACCGCACTTCCCTCTTTGTACACCCCTCTTGCCTCTTTCTGCAACTCTGTTCCTTCTTTCTGTACTTCTTTTCTTTCTTTCTGCACCTCTCGCTTCTTTCTCTACACCTCTTGCCTCTTTCTGCACCCCTCTTGCCTCTTTCTGCACCTCTGTTCCTTCTTTCTGCACTTCTTTTGTTTCTTTCTGCAGCTCTCATGCTTCTTTCTGTACCCCCTTGCCTCTTTCTCCACCCCTCTTCCCTCTTTCTGCACCCCGTTGCCCCTTTCTGCACCTCTGTTCCTTCTTTCTGCACTTCTTTTGTTTCTTTCTGCAAGTCTCTTGCTTTTTTCTGCACCACTCGTGCTTCTTTCTGCACCCCTCTTCCCTCTTTCTGCACCCCTCTTGCCTCTTTCTGCACCTCTGTTGCTTCCTTCTGCACTCCTCTTGCTTCTTTCTATACCTCTCTTCCTTCTTTCTACACCACTTGTGCTTCTTTCTGCACCCCTCTTGCCTCTTTCTGCACCTCTCGTGCTTCTTTCTACACCTCTCGTGCTTCTTTCTGCACCACTCGTGCTTCTTTCTGCACCCCTCTTCCGTCTTTCTGCACCCCTCTTGCCTCTTTCTGCACCTCTGTTCCTTCTTTCTGCACTTCTTTTGTTTCTTTCTGCACCTCTCTTGCTTTTTTCTACACCTCTCTTGCTTCTTTCTGCACCACTCGTGCTTCTTTCTGCACCCCTCTTGCCTCTTTCTCCACCCCTCTTACCTCTTTCTGCACATCTGTTGCTTCCTTCTGCACTCCTCTTGCTTCTTTCTATACCTCTCTTCCTTCTTTCTGCACCACTCGTGCTTCTTTCTGCACCCCTCTTCCCTCTTTCTGCACACCTCTTGCTTCTTTCTACACCTTTGTTGCTTCTTTCTGCACCTCTGTTGCTTCTTTCTGCACTCCTCTTGCTTCTTTCTACACCACTCTTGCTTCTTTCTGCACCACTCGTGCTTCTTTCTGCACCCCTCTTCCTCTTTCTGCACCCTCTTGCCTCTTTCTGCACCTCTGTTCCTTCGTTCTGCACTCCTCTTGCTTCTTTCTACACCTCTGTTGCTTCTTTCTGCACCTCTGTTGCAACTTTCTGCGCTCCTATTGCCTCTTTCTACACCTCTCTTGCTTCTTTCTGCACCCCTGTTGCCTCTTTCTGCACCTCTGTTCTCTCTTTCTGCGCCTCTCTTGTTTCTTTCTGCACATCTCTTGCTTCTTTCTGCACCCCAAATGCCTCTTTCTGCCCCTCTTCCCTCTTTCTGCATACCTCTTGCCTCTTTATGCACCTCTGTTCCTTCTTTCTGTATTTCTTTTCTTTCTTTCTGCACCTCTCGCTTCTTTCTCTACACCTTTTGCCTCTCTTTGCACCCATCTTGCCTCTTTCTGCACCTCTGTTCCTTCTTTCTGCACTTCTTTTGTTTCTTTCTGCAGCTCTCATGCTTCTTTCTCCACCCCTCTTGCCTCTTTCTCGACCCCTCTTCCCTCTTCCTGCACCTCTGTTGCCCCTTTCTGCACCTCTGTTCCTTCTTTCTGCACTTCTCTTGCTTCTTTCTGCACGTCTCTTGCTTCTTTCTGCACCCTTGTTGCCTCTTTCTGCACCCCTCTTCCATCTTTCTCCACCCCTCTTGCCTCTTTCTGCACCTTTGTTCCTTCTTTCTGCACTTCTTTTGTTTCTTTCTGCACCTCTCTTTCTTCTTTCTACACCTCTCTTGCTTCTTTCTGCACCACTGGTGCTTCTTTCTGCACCCTCTTCCCTCTTTCTGCACCTCTATTCCTTCTTTCTGCACTTCTTTTGCTTCTTTCTGTACCTCTCCTGCTTCTTTATGTACCCCTCTTGCTTCTTTCTGCACCCCTCTTGCCTCTTTCTGCACCTCTGTTCCTTCTTTCTGCACCTCTCTTCCTTCTTTCTGCACCTCTCTTCCTTCTTTCTACACCTCTCTTGATTTTTTCTGCACCACTCGTGCTTCTTTCTGCACCACTCTTTCATCGTTCTGCACCCCTCTTGCCTCTTTCTGCACCTCTCTTGCTTCTTTCTACACCTCTCTTGCTTCTTTCTGCACCACTCGTGCTACTTTCTGCACCCCTCTTCTGTCTTTCTGCACCCCTCTTGCCTCTTTCTGCATCTCTGTTCCTTCTTTCTGCATTTCTTTTGTTTCTATCTGCACCTCTCTTGCTTTTTTCCACACCTCTCTTGCTTCTTTCTGCACCCCTCATGCTTCTTTCTGCACCCCTCTTCCCTCTTTCTGCACCCCTCTTGCCTCTTTCTGCACCTCTTTTCCTTCATTCTGCACTCCTCTGGTTTCTGTCTGCTCCTCTCTTGCTTCTTTCTATACCTCTCTTGCTTCTTTCTGCACCACTTGTGCTTTTTTCGGCACCTCTCTTGCTTCTTTCTGCACCACTTGTGCCTCTTTGTGTACCCCTCTTGCCTCTTTCTGCACCTCTATTCCTTCTTTCTGCACCTCTCTTGCTTCTTTCTACACCTCTCTTGCTACTTTCTGCACCACTTCTGCTTCTTTCTGCACCCCTCTTCCATCTTTCTGCACCGCTCTTGCCTCTTTCTGCACCTCTGTTGCTTCTTTCTGCACCCTGCTTGCTTCTTTCTGCACCTCTCTTGCTTTTTTCTATACCTCTCTTGCTTCTTTCTGCACCACTCGTGCTTCTTTCTGCACCCCTCTTCCCTCTTTCTGCACCCCTCTTGCCTCTTTCTGCACCTCTGTTGCTTCCTTCTGCACTCCTCTTGCTTCTTTCTATACCTCTCTTCCTTCTTTCTACACCACTTGTGCTTCTTTCTGCACCCCTCTTTCCTCTTTCTGCACCCCTCTTGCCTCTTTCTGCACCTCTGTTGCTTCTTTCTGCACTCCTATTGCTTCTTTCTATACTTCTCTTGCTTCTTTCTGCACCCCTGTTGCCTCTTTCTGCACCCCTCTGTTCTTTCTTTCTGTGCTTCTTTTGTTTCTTTCTGCACATCTCTTGCTTCTTTCTGCACCTCAAGTGCCTCTTTCTGCACCCCTCTTCCCTCTTTCTGCACCTCTCTTGCCTCTTTCTGCACCTCTGATGCTTCATTCTGCACTCTCTCTTGCTTCTTTCTGCACTGCTCTTCCCTCTTTGTACACCCCTCTTGCCTCTTTCTGCAACTCTGTTCCTTCTTTCTGTACTTCTTTTCTTTCTTTCTGCACCTCTCTTGCTTCTTTCTACACCTCTTGCCTCTCTCTGCACCCCTCTTGCCTCTTTCTGCACCTCTGTTCCTTCTTTCTGCACTTCTCTTGTTTCTTTCTGCAGCTCTCTTGCTTCTTTCTGCACCTCTTGCCTCTTTCTCCACCCCTCTTCCCTCTTTCTGCACCCTGTTGCCTCTTTCTGCACCTCTGTTCCTTCTTTCTGCACTTCTTTTGTTTCTTTCTGCACGTCTCTTGCTTCTTTCTGCACCTCTCGTGCCTCTTTCTGCACCACTCTTCCATCTTTCTCCACCCCTCTTGCCTCTTTCTGCACTTCTTTTGTTTCTTTCTGCACCTCTCTTGCTTCTTTCTACACCTCTCTTGCTTCTTTCTGCACCTCTCTTGCTTCTTTCTGCATCACTGGTGCTTCTTTCTGCACCCCTCTTCCCTCTTTCTGCACCTCTGTTCCTTCTTTCTGCACTTCTTTTGCTTCTTTCTGTACCCCTCTTGCTTCTTTCTGTACACCTCTTGCTTCTTTCTGCAACACTCGTGCTTCTTTCTGCAACCCTCTTCCTTCTTTCTGCACCCCTCTTGCCTCTTTCTGCACCTCTATTCCTTCTTTCTGCACCTCTCTAGCTTCTTTCTACACCTCTCTTGCTTCTTTCTGCACCACTTGTGCTTCTTTCTGCACCACTCTTCCATCTTTCTACACCCCTCTTGCCTCTTTCTGCACCTCTCTTGCTTCTTTCTACACCTCTCTTGCTTCTTTCTGCACCACTCGTGCTACTTTCTGCACCCCTCTTCCGTCTTTCTGCACCCCTCTTGCCTCTTTCTGCACCTCTGTTCCTTCTTTCTGCACTTCTTTTGTTTCTTTCTGCACCTCTCTTGCTTTTTTCTACACCTCTCTTGCTTCTTTCTGCACCACTCGTGCTTCTTTCTGCACCCCTCTTCCCTCTTTCTGCACCCCTCTTGCCTCTTTCTGCACCTCTGTTGCTTCCTTCTGCACTCCTCTTGCTTCTTTCTATACCTCTCTTCCTTCTTTCTACACCACTTGTGCTTCTTTCTGCACCCCTCTTCCCTCTTTCTGCACTGCTCTTGCCTCTTTATGCACCTCTGTTCCTTCTTTCTGCACTACTTTTGTTTCTTTCTGCACCGCTCTTGCTTTTTTCTGCACTACTCGTGCTTCTTTCTGAACCCCTCTTCCCTCTTTCTGCACCCCTCTTGCCTCTTTCTGCACCGCTGTTCCTTCTATCTGCACTTCTTTTGTTTCTTTCTGCACATCTCTTTCTTCTTTCTGCACCCCTCTTGCCACTTTCTCCACCCCTGTTACCTCTTTTTGCATCTCTGTTGCTTCGTTCTGCACTTCTCTTGCCTCTTTCTCCACCCCTCATCCCTCTTTCTGCACCTCTGTTGCTTCTTTCTGCACCCCTCTTGTCTCTTTCTGCATACTTCTTCCCTCTTTCTGTACCTCTCTTGCCTCTTCCTTCAACCCTGTTCGACTCTTTCTGCACCTCTCCTGCCTGTTTCTGCACATTTCTTGAATCTTTCTGCACTGCTCTTGCTTCTTTCTGGACTTTTGTTGCTTCTTTCTGTGCCTCTCTTGCCTCTTTCTGCACTTCTCTTCACTCTTTCTGCACCTCTGTGGCTTCTTTCTGCAGTTCTCTTGCCTATTCTGCACCCCTCCTGCCTCTTTCTGCACCTCTGTTCCTTCTTTCTGCACTTCTTTTGTTTATTTCTGCACCTCTCTTGCTTCTTTCTGCACTCCTCTTGCCTTTTTCTCTACTTCTCTTGCTTCTTTCTGCACACCTGTTGCCTCTTTCTGCACCTCTCTTGCTTCTCTTTCTGCACCTCTTTTGCTTCTTTCTGCACCTCTCTTGCTTCTTTCTACACCCTATTGCCTCTTTCTGCACCCTCTTCCCTCTTTCTGCACCTCTCTTGCCTCTTTCTGCACCTCTGTTGCTTCATTCTGCACTCTCTTGCTTCTTTCTGCACCTCTCTCCCTCTTTCTACACCTCTCTTGCCTCTTTCTGCAACTCTGTTCCTTCTTTCTGTACTCCTCTTTCTTTCTTTCTGCACCTCTCGCTTCTTTCTCTACACCTCTTTGCCTCTCTTCTGCACCCCTCTTGCCTCTTTCTGCACCTCTGTTCCTTCTTTCTGCACTCCTTTTGTTTCTTTCTGCACCTCTCATGCTTCTTTCTGCACCCTCTTGCCTCTTTCTGCCACCTCTCTTGCCTCTTTCTGCACTCTGTTGCTCCTCTCTGCCCATCTGTTCCTTCTTTCTGCACTTCTTTTGCCTCTTTCTGCACGTCTCTTGCTTTTTCTGTACCTCTCTTGCTTCTTTCTGCACCACTCGTTGCTTCTTTCTGCACCCCTCTTCCCTCTTTCTGCACCCCTCTTGCCTCTTTCTGCACCTCTGTTGCTTCCTTCTGCACTCTCTCTTGCTTCTTTCTGCACCTCTCTTCCTTCTTTCTACACCACTTTTGCTTCTTTCTGCACCCCTCTTTCCTCTTTCTGCACCCTCTTGCCTCTTTCTGCACCTCTGTTGCTTCTTTCTGCACTTCTGTTGCTTCTTTCTATGCTTCTCTTGCTTCTTTCTGCACCCCTGTTGCCTCTTTCTGCACCTCTGTTCTTTCTTTCTGTGCTTCTTTTGTTTCTTTCTGCACATCTCTTGCTTCTTTCTGCACCCCAAGTGCCTCTTTCTGCACCCCTCTTCCCTCTTTTTGCACCCCTCTTGCCTCTTTCTGCACCTCTGATGCTTCATTCTGCACTCCTCTTGCTTCTTTCTGCACCGCACTTCCCTCTTTGTACACCCCTCTTGCCTCTTTCTGCAACTCTGTTCCTTCTTTCTGTACTTCTTTTCTTTCTTTCTGCACCTCTCGCTTCTTTCTCTACACCTTTTGCCTCTCTTTGCACCCCTCTTGCCTCTTTCTGCATCTCTGTTCCTTCTTTCTGCACTTCTCTTGTTTCTTTCTGCACGCTCTCATGCTTCTTTCTGTACCCCTCTTGCCTCTTTCTCCACCCTCTTCCCTCTTTCTGCACCTCGTTGCCTCTTTCTGCACCTCTGTTCCTTCTTTCTGCACTTCTTTTGTTTCTTTCTGCAAGTCTCTTGCTTCTTTCTGCACCCCTCGTGCCTCTTTCTGCACCACTCTTCCATCTTTCTCCACCCCTCTTGCCTCTTTCTGCACCTCTGTTCCTTCTTTCTGCACTTCTTTTGTTTCTTTCTGCACCTCTCTTGCTTCTTTCTACACCTCTCTTGCTTCTTTCTGCATCACTGGTGCTTCTTTCTGCACCCCTCTTCCCTCTTTCTGCACCTCTGTTCCTTCTTTCTGCACCTCTCTTTGCTTCTTTCTGTACCCCTCTTGCTTCTTTCTGTACACCTCTTGCTTCTTTCTGCACCACTCGTGCTTCTTTCTGCACCCCTCTTCCTTCTTTCTGCACCCCTCTTGCCTCTTTCTGCACTTCTCTTCAGTCTTTCTACACCTCTGTGGCTTCTTTCTGCAGTTCTCTTGCCTATTCTGCACCCCTCCTGCCTCTTTCTGCACCTCTGTTCCTTCTTTCTGCACTCTCTTGTTTATTTCTGCACCTCTCTTGCTTCTTTCTGCACACCTCTTGCCTGGCTTTCTCACCCTTCTTCCCCCTTTCTGCATGTCTGTTGCTTCATTCTGTACCTCTCTTGCCTCTTTCTCCACCCCTCTTCCCTCTTTCTGCACCTCTGTTGCTTCTTCCTACACCCCTCTTGCCTTTTTCTGTACCCTTTCCCTCTTTCTGCACCCCTCTTGCCTCTTTCTGCACCCCTCTTGCCTCTTTCTGCACCTCTTTTCCTTCATTCTGCACTCCTCTGGTTTCTGTCTGCTCCTCTCTTGCTTCTTTCTATACCTCTCTTGCTTCTTTCTGCACCACTTGTGCTTTTTTCGGCACCTCTCTTGCTTCTTTCTGCACCACTTGTGCCTCTTTGTGTACCCCTCTAGCCTCTTTCTGCACCTCTATTCCTTCTTTCTGCACCTCTCTTGCTTCTTTCTACACCTCTCTTGCTACTTTCTGCACCACTTGTGCTTCTTTCTGTACCCCTCTTCCATCTTTCTGCAACCCTCTTGCCTCTTTCTGCACCTCTGTTGCTTCTTTCTGCACCCTGCTTGCTTCTTTCTGCACCTCTCTTGCTTCTTTCTACACCTCTCTTGCTTCTTTCTGCACCACTCGTTGCTTCTTTCTGCACCCCTCTTCCCTCTTTCTGCACCCCTCTTGCCTCTTTCTGCACCTCTGTTGCTTCCTTCTGCACTCCTCTTGCTTCTTTCTACACCTCTCTTCCTTCTTTCTACACCACTTGTGCTTCTTTCTGCACCCCTCTTTCCTCTTTCTGCACCCCTCTTGCCTCTTTCTGCACCTCTGTTGCTTCTTTCTGCACTCCTATTGCTTCTTTCTATACTTCTCTTGCTTCTTTCTGCACCCCTGTTGCCTCTTTCTGCACCTCTGTTCTTTCTTTCTGTGCTTCTTTTGTTTCTTTCTGCACATCTCTTGCTTCTTTCTGCACCTCAAGTGCCTCTTTCTGTACCCCTCTTCCCTCTTTCTGCACCCTCTTGCCTCTTTCTGCACCTCTGATGCTTCATTCTGCACTCCTCTTGCTTCTTTCTGCACCGCACTTGCCTCTTTCTACACCCCTCTTGCCTCTTTCTGCAACTCTGTTCCTTCTTTCTGTACTCCTCTTCTTTCTTTCTGCACCTCTCGCTTCTTTCTCTACACCTTTTGCCTCTTTCTGCACCCCTCTTGCCTCTTTCTGCATCTCTGTTCCTTCTTTCTGCACTTCTTTTGTTTCTTTCTGCAGCTCTCATGCTTCTTTCTGTACCCCCTTGCCTCTTTCTCCACCCCTCTTCCCTCTTTCTGCACCCCGTTGCCCCTTTCTGCACCTCTGTTCCTTCTTTCTGCACTTCTTTTGTTTCTTTCTGCAAGTCTCTTGCTTCTTTCTGCACCCCTCGTGCCTCTTTCTGCACCACTCTTCCATCTTTCTCCACCCCTCTTGCCTCTTTCTGCACCTCTGTTCCTTCTTTCTGCACTATTTTTGTTTCTTTCTGCACCGCTCTTGCTTTTTTCTGCACTACTCGTGCTTCTTTCTGAACCCCTCTTCCCTCTTTCTGCACCCCTCTTGCCTCTTTCTGCACCGCTGTTCCTTCTATCTGCACTTCTTTTGTTTCTTTCTGCACATCTCTTTCTTCTTTCTGCACCCCTCTTGCCACTTTCTCCACCCCTGTTACCCTTTTTTGCATCTCTGTTGCTTCGTTCTGCACTTCTCTTGCCTTTCTGCACCCCTCATCCCTCTTTCTGCACCTCTGTTGCTTCTTTCTGCACCCCTCTTGTCTCTTTCTGCATACTTCTTCCCTCTTTCTGTACCTCTCTTGCCTCTTCCTTCAACCCTGTTTGACTCTTTCTGCACCTCTCCTGCCTGTTTCTGCACATTTCTTGAATCTTTCTGCAAGTCTCTTGCTTCTTTCTGCACCCCTCGTGCCTCTTTCTGCACCACTCTTCCATCTTTCTCCACCCCTCTTGCCTCTTTCTGCACCTCTGTTCCTTCTTTCTGCACTACTTTTGTTTCTTTCTGCACCGCTCTTGCTTTTTTCTGCACCTCTGTTGCTTCTTTCTGCACCCTGCTTGCTTCTTTCTGCACCTCTCTTGCTTTTTTCTACACCTCTCTTGCTTCTTTCTGCACCACTCGTGCTTCTTCTGCACCCTCTTCCCTCTTTCTGCACCCCTCTTGCCTCTTTCTGCACCCTCTGTTGCTTCCTTCTACACTCCTCTTGCTTCTTTCTATACCTCTCTTCCTTCTTTCTACACCACTTGTGCTTCTTTCTGCACCCTCTTTCCTCTTTCTGCACCTCTCTTGCCTCTTTCTGCACCTCTGTTGCTTCTTTCTGCACTCCTATTGCTTCTTTCTATACTTCTCTTGCTTCTTTCTGCACCCCTGTTGCCTCTTTCTGCACCTCTGTTCTTTCTTTCTGTGCTTCTTTTGTTTCTTTCTGCATATCTCTTGCTTCTTTCTGCACCCCAAGTGCCTCTTTCTGCACCCCTCTTCCTCTTTTGCACTCCTCTTGCCTCTTTCTGCACCTCTGATGCTTCATTCTGCACTCCTCTTGCTTCTTTCTGCACCGCACTCCCTCTTTGTACACCCTCTTGCTTCTTTCTGCAACTCTGTTCCTTCTTTCTGTACTTCTTTTGCTTTCTTTCTGCACCTCTCTTGCTTCTTTCTGCTACATCTTTTGCCTCTCTTTGCACCTCTCTGCCTCTTTCTGCATCTCTGTTCCTTCTTTCTGCACTTCTCTTGCTTCTTTCTGCAAGTCTCTTGCTTCTTTCTGCACCTCTCGTGCCTCTTTCTGCACCACTCTTCCATCTTTCTCCACCCCTCTTGCCTCTTTCTGCACCTCTGTTCCTTCTTTCTGCACTACTTTTGTTTCTTTCTGCACACTCTTGCTTTTTCTGCACTCACTCGTGCTTCTTTCTGAACCCCTCTTCCCTCTTTCTGCACCCCTCTTGCCTCTTTCTGCACCTCTGTTGCCTTCTATTCTGCACTTCTTTTGTTTCTTTCTGCACATCTTTCTTCTTTCTGCACCCCTCTTGCCACTTTCTCCACCCCTGTTACCCTTTTTTGCATCTCTGTTGCTTCGTTCTGCACTTCTCTTGCCTTTCTCCACCCCTCATCCCTCTTTCTGCACCTCTGTTGCTTCTTTCTGCGCCTCTCTTGCCTCTTTCTGCACTTCTCTTCAGTCTTTCTACACCTCTGTGGCTTCTTTCTGCAGTTCTCTTGCCTATTCTGCACCCCTCCTGCCTCTTTCTGCACCTCTGTTCCTTCTTTCTGCACTTTTGTTTATTTCTGCACCTCTCTTGCTTCTTTCTGCACACCTCTTGCCTGGTTTTCCACCCTTCTTCCCCCTTTCTGCATGTCTGTTGCTTCGTTCTGTACTTCTCTTGCCTCTTTCTCCACCCCTCTTCCCTCTTTCTGCACCTCTGTTGCTTCTTCCTACACCCCTCTTGCCTTTTTCTGTACCCTTTCCCTCTTTCTGCACCCCTCTTGCCTCTTTCTGCACCCCTCTTCCCTCTTTCTTGCACCCCTCTTGCCTCTTTCTGCACCTCTTTTCCTTCATTCTGCACTCCTCTGGTTTCTGTCTGCTCCTCTCTTGCTTCTTTCTATACCTCTTTTTCTTCTTTCTGCACCACTTGTGCTTTTTTCGGCACCTCTCTTGCTTCTTTCTGCACCACTTGTGCCTCTTTGTGTACCCCTCTAGCCTCTTTCTGTACCCCTCTTCCATCTTTCTGCACCCCTCTTGCCTCTTTCTGCATCTCTGTTGCTTCCTTCTGCACTCCTCTTGCTTCTTTCTATACCTCTCTTCCTTCTTTCTACACCACTTGTGCTTCTTTCTGCACCCCTCTTTCCTCTTTCTGCACCTCTGTTGCTTCTTTCTGCACTCCTATTGCTTCTTTCTATACTTCTCTTGCTTCTTTCTGCACCCATGTTGCCTCTTTCTGCACCTCTGTTCTTTCTTTCTGTGCTTCTGTTGCTTCTTTCTGCACATCTCTTGCTTCTTTCTGCACCCTCAGTGCCTCTTTCTGCACCTCTCTTGCCTCTTTCTGCACCCTCTTGCCTCTTTCTGCACCTCTGATGCTTCATTCTGCACTCCTCTTGCTTCTTTCTGCACCGCTACTTCCCTCTTTCTGCACCCTCTTGCCTCTTTCTGCAACTCTGTTCCTTCTTTCTGTACTTCTTTTCTTTCTTTCTGCACCTCTGCTTCTTTTCTCTACACCTTTTGCCTCTCTTTGCACCCCTCTTGCCTCTTTCTGCATCTCTGTTCCTTCTTCTGTCCTCCAACCCTTCCATATATTTCATTTCTACAAACTTCTTAATTTTTCTCTAAATCTTTTCATATAAAATTTATATTCTTAACTTTTATTTTCACTTTTATAATATAAATAAACAATGAATAAATAAATAAGACACAAACATATAACACATAAACAAATATAGATATAAGATATATAATATATAGTAAGTATAAGTTTTATAAAGATAATATAAAATAGTATACATACAGGTGGAATATAAAATAAAGGTAAAGGTTGCACAGAGACACACACAGGGCGACAGAGCCCTGACTGACTCACCACACAGCACTGCGTCTTTTGAGTTTCGCTTTAGAGCTAGAGACG